>JACYFF010019584.1:49717044-49752311 GCA_017589665.1 Selenicereus undatus
TTATTATTATTATTATTATTATTATTATTATTATTATTATTATTATTCCTTTAATAGTCATATTATTGATAGCCATCGTCATGATTTCGATTATTCAATTGCGACTCAGTTTAGTGACGTCACGTGTGGGGTTTCGGGTCCAAATCGAAAGGTCTCATCCGAACTTCCTCGCCAGTCCTAACACAGTCTGCAAGTGCACTGGAGTTATAGTCTAAATTGAATATTTTCCTCAGGTACCGAAGCAATCTACTAAGTTTTTTCCTATTAAAAATGCTAAGCAAACAAGTTTTCAATGAGATGTTTTGACTACGCTAATTGGCTATTCGGGAATTTAATTGAAGTAAAGCATCTAGGGATTCATTCTATCTAACAAAGAGTTAGATCCTTGGATTTAGCTTGCACTCTTTTTTAGTTTGGATTATTCAAAGGAATTACAATTTAACTTAATTCAATCTTTTCTTTCGAAAAAACCAAATTGCCTAATCTAATCTAAATACTATTCTTTCAAATGTCCTTGTTTTGGTCTATGTTATAGATTTTGATTGCTAAAGTATGCTCTCAACATGCAACTCTCTTTCAATGATTACTAAGTCAAGTTCAATCTTGAAGGTCTAATACTGAGTTCCTCCGTTCGGCACTTCACTCAACTATCTAACATATGTAGGCAAATCTGGCCAAACTGACTCATATCAATTCAATAACAAGATAGAATAAAACCATTCCAAGATAGATTCAGCACAGGAAATAGAAATTAGGGACCCAATATCAATACTTCGACAAACAAATCCCTAGATTAAATTAAGCTACTTGTTCAAAACTAAATAATATCAAATCAACTCAAGTTCCAAAAGAGATAAAAGGAAGAGAAAGCTTGGTAACTATGGAGGTTTTTCAATGATCTTTCAATCTTCAAGTGCTCAAATGCAATTCCTTTCTTCCAATATTCTTTTACTAAAAAAATGCCTAGAAAAATTTAAATTAATGGGGAAGATGAGTGATAGGATGGGAGTGGATGCTCTTGCTTTCAGCCGAAGATGCCTTCAAATACACGAACTCGAGCATTCTCAGCCACACAATGAAGAAAAGCGAAGAGGCTCGCAGTTTTTAGCTCACTATGGACCATGATGATCACCACGGCCTAGCCGTGGCTGTAAGATCATCATTCTTTCTTCGCCCAATGGGCATATGGAATGAGGGTACCGCTATGGTGGCTCCAAATGTGCCTAAATGGGGGTCAATGCCATTATAGTGGGTTAAAACCTATAAACGACACCAAAGAAGCATACCCGAGTGTAAAACAGAAAAAAGAGTGCAAATCATTCACTTAAACACACAATCCCCTAGGAAATGCTACCAAATGTCCCTAAAATGGTGCACATTCTCGACACTTATCAAACTCTCGTATGGTTCAACCATTCCTTGTCCCCAGAAAGCCTAAAACTAAAAACTTATTCACAACCTCCTCAAGAAAGACATTATTAGCACCTTCAATGGTAAAATCGACCCAAAGTGAACCTACCAGTTTGCCAAAACATTTAGCAAACAGATAAGGGAAAAAAGCTATCAAAAGTTCATTAAAGACCATAATGTCAACATTTGAATCAATCACCCAAATCATCAAATACAATCACCATTACATGAAATAGTTAGAGCTAGAAAAATCGGTAGAGGCTCACTTTTAGTCATGTGACACTCATCACTCATGTGTTTGAAGATGTAGGAAGGGTCCCTTGATTCTCATTCCACAGATTCAAATCTACCACAAGCTTGGTAAAACTCTCTAATTTGCTATCAATACATTAGCCAATCTTGAGGACTTTATATGGGTTATAAAGGGGCTATGGGTAAAGGTAAGAGGGGAACAATTTTTTTTTTTTTGGGAATGTGGTGCTAAAAGCTGAAGACTAAGAGCTAAACTCTCCCAATGTTCTCATGAAAAACGCTCCTCAAACCAATGTTACTCAAATACGCGAGCACATCCCGTTATGCAATCAAATGAGGAGAATAAAGTTAACATCAAAAACAATTATAATCTAACAAGGCCAACCTCTTTTAGTCACTCATTCACCCTTTTTGTTTTATTTTATTTTTCATGATTTTTTTTATTTTTTTGCTTGTTTTTCTAAACAAAGGGATTGGCCATGGAAATAAACATCGAACTCTTCTCTAATCATTTTACAAACACCACACTGAAAGATTTCAATACTCCAAGCTATAGCCAGTCAAAATATTAAGAAATAAACTCTCTCTGGTCTTTGCTTAAGGGTAAGATATGTAATTGGCCAAATGATAAGTATAAAGGCTTGCATCAATAAACATAGATTAAGGCTCAAAAGGGCTAGCAAGGGGTATATCACTCATAACAAGGATGGTCTATGTGGCTTAAAAATTCAAAGAATACCTCAATCATTTTGGCTAAATGCATATGCTAAGTGTGATCTTCAGTGAGAATCAAAGCATGTTCTAGAGAAAGGATATCTGGGAAGAGTCACTCTAGAAAAGGTAAGAGACTAAAATTGATAATTTAGCCATTTAAGGCTCAAAGCCTCACTAGACATCTACCAAGGTCATAACTAGCTCATTAGGATTCACAAGGTAACATTCATGCAAAGAATAATTGGACAATCAATTCCCACTCAACACATGGTCAAAACATGAAGCACATTTTTCACAAACTCATTTCCAAACACTTTTATTCACAATTCAGCATATCAAAGGATCATTCTAAAGCAAAGAAGACTACTTAGTCTACAAATTTCATCATCAGAGGATAATTTTTTCTCATCATTTTTTTTTGAATTTTTCTCTTTTTTCGGGTTTCTAAATTGCAAGCCTAAATGAAGTTAACCTAAAAGACAAAATTATCCTAAATGTCATGCTTCTAATGCACAAGAAAAATGAAAAACTACGAGAATGAAGCTAAATGCTCTAATGACATGCTCTAGCTACATGGGGTTAATACTAAAATGAAAAACCAAATGCAATCATGTGCAATATATATACATATGGCCAAACCAGGGAAATAGGCATCCGATGCCATTATAACTCAACTCCCGCATGCACAGATTTAGAAAAGGGAAGGGGAAGTACCAAGAAACAATCAAAAGAAAGGAGGGGAAGAAGGGTGCGCGGAATGACCTTGAGAGATATACCAATCTCTCTATGTCTCAAGACAAGCCCTAAAGTTATGAAAATATTGGTTCCCATCATCCCACGGAACTCATTGTGTTGCTCTTGGACAAAGTCATGAAGAACAGTGTGTTCAGTTTTCAACACAAGCTTGCATAGAGGCTTGCTCCTCCTGAATGGACCTAAGGGTGGCTTGAACCTCTTCATAGTCAGGGGAAAAGGCTGGGAGAAAGAAGTAGGGCGGCCATGGTAAATAGGTGGGGGTCGAGGACGTGTGGGAAGGACAATCACAGCAACACCAGATAACCATGAAAGGTTAGCCCGATGAAGTAAGGTGGTCCTCTCAACATTAGGAAGCAGCAAAAGCCAATTCCTAGGGTATATCCAACACAAGCACCCATCCTCTACCTTACAAAATTTTATCTATTCAAAAGCAGTTTTATCAAGCCGCTCAGAACCTGGCACGCTATCCTCGGGGTTTTGGCTCAACACCCAAAGATTGAGCAATGGAGGTGATGAAACCCCTAATGACTATCAGACCCTTAGTACTTATAGCTGCACTATACAATTGGCGGGCCAAAAAAGACCCAGGGTCAATCCAGTCCCTATTCATCATATTGGATAAAAAGTACAGGTAAAATAATCGCGAGACATTTAGACTATCGTCCCTAGCAAAGAAACCACATGAAAGCATGTGTTGGGCCACCCGAATACAAGGATTCCTAACGAAAGTGCCCTCATATGTACTTGTATTGTGCGTATGATCCCCCGAATTCTCATCCCAAAAAGTTTTCGAGTTAAATTCAGGGGGAGTCTGACACCAAGGGAAGTCCAAACCAGAGGGAAAGCCAAACACCTTATTAAGGGTACTAAGGTTCAATTTATAGAATTCCCTTGTAAAAAGAATGAAAGGTGCTCTTCTTGACGTTTGGGACCTCGAGTACCTCAACATGCATGGTACTAAAAAATTCAAGGGTGAGGTCCCTTTATGTATGGTCCTTTATTTCAATAAACTGACCCATCCCACCCCCGGCGAACAACCATTGAATATCATCCAACAACCCCAATCGGGCCAACAAATCTTCATCATAAAAATGGGTAGCAACAACATGTCTATTACTCAAACAATTATAACATGCAATATGATCGAGATGAGTTAAACTAAGTGGGTGAGGAGGATTACCTCGAGTCCTTGCAATAGTGGATGTCCAGGATGTCCTTATACCCCTGTTGTTGTGCTCGATGTACCCTCTCCTTGGGTGGTCCTGTGCTTCTTCTTGAGTGCCATGGAAGGGGTTTTTTTTTGAGTTGAGGTGGAAAAATCCTCAACAATGGTGAAATGAAGAAGGTTTGTCGAAGGGAGTGGAAAAAGGATGAATGTAAAGGATAAAGATAAAGAGTGAGGTAGTACAAGTTGTTAACGTAGAAAGGTTGAAGATGGAGATGAAGTTTAGGTTAGAAAGAGAAGAAGAAGGTGAAATGTGAGTGAGAAGAGCAAAATTTAGAGAAAAGAAGAGCAATGGGATGAAAAGGGAGAAATTTTGAGAGAACTTGGGTGAAAATGGTGGAATAAGGGAAAGGGTGAGAGATTTGTTAATGGAGGTTTTAGAGAGAGAAAGAGGGAGGTAGAGAGAGAGAGAGAGAGAGAGAGAGAGAGAGAGAGAGTTGAAGTGGAGAAGAAAGTGAGGTGTTGGGGAAGGGTCACTATGGTTAAAACCATTGATTGCGGCCCGTAGCAGTTCTCCATGGTCAGTGGTAAGCACCACGGTCGGTCCGTGGGTCGTTGGTAAAACAGTTTTCGAATTTTTTCTACTTCTTTTTAAAGGTTAGCAGGTCTATGGTAAACACTATGCTTGGACTATGGCGATGACTGTCTCACCACTGCTAACCTTGATTTTTTTCTTTTTTTTCATTTATTCACCCTTTCTCCTTTTTTTTCATAGTATGAAAACACCTAAGAATATATATACAAAAAGGACAATAAAATAATAAAATGCTTGGGTTGCCACCCAAGAAGCGCTATTTTAAAATCAAGAGCTCAACTTTCTTCCCTCATCCCATTGAAAGGGGAATGATCAATGAGGAAGGGGACGTCACTTCTCTTGTCCTAACCTCGTCACGAACCTCAAATTCAAAATTTTGTAGAAGAAGGAGCCACCTCAAGTAGATAGGATGAAGGCCCTTCTTAAGCATCAAATAACGCCAAATAGCATGGTCCGCATACAAAATTATCTTATAGTGGACTCCATTAGACAGTTCGCTATTAAAATGACCCTATATCAAAGTAATACTTAACTCCACCCGAAGGGCTTAAAGACAACAACACTCATGCAAACCTATAGTAATCACTCAGAGAACCCTCATTTAGGTGTAGGGATGGTCCTTAGCTATGCCAGGGGCCAAATTGGTAACCAAATCTACCTTGGCACAATCAAGTCCATGGCCCTTAGTGGACCTAGAAATAATCATATGATGATCATTAAGACACAAGTCATGAGACTTCACAATCTCATCAGAAATAGCCACATCACATCCACAATAAGCAAATGAAGTGAGAGAAGAGTCTTAGTCCTTTAGTAAACCAAATTTAGCATGGTGCTCCCTCACATCAAACGTCAACTATCACCCTTAACATGTATCCTACAATCTACAGTAGCCAAGAAAGGTCTCCTAAGAATGATTTGGGTATGAGCGTCTTCAGCCATATCAAGAATTACAAAGTCCACGGGCCTATAAAAAACACCCACCTTGATGGGAACATCTTCTAAAATACCCAAAGGGTGCATTACATAATGGTCCGCTAATTATAGTGAAATAGTGGTGGGACTCAATGCTCCTAGGTCATGTTTCTTGAAAATGGAATAGGGTATCAAACTCACACTTGAACCAAGGCCACACAAAGCCCTATCAATGCTCACATTTCCAATCAAGTAAGGGATAGAGAAGCTAAGTCCTTCATCTTAGTAGGAAGCTTATTTTAAATTGCGGCACTACATTCTTCAGTTAAGGCTAGGGTCTTATACTCTTCTAACTTTGTTTTATTGGACAAAATCGCTTTCAAAAACCTAGCATCAGAAGGCATTTGAGACAAAGCATCGGTGAATGGAATATTAATGTAAAGTTTTTTAAAGACCTCTACAAACTTCCTGAATCGCAAATCAAGCTTAACCTTAGCCATTCTTTAAGGGAAAGGCAAATGCGGAGTGTAGGGTGTTGGGGAAGTGTGGTTAGTGTCCTCAGGAACCTCATTAGTATCCTTCACTACATCATCATGCACATCACTAGAGGGACTAGACACCTCTTTCTCAACAACATTCTCATCATCGTACAAATGCACATAATCACTAACCCTTTTAGGCCCCTAAAGTTGTCCCCTCCCCCCGTCAACAAAAATTATAGCATTACATTGCTCCCTAGGGTTAGGTTCGAGCTTACTAGGAAGTCTACCCCGGGGGTATAGATGAAGAGCTAGCTTGTTGGGCAATTTGGGCTTCCAACATCTTATTATGAGTAGTAAGCACATCAACCGTATAGGTTAATTGCTTTATGTACCAAAGCAATAAAAAAGGTAAACAGTAAAAAGAAAAGAAAAGTGCTTAGTCAATTCCATAGGATTAACTCAATAGTTAAAAATTTTGGTCCCTCACAATGGCGCTAAAAACTTGGCACAACCCACAAGTGCACAGGTGTTGTAGTGTAGATTAAATATCCTCCTCAAGGACCCAAACAATTTACTGAGTTTTGTCCTATTAAAAATGCTAAGCAAACAAGTTTTCAATGAATTATTTTAACTACGCTAATTGGCTATTTGGGATTCAATTGAAGTAAAGCATCTAGGGATTTGTTTTACATAGCAAAGAGTTAGATACTTGGATTTAGCATGCGCTCTTTTTTAGTTTGGATGATTTAAAGGAATTGTAATCTAACTTAATTCAATCTTTTCTATTGAAAAAAACTAAATTGCCGAAAGTAATCCAATTACCATTGTTTCAAATGTCCTTGTTTCTTTGTATGTTATAGATTTTGATTGCTAAAGTCTCCTCTCAATATGAAACTCTCTTTCAATGATTGCTAAGTCAAGTTCAATCGTGTAGGTCTTATAGTGAGTTTCTCCTTTCAGCACTTCACTTAACTATCCAACATATGCAAGCAAATCTGGCTAAACTCACATCAATTCAATCACAAGATAGAATAAAACCATTCCAAGATAGATTGAGCACAAGAAATAGAAATTAAGGACCCAATGGCAATACTTTGGTAAACAAATCCCTAGATTAAATTAACCTACTCACTCATATTCAAACCAAACAACATCAAAACAACTAGAGTTCAAGAAAAGATAAAAGGAAGAGAAAGTTTAGCAACTATGGAGGTTCTTCAATGATCTTTCAATCTTCAAGCGCCCAAATGCTAATTCCTTTATTCCAATATTATTTTTTTGGCTAAAAAATGACTAGAAAAATCTGAGCTAATGGGGAAGATGAGTGATAGGATAGGAGTGGATGCTTTGCTTTTAGTCGAAGATGCCTTTAAATACATGAACTTGAGCTTTCTCAGCCACAAAATGAAGGAAAGCAAAGAGGCTTGTAGTTTTCAGCCTACCACGGATTGGGGTGAGCACAATGACCTGATCGTGGCTGTGAGATCGTCATTCTTCTTCATCCCATGGGTATATGGAATGAGGGTACCATCGTGGTGGCTCAAAAAGTGCCTAGATAAGGGTCAATGTCTGGTCAAAAGAGCATAAAACCTATAAAAGACACCAAATAAGAATACCCGAGCATAAAGTAGAAAAAGATGAGAAATCACTCACTAAAACACGCAATCCCCTAGGAAATGCTTTCAAATGACCCTTGAATGGTTCACATTCTTGACACTTATCAAGTTCCAAACATATGGGTAATATTTAGCATATCCCCAATCATTAGGCTTATTAACAAATTAAGAATCAAAACTTAAGCTTTGTCAATACCTTAATTGTACACAATTATCATCCAAGCTTGCATACTTAATTTAGCTATGTCCCTACATTAATTCCCAATTTCACATTAATAATAATTGTCAAATTAATTCTCAAATTTACACCAAGAGTACTCTTCAAATTAATTCAAGACAAACCTTTTCCCTTTATACTTCCTTTTCTTACACCACACTCACAATGAATATCTTTAATCTAAACTTTGCTAGTTAACATTTCATTGCTTTTTGAATTAGGTCACAAATTCATATTAACCCCAAAATTTTCAAATCCCCTAAAGTGAATTTATTTCCCTCTTTCCTCCTCATCTTTAATCTCAAAATCATTGACATCATTAATAAAAAAACACCCCTTAAACATTCCAATCTTATAAATTAATTTAAACCTAACACTTATCTCATAGTTTTCAAAACATTCAAGGTTATGATATTTCCCTCCTTTCCTCTTCTCCACTATCCTCACTTGGCAATCAAGCTCATGGAAAACATCCACACAACAACATCATACACATATATCTCTCATTATTTTCATTCAATTACCATTAAAATTCACCTAAATAGCATTAAATCAGCACAGTCAAACTTGAATTTACCTCCAAATTCCTAGCCCTAACCTACCATCACCCGTTCAAAAACCTCAATTAAAACCAAGGAAATATAGATTATCATTCATTTAACCTAAATACAATACTAACTACAAAAATCGAACAATAAAAGTAATAAAAATTTATCTATAGGGGTTAGGGTTTTTTGGCTTCACCACAAACTAGATCAAGGCAATGATATGGGAGAAGAGGTGGTGGTTGCGGTTGCTTGCAGATGGCGTCTAGGCGGCGAATGAATGGCCAGTGACTTCAGGTGCCACGCTGCTGGCAGGCTACAGAGGGGCAGAGGAGAGTAGAGGTTTGGGTAGGGGTCTGTCGCAGAATTGGGGGTTTGTGGTGTGGTGGGGGGGTTTGGGCATTTCATTTGATTTTTTTGTTTTCCTTTCCTCTTTTTTCTCTTTGTAAACTATAAACCTAGTTTTGTCTAGATTTTTCTGATTTTAGTTCCTTATAATCTCCTTTTTTTTGCCTTTTTTTTTACCTAATATGTGTTTTTAGGCTAGTTTTCTTGGTTAGATTTTGTAGATTAATTTTTACACCATTTGGGTGTAAAATTCAGAAGAAAGGATTCTCATTTTCAATTCATTACTCCTTCCACTCTATTTAAATATGTATTACCTTGTTATTATTGTTTCATTGTTATTATGTTTATATATATATATATATATATATATATATATATATATATATATTCCTAAAAATTACCC
Source organism: Selenicereus undatus (assembly GCA_017589665.1). Taxonomy (NCBI): domain Eukaryota; kingdom Viridiplantae; phylum Streptophyta; class Magnoliopsida; order Caryophyllales; family Cactaceae; genus Selenicereus; species Selenicereus undatus. Next base: position 49,726,463 of record JACYFF010019584.1, read on the forward strand.
ATTTAATAATTAGACTAATTTTATTTAGCTATCATTCAAGTGTTTATTAATGCTTTGATTGGGTTAATTGAGAGCATAATGAAATTCATTTTAAGGCAACTCTGCGGATTCAACATGCAATTGCATAAATAGATATACATATATGAAATACTAAATTGAAATGTGGCGCCCACACTTAGGCTGTCATTGGATAGTTTGTTATAGTGTGCTTTGATGATATTGTGATCTATAGCCAAAGTGAGGAAGAGCATCTTGATCATCTCACTCAAGTCATGAAGGTCCTTAAAAAGGAGAAGCTTTATGGTAACCTAAAGAAGTGCTCCTTTTTCACTCATAAGCAGACATTCTTTGGGTATATTGTTACTGGCCATGGGATTAAAGTTAATGAAAATAAAGTAGAAGCAATTTAGTCATGACATACTTTGAGAAGCATTCTTGAAGTACGAAGTTTTCATGGACTGGCCTACTTCTATAGTTAGTTCATTAGGGAGTTTAGCACCATTGGAACCCTTATAACCAAGGTTCTTAAAGCAGCTTCATTCAAATGGAATATGAAAGCCGAACAAGTGTTTGAGGAGATTCAAGAGAAACTTAGTTAAGCCCCCATTCCAGCTTTGCCATGCTTTAATAAAGTCTTTGAAGTTGAATATAGTGCCTCCAATTTTTGGATTAGTCAAGTTCTCACGGCCTTTATGTTTCTTCCACTTAACTTAACTTGATTTAATTACTTGGACTAGGTAATTAACATCTTGGGGACCCAATATATGTAAACATTTAGGACTTAAACCTCATGGAGGCCTAAGTAATTAGAAACACAAAACTGGGCTTAAAAACTGATTTGTACCCGTAAGGTTCTGTTTGTGTTTCTAGCAAAAGGTGAGCTATCTTTTGAACTTGTGACCTTGTTCTTGGACGTTTTGGACTTGATTGATCATGATCAAGCTCTTGGCTTGGTAGGACTCCATCATCAAGTAACTACATAAACATGATCAATGTAGCCTTCAACTATAATAAGTGTTTCTTGAAATTAAAACATGTAATATCATCTAAAGCACATAATCACCTCACATTGAGGGCATTCTTCAATCTCTCCCTTTTTGATTAAAGCCAACCTCTGTTATCAGGCATTATCAGTGACTATTTGATTGAATTCAAGTAATGTGCAGCCCCCAGATAGGTAATCAAAGCATAGATAGTTAATCACATTCATTATTTTTGCTCTTTAATAACCTAACAACATGTGAGTAGCGTGAAAAATATTTGGGCAATATGTATGTACTTTTAACAACTTAGAACATGAGTATTCCATTTATATCATGCAAGAACATATCAGTTCTACCTTTTTAAAAGATCCCAAATTCTCTTCCTCTTCAAATTTCATCAAAAGATATGGTTAAACATGGATGACGCATGTAGGGAATTGTCCTACGCCATGCAATCACAAAACAAATTGCTTAAAATTTGATAACAACTTAAACTAGGAAATTCATTTGAAATAAAAGAACTTGTTTTAGAAATTAAGAAAATGATGAAAAACGATTAGTCCACAAGAGGAACTTGGTTGAGGGGCTTAGTTGTAAGGGGCTTGTTAGCCAGGCGGGACTGAGTGGGTGTGCATTGCAAGGGTCCATTGAGCTCGATTATGCTGCTACTGTTTCCTCCTTTTCCACAACCATGTGCTCCTTCTGCTTCTCTTTCCACTGTATATCTTCTTGTATTCTTCTTCTTGTTCTTTTTTATCCTCCACCTTCTTTTGATGAGACGCAAATGCGTTCATGAATGCGATCTAAAGCATCTTTTGTAGCCATGGGCTCATTATCCAAATCAAGTAGCTTAATTTTATTTTAGACTATACTCAAATACCATATCTACATCCATTGTCGGTTGACTACCAATATGTATTTGTGTGGTCCCATTAAATTAAGAAGTCATGGCGGCATTAAATATGTATTTATTATCATTGATGAATGCTTTAGATTTACATAGGTATTCGTTTTGAAAGATAAAATAAATACTTTTAATATGTTTGCCAAGTATTTTGGATAGCGATAGAACAATCAACGATTGCTAATTCAAGTTGTGATAAGTGATCATAGAACCAAGTTCAAAGTTGAATTTCATGTAATTTCTTAGAAGCGTGAACTCTACAACTGAATGAACTAGTTGAAAGATAATACATAACTTTGGAGGACATGGCTATAACAATGGTATTTAAAAATGATGTTCTAAAGTATTTCTAGGCTGAAGCTATGAACAATGCTGTGCCAAAAAACAAATGTGTCTAATTAAGCATATGTTGAGAATGTAGTTGGCAGTGTTCGCACTAAAATTTGAGTAATTTATCTAAGTCTTCTTATTCCTTTATGAGTTTTGAAAGAGATTTTCAAAAATCCTCACTCTGAACATTTAGCCTTTCAAGTCGCCTTCAACTTTATGAAGCTTATCAGCTAGGTTAGAGTTGAGTTTTAAAACATACTAATTTTCATTTTTCCAGTGCTATAAATCTTCTTTAAGAGTTTTGGCCTCTTGACTAGAGTTAGTCAACTTCTTATAAAATTCATCATAGAGTGCCAAAATCTATTTGTTATCATCTTTCAATGACTAGCCTTTTTGTAATAATACCCATATTCACCTTACAGACTTTCCTATTTATATTTTAAAAGAGTAATTTCTTCATTGAGGGATCTTATCTTAGAGTATAAAGTTGGGGTGCTTGCTGAGTGAATGTGCCTTCAGCTCCCTTGAGCACTTATTAGCAGCCATGAAAACTCATATTTCTCCTTTGATTTATTTCTATTAGCCATAAACCATAGGTTGGCAACATCATTTTCTTTGTTCTCGCCACCACTGCCATGTAGCTATCATGGCCATTTTGCCTTTTCCATTGAACGTCTTCTTTTCTGCTTTCTTTTTCTAGGATTGGTAGTCTTTCACCATGTGCCCTACTTGGCCATAACCATAGCAGACAACAGTTAAGCTTGAACATCTCTCAAGAGAAGTTTGTATGTTTGTTCCCTTTTAAGGATGGTCCTTTATGAAAGCTTCTTGAAGTTAAAATTCTTTTTCTTGAGCTTTTTTATGGAAGCTCGTGGCTAACATGATAATCTCATCTCCTAATTCTTCATATTCTAAATCAACTTGACATTTAGGGTCCTTAACTAATGTTCTAAGCACCTCAAGGACCAATAAGGCTACTAGGGGGCGCGAAGGGAAGCGATTGAGACTCCCTAAGGCTCAACTGGCTTTTCTTCTAATTTCTCCAGCCATAGTCCGCCGTCTTTCGTGGGAGGGGAATCTATGGTATCGATCTTCTTGATGCGGTGTTTTGTGGTAAAATATGATAGGATGAAATGATGCTTTTTTCTTATAGAGCCACTAGCCCATTTTTGAGGAAATGTATAAACCATTAAATTTATGGAAATACCTAATTTCTTCTTAAAAATGAAGGGACAACCGAGGGATGTAGGATTTGATTTTCAAGAAGAAGGGTGTTTTCTATGAGATCATAGTTGTTGAGATTGCCGAATGAGGGGACTAAATAACTGATTCTCGGGCTACGAACTATGGGAATGGATTCAAGGGTAGAGGTAAAATCTAATGTATGGAGGAAAGATGCCATTAGATCCCTTGCTTCTATAACGACCTCTTGTAGATATGAATGTATTAAAATTTATATTTTGTGGTTCCATGTAATAGGTATTTTTTCATAAATTAGTCTTATTTAGTAAGACAACCATCAAGAAGAATGTTTTTGTGACCACTTGTTAGTAATCCATCTTAAAAGGATTTGAAATGTAGACAATAAAGCAATAATTTAGATGGTCACTTTATTATAAGCATATTTTTATTCCATGTGAAGAATAGAAGCATAAAACACATAATCATGGATGATCAAATAGGAACATGGTGAAGAAGACAAAATTAAAGAAAGCAATAATAACAGTTTTCTCTTTAACTTGTGGCCATGAAGTCCTACCTTAACTCGAGTAGAGCAGCAAAGCAACGACTCTTAGCTTCCTTTCCTCCTAGGTGCGTTAGGGCAGCATGGAGCTAGTCCTTTTCAAACTAAAATTCCTTTCGTAAAACATTATGAGTGAAGATTTTGGTAGAGTTTTGTTACTAGCAAGGCTTAGGAAAGGTTTTTATGTGGGTGAGCAAGGTAGTGTTTTGTCAGAGTTGTGCTAAAGAAACAAGTAGAGTATGCTAGGAGAGAGAAGTAGACTTCTATTAGGTAGTCTAACCTTGTCAAAGATAAGGGGTGCTACCTCTATTTATCGAGCTAGCAAGGTGACTTTGTTAAAGAAGAAAAAATTTAAGGGTATTTAATCAAATGGAGTTGAATGGGGTTGGTTTGCATCCCATTAGCTCAATCAGACCCAAATTAGTTTGATTTTGGTATCCAACATTATAATCACATGTGACTTTAGAAGTAGGATTTAAGGCACGATCTAGTCGCTTGCAACAAAGCCTAACAGGAGCCGCTAGGACCCAACAACAGCCGCTAGGGGCCAAAATCTTATTATTAGTCCCAGCAGCACTTCTGATCATGCTACTGGTTCCTATTTTCACCTTGAAGAATTGTTTCTGAAGTTGCACTACGAGATAATGCGCCATCTTTCTGGTTACAATTTCACTCTCAAGATCTCAGCTTCAAGCTCCCCACTGTAGCAAATTTCGCAAACCTCAAGCTTTTTACTCTTTTTGTAATTATTTTCAGAGGTTTTGGATTTTAAATGATTTTAGAAGTTTTAGAAATTTTTGTGTCCTGAGAATACATTTCATTTGTGAACTGATTGTTGGAAATCAATGTATTTACATTGCTTTACCCTCAACAAGTTAGGTAATTGTCACACCGGGCGGCAATACAGTGGACATGCAAGCAAGTCCTCAGTCTACAATCCTACAGACACCAATTGGGTACTTACAGGAGCCCCTACTTTTGTAGATGCCGTTAGGGCAATGAGCAAAGCATACATACAGAATGTATGCGGATGTGCGAGTGAACGCAAGAGTGTTTCGGGGGGCAAACCATTACCCCAGGAGCACCAATCTTATTTGTAGAGAAAGCCATTCAAAGTTTTGGGATTTTGTTAAGAAAAAGGAGTTTTGAACAGTTCAAGATCCATCTACAGGATAAGGGCAAAACATTTTGAGGTTTGACAGCCTCCACTGGTTTGAAGATTTAAGGCTTGACGACTTCACATCGATAGAAAATTAAGTCTTGACAGTGACCACCGTTTCAAAAACATCATATTCAACGAATCCCCTCCAGATTAATAGATTGAGTTTTAATTGTCTCCTCCAAATTAGAAATCTAAGTTTTAACAGTCTCTAGTAGTTTAAAAATTAGAGTTTCGATGGTCTCCACTAGTTTAGAAATTTGAGTTTTAATGTTCCCCCACTGGTTTAGAAATTTGAATTTTAATAGACTTAACTTGTTTAAAAATTTTGTGTTTTAATGGTGTTAATTAGTTTAAAAAGTTTGAGGTTTAACAGTCCTGATCACTAATTTAAGAATTTGATCATTGATGGCTGCCACCAAATTTAAAAATCTGATGTTTAATGATCCCTATCAGTTTAAGACATGAGGTTAAATTGCCCCCACTGGTTTAGAATTTGAGTTTTAATGGTCTCCATCAATTTTGAAAAAAATTAAGGTTTAACAATCTTAATCGTTTGAAGAACTTAAGTTTTAACTATATCCAATGATTTTTTTTATAAAGAAAAAGACTGAGGTTTAACGGTTCCTATCAGTTTAAGAATTTGTGTTTTAATTGCCTCCACAGGTTTAAAAAACTTGAGATTTAACAGTCCCGGTAGGTTTAAGAATTTGGATTTTAGCGGTCACCAACAGTTTAAAAAATTTTAAGAAAAACTTTTTCTTTAAGAGAAAAACTGGGATAAAATTTTTTAAAGGAATGCTTGTTATTATTTTGTGCATGTGTATAGGACTGACTTGCATGCATGCATTAGACATCACTTGCGCTTGGGTAAACAAATTGTCCCTTTTTTGTGAAATTAAGCCCTAGCAGCATGGTTGAGATAGTTGTTGGGGAAATTTTTGAGGTGACAACATGAATCAACATGCTGTTATGTTCTAGCGACATGATTTGGCAACCTACGGCAGGCGCTAGGTGGTCCGACTTGCTGCTAGGTTGTCAAAACCTTAAAAGCCTATTGTTTCTTTTTCTTTCTCCATTTTGGACCTTATTTTTGATGTTCTCTATTTAAAATTGCCCTTGTGGACACCCCAAGCTCTTCAAGGATTTATTATTGCTCCAATTGTCAACGTAATTACTCCATTCTTTTACTCCATTCTTATTTATTTTTATATTATTTGATTAACTTTTGACAATTCGAGTTCAACTTTTGGATTCCATGTCCATTTTGTTCGATTGGAGGATTTGTTTCGTATGGTTCCTTACTTTTGATAGTTTAAGTTCAAATTTTGGATTTCATGTCCAGTTTGGAGCACTTGAGTGTTTGTTTGGTTTAGTTGTGAGCCTTCATTTTTGAGGATTTGATGGGCAAATTTTGTGTGTCTAGAATGTTTCTAAGGTCTCGTTTCTTAGTTATTTTTGCAGGTTTCAGTTTGACACTGCTGAATTCATATAGAAATGTTGCCGAAATTTTTTTATGAGCCTTTTAAGTATTTTGGGGTTTTGAACTCCACTTTGACTTTTAAATTGAATTCGATGTGCTACACATAGATTATGTTTGGCATGCAAGCTCCCCCTTCTCGTTGGAAATGATAGGCTACTTAAGGATGATCAGGGGGTTGGGTCCTAGCCCCTAGTGGTTGGATTGACACTTCCGGCCTACTGTATTCGTAAGACAACCACTGTCGCATCTCTATTATTGGTATGTAGGTTGTGATATGTTTGTTTCGTCGATGCTTTCTCTTTTTGACATTTCATAATTTTTTTGTGAATCAATCCAACGACCTTGCTTTTAAATTTATTTTGCAGGACCACGAATTTGTGAAGGGCTATGGGAATCTACAATGTGTCGAGCACCTTCCAAGGAGGCTTCTTGTTAATAGATGATGGTGATTGTAGTGGCTTCAATTCCCTGATCAAAGTATGCATGGCCTAGAATGCAATTATTAGTTTCCTCCTCGGGGGTTTTTTGAGAGTTTTTGGGACACTACAAACACCTTTCACTTGCCCTTAAGTGTGATCATTATCAACCCCATAAACTATTGTATGTTAACTACAATTCCTTTTGGGGTGAATATGCTAAAGTACTAGAAGGACTTCAAGCTGGAGAGGCAAACGCATGTAGAGTTTTTCAGGTCTTTCGTTCAGATATGACCTCTCAAGTCTAACTCCATCCATTACTATATGATCAAGGAGGTCCTAGAGGGATCCTTTCATTACCTGTAACAACGCCAGCCCCTAGGACCGGAAGCGTTCCGTGTTCTTAACTTTCTATTTAAATTCCGGGGCGAAATGGACAGAGTTTTCCCTAAAAACTGACCATTTTAAGGCTGAAAGTCTTACAATAAACCCCTGCAAATCAACGGAAGCGTAAAACATTTAAAAGAAGCTCAACGGCTACACGCCGGAGTTCATAACTCAATGAGCCACTCGCTTGGAGTACACCAAACAGAATAGTTCATTAATAAAGAATAAATGAAAGATACAACTCAATAGTTCACACAACCGGAGTATTGGGATTTACATCCCAAAAAATAACTAACTTTAACCAAGAAGACATCTAACTAATTAGATGGCTGGCTCATTCGGCCATACAGAGCGACCTTTATACCATATGCATTACATGAACTAGAATACTTAGTTTACTTACACTTACAAACTAAGAATACATTACATGACTTCATTAAAACACGTAAGATCCCTTCAAATGAGCACATATAACACCTTGCAAGCAAGAATACATTCCATCTTGCCATAGCTGACTCAACTTCTTCCTATCATAAAGAAAACCTGGGGAAAAAGGGAAAGAGTAGTGGGATGAGCAACCACACGCTCAGTGAGTGCCCCCCAACCCCCTTAAAACCAAAACCATTGCAAGCAATAATATCTTTAATAGTCACATATAAAGTATTCATACTTTACTATCATATTAGGCATTCACGAAGTTCTTATGGAAATATCACTAACCACAAACTTCACTTTAACCACTCAAAAACCTTTCTAGGTCTCTAAATGACCAAAATTCTTTACTAATAGGCAACCAAACACTTGAGCAAGCAACGAGGCTAAGCATAGAACTTTCTTTCATAGATTATGTGATATGATTCGTGATTTATGCTTTATCTATCTAATTTACTCATGTGAGATGCTAAACATATGAAGCAAAGATTATGTCACGAACTTTTATTAGCTAAACATGCACATTCAAACTCATATGCTCGATGCACTACAAGGGTATGACCAAGCTGTACGTGAAATTTCATTTATACTGCACTTAGATTCTTATTCACATGATGTGCATGAAAATCTTTCTTTTCTTTTTCTGAAAATACTTTACTTAGCCTCTTTAGGCTCATATTCTTCATCGAATCTCTTTCATATTAGTCTCATAATGACACTCAAAAGCTTTCTTTCTAAAATACTTAAAAAGGCGAAACACCGACTGCTTTTCTTACTTATTAGGAAACTACTGTGGGCATAAGATCATCATAAAGTGCTGGTTGGGAGAGATCTACACTCAATCCCAGTGAGATTAACTCACACTAAGCTCTTACTCCCGGGATAGAAACTAACTTTTGGACCTTAACCCTCGTCAGGGTCTCTAGGTCTTACTCCATAGGCTAGGGATTCCCCTGTTGAAGCAGGTTCACTCCCATCTGTTGTCCCTAAGCACTTATCTTAGACATTTAAAGCGTCTGGTCATAACAACTAGTAACTTTGTTGCCTCTCACAGTGAAATCCTTTATCATGCACTTCACGCCTTTCTAAAACTTTTTAAAGATTTCCCCGTTCAAGCGAGTTCACTCACAAAACTGCATTCATTTAGTTAAAATAGGCCATCATGCACTAATAATTATGGCTACTATCATTTCAAAATATGAAATCCTTCTTTTTCAAAACTCACCCTTATGCAAATAATCCAACTTAATGACATAGAAAGGGTAGGGGTGCACATGTACACATTCAAACACTTCATAATTCAACTTAGCAACATGAGTCACACATGGCCTCGCAATCTACACGATTGCGGTTAATTCACAACCCAGGCTCCCTCCTCACAAGCACCGTACCACAAAAAACCTCGAACCAATCATAGTTCAACCTCAAACCATCCAACTACCATCTCGGTTTTCAATTCAATAATCATAACATATTATCATGCTAGCTTATAAAGATACGTGTAATAGGGTTATGTACTCACCTGGGCAAGCAGCACCATTCAGCGGTGCGTTACCTTAAGAATACATATAAATATATAACCACATCCACATATATAATTATAATGCCTTAACTTGAAATAGGCACTTAATGAACCGTATTAAGCTAACAGGGCATGAAACTCGATTACATTCATGACTTACGTTTAGGAATTAAGCACGTCATACTCATGTCATTTTGAAAGCATAACTAACCAAGTATACATGCCACTTTCAAGCATAATTAAGCCATAGAAGCATAATGCGTTTCAAGGCGTTCATTTGTTATATCGAAGTTACTATTCAGGTATAAGCTAACTAATCACACAGGTATCGATTCGAGGTGTTCATTCATTGTTTCGAAGTTACATTTGAAGCCTAATTAAGCCATTTAAACATAATACAATTCTAGACATTCGTTTGTTACTTCGAAGTCATTAATCGAATCTAATTAAGCTACTTAAACATAATACAATTCAGGGCGTTCGTTTATTACATCAAAGTTACCATTCAAGTCAAATTTTCAGGCATAAACTAACTAAACTTAACATGCATCGCACCTTAAAGCTTAAAACGATTTCGAAACTACTAATACTTAGGAGGCGAGAAACACCCACCTCAATCCAAGCTAGGGATTCGCTCGAAGGGATTTTGGGCTCAGCTTTGACTGCTAGAATAACCTCAATCTTTGACTCACTTTTTGTTGTCATGCCAAACCCACGAGAGCAAGCCCCAATCTGCCTGCTATTACCGCGAATCCACACCCCTCTGCTAGGACTGTTCTGCCCTCCTAGTCACCGCTGCTGCTACTCTAGTGGTCACCGGCATGGCCCCACCGTCGACGGTGACAGTCCTGGTGGCGTGGGATTGAGGGCTTCGAAACCCTAGCCTTTGGACCGAGCACCTCACTCTTACTCTCGCTCGATCCCTCTCTCTTTCTCTTCACCGAGTTCACGGCCGTGACCGGCAGCGCGCACCGCGGCGCCGACGTCGCTGTCACTGACTCCCCCCCTTTTCTCTCTCCCTCGCTCAATCTCTCTTGCTGGTGTAGTGTGGTGGTCGGGGGGTTTTGGGTTTGAGAAACCACCCCCTCCTCTCTCTCTAGGTCGTGTGTTCGTGGGAAAGAGCAGGAGAAAGGGGTTTGCCCCTTTTTATCTTTTTTTTTTGTTTCTTTTGGTCAATAGCTCAATCAACTAAAATCGCTAATCCAATCTCGCAACCTCCTATTCTAAACCCAATCGTTACTACAATCGCTCATCGATTATTCGTTCCCAAATACGTCAAGGTTCGATTTTAATAAACTTCAAAACTAATTCTAATGTTAACAACCTAATTGCATTCGGGGAACGACTAAATAAATCGAATGACGACTAAATTAAACTATCGATATAATTTAAAGACACAAATAGCACGAATTAACTTTAAAATCAATAATAGCAATAATAATCGCTTTTTAATAAATTATAGCTCCCATAAGCACATCGATAATAATTTAACTCATATAGTTACTAAAAATACGATTTTATAACGTAAAACGGTGATACAGTTAGTTTAACGGAAAACAAAAAATGCGGGTCTTACATTACCTCCCTTATGAGTAAATCTTTCGCCTCCTCATGGCATATCTGGTTAACTGCACCATCTCTGGGAAGGGCGACCAATGCATCTTCATTGGATGGTGAACTTAGAAGATGTTATCATTGTGGGCAACTTTGATTGGGGCGTTGCATCTTTTAGCACCCTCCATAAGTATATGAAGGCTACTTGTTGGAGGGATGGGCAAACCTACCCTAGGGTGACCTTATGTAATAGCACAACCCTAAATCATGTTTATCAATTTAATTATTTCATGTTAAAGATTTTCTCATATTTAGTTATCGCATTCAATCGTCCCGGTAGAAAAAAAAATTATTTGGGCCCTCACTTGGCAATTCGGGTTTTATTTATTTATTTAATTATTAACGAAAACTTTGGAGGAATTGATAGTAGGTCCTAACAAGTTTAATCTACGTAATTTATTTTTCTTTCCATAACATTACAAAAATTTAATTTTGAGTTATGCAAAACTGTTATCGTTACAAAGCATTTTATTCTCGAACCCAACTTATTTCGGTCCAATTTGAAGCCCAACAAGTTTGCATATTAACCTAACTAATTACCATGAGTTAAGTTTCACCACGGTTAGCTAAAAGCCACTTTATGGGTGGGTAAAAATCAGCCAAGTAAATTTCCTTTCATTCTTAACCAAGTAAAAAACACACACATTCGTCTTCTCTTTCTTCTCTAAGCACACAGCCAGCCAGCTCCAGCCCCCATTCTGGTGTTTTCCAGCAAGTTTTCGGCCAGCCTTGGCTGCCTCTGACTCTCCCCAGACACCCTAGTACCACTGGCGACCATCCTCCATCCTCAAGACCACCAAATATCACCTCCATCTCTACTTTTTTTCAAGCTCAAAGTGCGTAACCCTAAGCTTGTTTTCTTTGGATTTTTTATTTTGATTCTTGATTTTGTTGATTTGAGTTTTGATCATATTTTTTTGGATGGAAACAAAAGTTATTTTGATGTTTTTAGTTGTTGATTGAGTTTGGATCATGCTAGGGTTTAGGGTTATTCATAAGCATGCAAGCTTATGGTTGGAAGTATGTGTTTCTTGGATTGTTTGTATTGGATCTAGTGGCTTTAATCTCTAATAATGTTTATGAGGGTATTTTTGGTGATCTTGGATGAGATGAAGAGGAAGTAAGTTGGCCAAAAGTTAGGGTTTTAATGATTATTTAAGGTTTAGTTTCCTTTAATATCAAGCATTTTATATGTGTATATTTGATTGAAAAATGAATCTTGGATTTAAATGATTATGAAGTGAAATTGAGTATGATGGTTTTGTATGATGAGTGGAGGACCAAAGGTTTGTTACATGATTTTCGGGATTGATTTTAGCTGAGGATTTGTGTGAAAAGAGAGGAGAAAACTAGGACAGTGGGGGTTGGGAAATGATAGAAAACAGGGGAAAATTTGTCAATAAACTGGTAGTGCATGGCCCAACCAAAAAATATGATTTTTGGTGGGTAGATATATCAGTGAGTTAACTTTCAAATGGCTTTTGAATTGCCTTAATATGAGGTTTTTGAAAAAAGCTATGGCCATTTTACTAGAATTGCATAGGTTCGACTAAAATTGGCATACTTGTGTTGTAGCCCCATTTTGGGAACCCTATTGTGAGAATCATGTTTTGTGTTCTAAATGAAAGTTTTTCGAAACTTCTTAAGCTTTCTATATTAGGGAATTAAGTCTCAAATGGAGGCCAAGAAATTAGGTTATGAGTCATTACCCTAGCCCCTTTTATGCCCTTACTTTTCTTTTACTAAAGTATTAACTACGTAAATAAATACATTTGCTAACTATATGTTTCTACAACGATATTTTTGTACAGAATTAGTGCGTAAACTATCATTTACTCCCCTTTTGCGTATAATCTGACTCAGTGACATTTCATTAAAAGCACCAGGTATGTTCATTATTTGTATCTTTAGAAATCAGTACGTATTTATCAAAATTATAATGTTTTGATAAGTACATCAATGAATCAGTTTATACAGTGATTTGGAATTTAATTAGTGACCACGCTAGTTATCATCTATAGGGCATTCACCCTCCAATTACCCACACGGCTTCAGGCCACGTCCCCGATCGGCTTGGTAGGTGTACACCTATCCATAGATCGTAATAGTTACAAGGGCTCACTTCTAGATAATAATCAACAATACAATTTTAAATTTATCTCAGTCATTGTTTTAACTTAAAATGAATTGCAAAGCATGCCCAACAAATATTGCAAGGTTATTTTACAATACAGTAATGTATGTACTGAGCTTTGACTCACCATTCGAAATGTTTTCCTCTTTTGTTTTAGGCATGCATAGGAGTTGCTTTATTCTACCAAGCCAGTTAAAGAAATCAAGGGTCCAAGGACATCTGGATGGGTTCATAGTGGTGGTGGTTCATATTATATGGAGACCACCGGATAAGTGCTTCAGTAGACAGTGATGTAAGTTTATGGTGATGTAAACTTTAAGTTAGTAGTCATTACTTGTATATGATTTGATGAAGTTTGAAAATGGATATAAGTGACCCATCTTATATCTAGTCATGGTGTATAGAGCCTTGTCCTTCGGGATGGCGGTAACGCCCTGTTCATTGGGTTTATCAGTTGTAACAGAGATTATGGAGATGAACAGTGACACAGGTAGCTTAGGGTGGTCTTGCTTAGGGTAAGCCTCACATGTTTGTTTTATTTATGCATTGAAGTCTTTTAGTTGGTCATTTTGACCTTTCCTTTTTCTTTTGTAGCTTTGGTTTCTGGAGCAGTTCCTATGATTGATCCTATTACAGAACACGTTGGGCAAGTGCCTTTAATAGTACGGTGGAGAGAAACCGCATGACTATAGCTCCCATCCTGGAGGACATTAATAGTTTTAGCATGCCCTTTAATCCGCAAACAGTTAGGAATGTAAACAGAAATCCCTTTGTTTAGTTACTTGGACGTCTTTGCTTCTGAATCCTAGAAGCATTGACTTTTAGTAGCATGGGCTCTCTTTTGCAGAGACTTCTTATTGAGGGGCCTCTTGGGTACATTTGGTACTTTGGGGGCGGGGGTGAACTATTATGTGATCCCTCACTTAGCGCCCAAAAGGCCAAATCCTCCACATCTGCGGACAATGTTCACATAACGTCGTGCTATAAAGTAGGTTATTGAGTGTATGGGTTGAAAGGATTGCCTTTACTACGTAGAGCAGGGAGGCTATAGTGGGTTCATATAGGACAACTGATGTCTCTTGTTGCTCCCAATGTAAGCCCTTTAGTTTATTTCATTTGTATTGCTGTATTTTCACTAATGTCATTTTGATGGTTTGCCGTTTGCAGTACACTGAGGCCATCCTGATAATGAGCGTTGAGGTAAGTATATCGATGCTTTCAAGGTGCAATAATCTAGTAGGATTGAGAAGGTCAGGGACATTGTCATGCTAGAGTTACATAATAGTCTCCCAAACGAGAAGGGATTAGGCTCCTTTTCCATTGTCATTAATTCTTTCATTTACTTTTTGTCCTTTACTTATCATTCCCTATTTCCGTTGTAGGTTAATTAGGAGGAGAGCATAGTGAACATATATATGGTGGCTAGTTTCAAGGCCATTATTCTTCAGATTAAGCAGGTATGCAGCTATCATTGGGGGACAGTGTGGTTGAGGTATAATTGCCTTACCTTAGTTCTTTTTCCTTTGCATTCTTTCTTTTTCATTCCTAATTCAATATATGTTGGAGCACTTCTCAACGCCGTTGTCGGGAAAGCTTTACCTAATCAGAGTTCACAACGTTCTCCCAGTTGTTCAGGGTACGTCACATTGACACCTCCTTTTCCTAGGACTTCTGGATCTCTCCTAAGAAGCCATTCTCTTTGGGGGTAGTACCCAAAACTCAAGTGGGAGGGCAACAAAGTTGGCCTCGTTTTAAAGGCTGGCAGTAAAGATCCACCTCCACTTAGGGGTGTGGATGTGTTCGGTTCTCAATCAGGTACCGTTTTGGCCTTCATTACATAAGATCTTAGCTCACAAATAGCCTCTAAATTAGCTAATTAAAGGTGTTTTATGTTTTATAGGTATAAATAAGAGAAAAGGTCCACTTGGAGTAGAGCCCAAACCATTTTGATGTCTAGCTATGAGGGAGTGCCAAATCCAACAGCGCTGTCCCAAATTCAGCAAGGGTGTGCCATGAACAGGGCAAAAGAAGAAGACTTGGACATAAATATGGCATTGGGGCACCATGTCATGTGGTGCGATCATGCCCCCTATGCTCTGCCCTTTTTTTTAGTGTTGATGTAAGGGCTTTAAAAGGGAATTTTTGGACTTTTAGGGGATCTTAGGTTAGCAACAATTTTCTCTCACTATCTTAGTGTTGTGAACTCTCTCCTCTACAGTAATGAAAACCTTCAAAGTTTAAGCCTTCGATTAAATTTATTATAAATTTCTTGTTTCTTCCTTTCATTATTGCATAATCTCATCTTCTCTCTCCTGAATTCCTCAAAAGATTGTAATTTTAAGCACCATTAGTTCTCCCCTAATATGGGTTTGGTGTATTGGGGGTTGTGGGGAGATTTAGGTTTTAATCCTAAAGGATTTGAGGTATAAATCCACCTCTCAAAACTTAAATATCTCTTCTTTTGATTTTCCTCCTTTTATTTTGATCAGCAAGATCATTAGGATAGATTAAGTTCTTACAAACTTGAAGGAGCATTACTAGATGAGCTAGTCAAGATTTGGTGATGGCTTTTAGTGCTTGACCTTGATCATTAATAGATGCAAAATTATCGGTAATCTTCTTTCTTTTACGTTTTTATTACACTAGTTAGGATTAGTAGTACCTTAGTTTAAGTTCTTCCTTTGTTGGGGGTGATCGTTCAAGGAATGTTGGTGGATTGTTGGTGGGCATGTCGTGCCACAGGCCATTTCAAGCCTCGATCACCTCGTTTTTACGTGCTGTGTTTTTCAATATGCTCTAGGTTAGTTTAGTGTTCATTGTTGTTATTTGCTATGGAACTTCGTTGCCAGGAAAAGTAGATTAAATTTACATGTTAGAATAGTTTAGTGTAGTTAAATTTGGAAACACAATTTCAATTAAGTCAATCTTATGCTCATCAGAAATCATCCTTGAGGATGACTTTTGACCCCTTCTCAGCACCAAAAAATACTATCAACAGGATGCTTTTCCTTGGGGAATCTTAAGTGGCGAAGACTCCTCTTATTAGCCTCTCATGCCAATGAGCTACGGTGTCTACCTCGGATGTGACATAGGATTCTAGCAGGGACTAGGCTTCCATCGTTTTGCGGCTAGTTTGAGATCCCAAAGCACTCATGGGATGGTGTTTCTCAACATCCTGTGTTCGAGCATTAACCCCCACGGCACTCAGTGGATCCTAACTCGCTAGGTTCTAACTCTTCAGGCTTTCCTACACTCCTGGGGTCGAAATGTTTGAAGACGCTCTCGAGCATGAGGACTTTTTGCTTACATGTTTGGTTGTCCTATGATTTTCCTTTGGATGATGTGCTTATTTTTATTTTTATTTTTGGTACAATTTGTGATTGTGATTTTTTCTGCTTGGTTGTTTTTTAGTAATTACTTTTTTTTAGACTATTTTGGTTGAGTTAAATATTAGAGCATTTGTGCTTTAAATGTTTACACATAGGATTTTCCTCCCTGTTGGGGCTTAGATTCAGTTGTGAGGTTGGATGGACTAATAACAGAGTCCAAAATTTTTTTAAAAGTTCACTAGAAAAATAAAGGAAAATACAATTCTTAGAGAATTGGATTTTGATAACCTGATTCCACACTAGTTTTTGATGTGGGAATTCTTTTGAAAAGAAAATGTATTATTTGGGAGGAGAAAGAAAATAAAATTAAAAGGAAATGTAAAAGTGGAATAGAATTTTATAATTTCGATAACAATTTTTAAAAAATGTGGGTGACAATTCGGATATGGGAAGTAAGTACTACAAAGCATTGCATCTAGAAGGAAAAAGGAATGAGAATCCCCTCAGTGGCATGATTTGGGCATCAACGACAGTGCTTGACCCCCAAATCATGCCATCGGTACAAAACAGTAGGAAGATTCATGCCGATTGGTTTGGCTGTGTTTTTGTCCAACGTTCTTTAAATTTGAAGCAGTTTGCGGTGTTTTCTGCATTATTTCCTAGCCCCCTTAGAGACCAACATGTCTTAGGGTTCTCCTCCAAATGCTTATGGCTTCTTTTGATAAAATTTTTTAGTCCTGGACAAAGCAGTTGGGAGTGGAAGGAGTAAAGAAGATTATGCCTCAAGCTGTCAGAAGTTTGCTTTCTCTTCGCACTTTACCCTTGGATGTGAACTTCTTAATTGTTGCTTAAATATTTTGGAAGAAATGGCTAAAAATTTTCTAGTTTGAGCAAAAGCAAACTTTGCCCTCATATGGAGGAATTTCAGGGCGATCCTAGGGTTTCCTTGCGAGATGGGTCAACGTGTTATGCCAATATACAAACTAGGATACGATTTAAAGGATCTTCAAAAGTTATTCTTTTTTACTGATGAAGAAACCAAGGTGGTTATAAATGGAAATTCCGTTAATCTCTTGTGGATTGTCAAGCTATTTAAGCCTAAGGGAGGCTTGTCCGATTGGGATGTCTTGGTGACGTATTTCTAATAAAGTATATGAGCGTTGCAAGTAAAAACAAAGAGACTAATCTCATACTCATGTCAATCTTATCAAGCAAATCCCCTTACCTAAAATACATACACAAAAAAGCAAATAACATTTGAGCTATCGTTTAGTTAAACTTCTATTTAAAGCAAATTCAGAAAAGTTTTCAGATGTCATAAGATTTAGGGCTCACCATATTGCCAAATAGTGTTGGCCTTCATGATTCTCTTGGTGTGCACACATAAATATCAATATGTTGGAATAGTCAGAAGATCAGTTTACAAATATCTATAGAGTACAAACAATCACATCATTGTCGTGTAAGAAATATGAAAAAATCAAGTACATAGGGGATACTCAGAACAAATGTAGAATATCAAGCCAAATGCAAAGTCACAGCCTTTTTAATATATTGTAAAGATTGATTCAAATATAGCCCATAGGCCCTTTGGACCACATGTGCTCTCAATTTAACAAATACAAAAGATGCTTCATGGTACATTAATCTGGCATGTTACTCTTATCAAATAAAGCAATGCCATTCATGGAAGAAGGTTTTTAGCAGCCACCAACCTTAATACTAGCAATATAGTTTACCGATGTTGCTTTAGTAGAACAATAATTGTGACTATGCTATAGTTTATTGGTCTGCTGCTAACAAGTTCTTTCCCTAACAAAAAAGCAAGTAACTATGAAAGGGAGATAGGAATACTAAGTAAGTACCATTGGTTCATCCTTATCAAATGTAGGCAGAGACAAGACATATGTCTAGATTAACGTACCCATCCTTGGAGCACCAAAACCACTAATTCCCAATTAGAACCTCTCTTTCATGCCATAGTCTGTAACAATGTGCATCTTATATGGCTCCTACAACACCATAGGAAATAAAATAACGAATGGCCTCAAGAAGGAAGCAGATTGGTCTGAAAGTTATGCAATGAATCAGACATTTTTGTCAAACAAGTGATGGGCGTAATAAGTTTACCATAGCTATGAACATATGAGAACTAATGAATACCAAAAATTGCAATTGAAACTAAAATTAACCACAACATATAAGCACAAGATAATAATCAAGTAACATATATTGCAAAATTGAACTTTCACTCCATATGCGTAATTCCAACTTTCACTCTTACACCCCAAAAATAATAGAAGCTGGAGGAATTTGGCATAACAGAAGAGGTCATTGCAACAAAAGTAGTTAATCTGGTTTGGCAGTTCACTTATAGGTGTGATTTCACTATCATATTTTTCTTCTACCCTTGCATATGGCACATTAATATTTACACTAATGTGAATAGGTACAGTTCTCTCAGTGCAAATCTGAAACCATTCAATTCAAACATGACGAGCCTGAACAGATGTTTCTGTCACTAGCTTGTCTGAAAATTGATGAAAATTGATGCCTTGCTCCATTTGAAAGATGTTGAGCACCATTCTATCCAACAAGCCTCCATAACAACAACTTAAGTCTTGAGATACTGTCCTAACTGAATCTTTGAGACAAACCTAATTATAAAGAAGGGGCTAATCCAATAGAATTCTTTTGACACTATTTAAACTCAATCAAAATCTAGTCTACTTTGCTCTAATGACAATAGGGGGCCAAAACAAAGAATTTAAGAAAAACCAGTGACATAATTTGCTCTTTTATGACGAATTACTTTGCCAAGTACGGGGAATCAGCCTCTCTACGGGTAGTAATACCGGTAGAGGTAAGGTTTCCTGTAACTGGATCTCCCTAGACCCCACGAAAGCAGGTAGGAGGTGTTGTTGTTGTTGTTGTTGTACTTTGCCAAGTATGGCTAATTTATCATGAAAGTCTTTCGAAATCTACCAGAGTATTACTATTTCAAACTGATGATAGCAACTTGGTACATTAAATTTACAATCTGCAATAGTTTCTAAATTTTGGACTGGCAAAATTAATTCACATTGTGCCATCCCAGGACATTCCCGAATGGAAAATAATTTGGTAAATTGATAACTTTCTTTGCCCTCATCTTCCCCATCATAAAAACAAATCTCTGTCAAGTTCTATTTCTACATAAACTTGTCCTTAAATCCCCAAATATAACATAATCCCGAATCCACCCTGATGTATCTCTCAATGGTAAATCCTTAAAGAGACACAAGGGGGATTTTGTACTTAGACTCAAATGATTCTAAGTGGGAAAAAGAGAGAAGGATAGAGAACCAAATTAATCTTTAGATACAAAAACACCACTAAAGACCAATCTAATTGAAAACTAAACTCTCACTTAGATACAGATTTCACCACTAAGATTGAGTTTAGGGCCCTTAAGCTTAATTAAAATACAGATATCAGCACCTAATCAAGGCTTAAGACTCACTTGATCACCACTCTAACCGGCCTAGTTAGCGATAAGCAAGTAGAGAATTTAAAGTAACACACAGAGGAGTTTATAACTCAACTTCTGATTTCAGTTAAACAGCACTCGAGTACAAAAGGAATGGCCATGCTACTTATAATGGCACGTCCAAGCCTTTCCTTAATCATTAGGTAATCAACTAAAGATCACTTAATGTTTAAGGAAGCTCACTAAGTATACTTACATATCCTAATACACAATTTAGCACTTAACTGAACTAAAACAAGTACAAATGAATACAATGGCTTAAAACTAATTAACTTAAGCTAGTCCTTGATGATTCTAGGCTGCATGAGTCATGTTTCCTCCCTAGGAAGGAAAGAACACACGACTGCCATCTCAAAAGTAGGAGAGGAATGCATGCTTAATACTTCGTGCTCAAGTGGATGAATGAATGCTTGCAAAATGGGTGAATCTTCCTCTTCCATGTGGCACTTGCTGCTTTCATGAGTCACCTGGTGACTAAGCTCAAGCTACCAGCCTAGCACACACACACCTTGAAGGAGAAAACCCACCTAAGAGGGAAAACTCCTAGGCTAAGCAACCGGGCTGCTAGGTGGGGCATACTGGTCGAAGTTCTATGCTATTGGGCCACTGCATTTTGATGATTAATATGTGGTTTTCTTCAATGGGGGGAAACCGCAAGATGTATAGAACCCCCCCCCCTTTTGAAAATCACGATTTGGACTTCATGAAGTACCTTAATAAGTCAGATCTTTTCAGTCGTACAGTTTTAAACGCATGCTGTGCAGTTTGAGAAAATCAGCTAAATGGGAACCCTTAATGTGCTCTTCTGGCTTTGTGCTTAACATAACAAATAAACTAGACATCCTAAATGAACTAACAAAAAAGAATTACATAATTGGATGTCATTTGAACTATGAAATATTAAAAACAAAACCGGATACAAACTGTCCTAAAACTGCAACCTGGACAGTTTGAGTTCAAGAGCTGATTTGAAGTATCAAATGAAGTCCAAATGAGCTGAAACCTATTTTGCTGGAAAGCTAAGTTCTTGAAATTCAAATCCATGGTAAAATATTTGACTTAAACCTCAAAGCGACTGGATATGTTGTTGGCTTGAACCCGGTACCTTCTGTCTTGAATCCTTTGAAGGTTTGGACAGAAATACTTAATTTAAAGTTGATTTAATTGCATAATTAAGTTTATTAGGATGTTAATAAACTCTCTTAGCAAAGAAATGAAAGTCAAATTAAGTTTAAGTTAACGAATCAACTTAAAACTAAAAATGGTTCAAAACGATTAGGGCTAGTTGACAATGGCATGGGCTGAGTTACATCACACCCCGCAAAAAAACTCGAGGTTTTCAAATTAGAAAACAAGGAGATTACCAGAACTATCACCTTCAGAACATGAAGACGATGAATTATTGGACCTAAAGAAGGAGTGGACCTTGTAGAAGCAATCATCTACGTAGAATTATAGGCGAAAATTGACACTCATAGGTGATGCCGAAGGATAACCAAAACAGCCTCTGTCATCTAAGCCTAAAAATGGCGAATTGAAAGCACGTATGATCAAAAGTAGAAGTAATGCAGTGTAATGGGCATTTCCGAAAATAATTTGTCGATTGACAAGCAAATTGAAACAGAACAGGCCATGCCCAAAAGTTTGAGCTAGAAGACCCAAGTGAAAAACATGACTACGAGTAGTTGAAATTCTTTCTTACCAAGATTCGTCCTGAGAGCACTCATGAAAATTCCCAGAACTTGCTGGCGACGACTGATTCAATGACGACAATGTCCTAGCAATCAAATTGCCCAGAAACTAGATATCAGTAGAGAGGGATATTGAATGGAGTATAATAGAGTAAAAAGCTATTTGTATGAAGGGGAAAGGTGAAGGGAGTCCTGAAGCAACAGTAAGGTTGTCTTCGTGTGACCAAAAGGTCACGGGTTCGAGCCGTGAAATCAGCCACTGCCTACAATTCACCCCTTGGGGTGCGGCCCTTCCCCGGACCTTATGTGAACGCGAGATGCTTGTGCACCGGGCTGACCCTTTTTTTTATCTTTATGAAGGGGAAATGTCACATGGCGGTGAAGGTGAAAATTAGAAAGAAAAATAAAAAGCGCACCTTATAATTATCCCACACTATTGATGAAAGAATAAGGAATTACAAAATACACGATTGCCACGCTTACTCTATGTAGGAGACACATACAGTTTAGGCTAGACTAGATTATGGCGACACTTAATAAGCGTGGAAACATTCTTATAATATACTTCCACTCTTTTAAGAGTGGGTATTTTGTTTCCACCTTATTTTGTGTGAAGAGGATTCAAAATATAAGATCACTTGTTTTCTCTGTCTACACTAAGATATGCGCGGTTAGACAAGTGTAATCGTATGCCAATTTTTTTGTTAGTGCTGGGTCTTACAACGCATCCTTAGTTGAGGTTAATTGTTACTCTTGCAGATCCACAAAGTCCCATATTTTCTCGTTTTCTTTTTTTTTTCAAACAAGATTCCTGCATGCTTTGACTTTTCTTTTTTCGTTGCAGGTCTTGCTCTATGAGCGATTCTGTATTACCAGTCACCCCGAGAAGATATCAAATTATTCCATGGACAAGATACTCA
This sequence comes from Selenicereus undatus, assembly GCA_017589665.1. Lineage (NCBI taxonomy): Eukaryota > Viridiplantae > Streptophyta > Magnoliopsida > Caryophyllales > Cactaceae > Selenicereus > Selenicereus undatus. The sequence goes on from JACYFF010019584.1 coordinate 49,749,040, forward strand.
ATTGAATCCCTTTAACGTCCCTTCCTACGTTAAGGGATAGGAGTCCTTCCTCTATCGAGAAGAAATTTGTTGGATAGCTCCTTCGTGCGGAATGACTAGTTTTTGGAACGACTAGCAGAAAATCTAAATAAATGGTTGTTCTTGGATTAGATAGCTTTGTCTATATATTTCTGGTTTGCTGTCTAGACAATATGGTCAAAGGCAAGACAACCTTACTTTCACAATGAGTTTCTAGTTTTACCGAGCTTTAATTGTAGAAGCATCTATTCTTAACTGACAGGTCAGACTCATTGGGTTTGGGTATTCATGCCCTCAAAACCGGCAAGCACTTCAGTGAGCTCTTGAGGGGAACTGTTCTTATAGAGGCTTAGCATAATGAGCTGTCGGCATTTGTAGGGCTCTCTTCATGGCCCTGAAATTATTGTGATTGACCGATGCACCTTTCATTTTGCACTCTTTTTTGCCCTATATATAATAAGCCCGTCAATATTGGTCATTAAACATTGTGTTTTTATTTTACTTATCCCTCTGTAACTAACAGTTTATCAAATTAATGAATTATATTATTCCACCTCTTGTGCAGTTTTTCTCATATTATTCATTCTTGTATTGTTATCCTTGGATTTTTTAGTTGTTTCTAACATTTGATTGCATGAACCTTAAGTGGGTATAGTCATTTTTTCTTTCTTTTTTTATGCATTACCTTTTCTTTAATTTTTTTTCTTTTTTTCCCCAAAGAACTATAGTGGTTGGGTGCTTTTAGCACCTAGCAGTATGTTTGGGTGCAATATACCTCCTTAGAGGGCTCATGGGCTTGTTCAGGGATAGAAAGGTGGATCTCCATATGGTGTTCATTGACTTGGAGAAAGCGTATGATAGAGTGCCAAGGGAGGTATTGTGGAGGTGTTTGGAACAGAAAAGGGTGTCGCCTGCGTACATTCGTGTTATCAAGGATATGTACGAGGGAGGGCGGACTAGGGTCAGGACTCCGGGAGGGGTATCCGATGACTTTGCTGTTAGTTTGGGCCTGCATCAGGGCTCCGCTTTAAGCCCTTTTCTTTTCACATTAGTTTTGGACGATCTCACTAGAGGAATCCAGGACGAGGTGCCTTGGTGCATGCTGTTTGCAGATGACATCGTCCTTATCGATGTGACCAGGCAGGGGGTGAATGACAGGCTGGAGAGTTGGAGGCATACTCTTGAGGCCAGGGGTTTTCGGCTGAGTAGATCGAAGATGGAATACCTTCACTGTTGTTTCAGTGGAAGGATAGAAGAAGGGGGAGAAATCGTTCTGGATGGGAGGGTAATACCGAAGGTCACCAAATTCAAGTATCTGGGCTCGATCATCCATCAGAATGGGGACATTGACGAGGATATTAGCCAACGGATTAGAGTGGGCTGGCAAAAGTGGAAGTCAGCGTCAGGGGTGCTGTGTGACAAAAGAGTGCCCATGGGTCTGAAAGGTAAAGTCTATCGGATGGTAGTTAGACCGGCTATTCTCTATGGATCGGAGTGTTGGCCTCTAAAAAAGGCGCAGGTCCAAAGGTTGATGGTAGCTGAGATGAGGATGGTCAGGTGGATGTGTGGTTTTACGAGATTGGATAGGATCTCGAATGGGGTAATTAGGAACTTAGTTGGAGTGGCCCCCATAGAGGAGAAGGTGAGGGAATCGAGGCTCAGATGGTTCGGCCACATGAAGAGGAGAAGCGTGGCCGCCCCGGTGTGAAGGTGCGAGAGTATAAACCCCCCCGGTGGTAAGAGAGGGAGGGGTACGCCGAAGAAGAGCCTAGAAGAGGTGGTTAGAGAGGACCTGAGAGTTGTCGGTCTCGCGAAGGACATGGCTCAAGATAGGAGTTTGTGGCGGGACAGGATCAAGGTCCCTGATTGTAGGGGACCGGCTCCGTAGGGGGGCAGTAGCTTAGGCGGTGTGGGGTGGGTAGGGTTTTTGGTTTGCTTGTCTGCAGGTTGTGCTTTCCCGGGACGTCACGGCGCCAAGCGCCCCTGGTTTGTTGAGGTATGTCTCTGCTCCCTATCTCAAAGCTCTCTCCCCTTTTCCCCCTCCCCCTTTTCTCTTACGTCGGTCAATGGTTTGCAATCGTTTTCTCTTCAAACCTCTTTCTCAAAGCTGTTTTTGTGGGTCTTATGGAATCAACCTCTCTATGGGTAGGAATACCAGTAGAGGTAAGGTTGCCTACAGCTGGATCTCCCCAGACCCCGCGAAAGCGGGACCCACATTGGGAGTTTGTTGTTGTTGTTGTAGTATGTTTGGGTGCAGTTGTGCAGTTTTTTATCATCTCACGCAAGATTTTCTTGATATTTTTGTTGGTATGTTCTATAGCTCTTCCTTTGTGGTTTGGAGGTGGTGGACTGCTGGTATTGTGTTTTGTACTGCTCAAGCATTTTACAGTATCATCTACAAAATGAGACACATGATCGCTTATAAATTCATGCGATACTTTATAACAATAAATAATGTTGGTTGTTATGAAGTTTATTGAGAAGTAAGGGTAGCAGATAAAGTCATTTTGACCCACTTGGTGAAATAATCAATGGTCACCTGAATGTATTCATGATAATTAGTCCCCCAAGTGTGATCTCACTTATTATGTTGATTCCCTATACATAGAATGGCCATGATGAGGTAAGTGTCTATAATTTTGATGGGGGTAGGTGTTGAATTTGGGCATACTTTTGATACTTTTCACACTTTAGAGCACACTGAAGGCAGCCTGCTCCATTGTAGCGTAGTTGTACCCCTATCGTTATATCTTTTTGTAAAAAATGTCTGTTCGTGTGAGTTACATAGTCACTGCATGGATTTCCTTCGTAAGGAGCTTTGTCTCTGCAGGATTTACACATTGTAAGTTAACGCCATAAGTGATCTTCTTGTAGAGTATATTATTATCCTCTAAAACTGTGAAGTGGAACGACAAAGTGCATCTTTCGAATTATTTTGAGGAATCAAGAGGACACTACAACAAAGCCATTCTTGTGCCATGGGAAGACCCGTGGCTAGTATGAACAATTCCCGTGGCCCAAGTAACTAGCCATGGTAAGAATTGTCGAGGCCGACTGTGGCACAAAACCCCGAGGCTAAACTATCAGCTACGGGTAAATATCTCCCGTGGCTAATCAGTTAACTTGTGCCATGGGAATAGCATGGCAATCAATGGACGGAAGCCACGCCTTTTGCTATGGCTAGCTTAATAGTGAGCCACAGACTTCGCGGTGACTAGGATAATCAACTGCTATAGATAAACTCATGGCTAATA
>JACYFF010019584.1:49752711-49765895 GCA_017589665.1 Selenicereus undatus
ATTCCACAAATATCCTCAATAGCACAAAGTTACAAGTACCTGGAACTGAGGATCATGCCATAAAGTGCACAAGTACAACCAATCTGACTTCAGAACTTTCCTAGGCTTGTTGTTCTCTTTTTGATACCGATTTATCAACTCTGGATCATCATAGTATTTAGCCTTCAATTTACGTCTATAGTCACGATAAAGAGCATTCATATGCTTCAGGACGAACTCCTTCCTCATTTCGGGCTCATTTATTGTGAACTTCTCCTAAAATATATAAGTTGTAAAGAGAGGGAGGACAACAAAAGATATGTTAACAAACTTATGGCTGCTTTAAAATACAAAACTAGTTGAAAGATGCCAAGATAAAAACCATTACCAGCACAACATTCCATGCAAAGTCTAACTTCCCAGATTCAATGTACTTCCATTCAGGAACTGCTAAGGGGCAACAAGTACGGTTTCGAACTGTTTGACCAAGATAGAAAGTGAATATGGAGGAATTTGTTCCCACAGGGCGACAATCTTGATCGAAATCCACTTGCAGTTTTTCTCCAGGCTGCAAATCTATAAGCTTTCTGCAGCAAACATCCCCTCTTTTCCTCGTAATTGGACGATTGTGACGAGCTATAAGAGGAGTATCATATAAGTGTAATCCGTTCTTTCTTTTTTTTTAGAGCAAAAAGAAATTGATTTAAGATAATCAATACAATACTATCAATCTGCTCGATATTGTACCATTATACATAAAATAAACCACTTACATGCCTCTATAACAGATTTGCAAGTTTGGGAAGCCACCACTTATATGCTTCTTAGAGTAGCATCATTGTTTTCCTCTTCTTCAGAAAGTACCTCATGCTGATTAGGACCAGCTGCTTGTTGAGGTTCAATTACGCCTTCAACTCTAGAGCTACTTTGCGGCCGTGTCTTTTTCCCAAGTAATGGATCTTGTTGTGCCTCATCCCTAGCATTTTGGGAGGGAACTGGTGAAGCAGTAGCAATCTTGGATATGTTAAGCAAGTGCTTTGTTCGCCCCATGAATATTTATTACTCTGCAAAATAAATAAATTGAATTAGCAAAAATAACTACTTCAAAAATAGAAGGTATAAATCAGTTCTGTATACGTACATGTATATGCACAGACACTAAGATTGGCAAGACTGCAATTTTTTAAAAAAAAACAACAAGTCAACATCAATAATATCACCAAATAAAAAACACCAGTGTCATTTACACATAAACATATTTATACCAACTACTCAGTGTCGCTAGTACTATTATCACTGTCATCAAAAAGACAATTTTCATCTTCAGACACATCCCTGTCCATTTGCAGTTCCTCCTTATGGTTTGTAAATTTAGGTGCATTGTCTCCACTGACATGTATAATAACTTCATCAATATCATCCCTTTTTTCAGCCGATGCATCGAAATCTTTGTCCTCTTCTTCACTTATCAATAAAGCTGTAATATGTGAACTCCCTGAGCTATCTTGTTGTTGTGCCTCCATACTCATTCTTGAGTTTCCTTTGCTTGATCTTATAGTAGATGAAACATCATAGTGATGCCGAGGTTGAGTTTTTAGTACAATGAGCCAGTTAGGATCAAAACCATCTTTAGCATAGAAAACTTGTCGAGCTTGAGATGCCAAAATAAATGGTTCATTAGTCTTCAACTTCCTCCTTGAGTTCACAGTAACGAAGCCATGTTTATCAACTTTCACACCTTTTCCCTTATTATACACATCCCACCAATCACAGTTAAATAAGACTACACGTTTTCCATCTAAGTATTGCAATGAAATAATTTCTGTAATAACCCCATAGTAGTCCAAGTTTCCACCATCTGTGGCACCCTCAACTATAATTCCACTATTCTGATTTTTCCTTCTGTCTTCAAGTTCTTTGATGTGAAATCGATAACCATTGGCGAGATATCCTGTGAATCGCTTAACACCCATTAAGGGTCCACTAGCCAAGGATTGAATATCCTTTGCTTTTTTTTCGCTTAGTTCTCCAGAAAACATATTTACCTATAAGTCCATATAAGAAAACAAACATTAGAATTTAATATATAATAAAAATAAGTATAACAGTCCAAAAAGGAAAATACATAAATGAAAGAACATACATGCTCATTCAACCAGTCTGCGAAGTCTCCATCGTACATCCCTTCTTCAAATTCTCTGTAACAAAGTTATTCAACATTAATACACAGTTCCAGAGGAAAAATTATAATCTATTCATATTTAAAGCATGACAAATAAGACACCTAAGATATGGTTGTAGTTCATCACAGTTCTTCAAGACATAATCTCGGGCTTGCCGCCACTCCTCATCAGTCAGACATTTTGACTTAGCCTTTTCCAAAGGAGCACCTGATGGACCGAACACTGATAAACCTTCATAATCATCACTAAGACCATCGGAGTTTCTTTCAGGTTGATTATATCTAGTCTCTATGTCATGCAAATACTTTGAGCAAAATAACAAACACTCTTCAAGAATATAGCCCTCTGCCATTGAACCTTCAGGCCTAGCCTTGTTACGTACGTAACATTTTAACTTTCGCAAAAATCTACATGACAAGAGTAAATTATAAGATAATGCAGGCTTAACAAATTCTGAAATAATCAAATAATGAAATAATTATGTACCTTTCAATGGGATACATCCATCTGTACTGAACTGGCCCACCTATCTTTGCTTCATAAACAAGATGGACACATAAATGGACCATAATGTCAAAGAATGATGGAAGAAAAATTTTCTCCTTCTTGCATAAAGTGATAACAATCTGCTCTTCCAAATGGTCAAGATCCTCTAAATTCAGTGATTTAGAACACAACTCCTTAAAAAATACACTAATTTCAACTAGGACATCATACACGTGCTGGCAAGAAACTCCTCGAACTGCAAGAGGAAACAATCGCTCCAAAAGAACATGGCAGTCATGAGTTTTAAGGCCTGAAATCTTTCTTTTCTTGATGCATTTTGCAAAATTTGATGAATAGCCATCTGGAACCTTCAATTCTTCCAAATATCTACACACCTTATCCTTCTCAAGTGAGGATAGCGTGTACGATGCAGGCTTAATATGCCATTTTCCATCAATTAGTTTAGGTTGCAAATCCTTTCTAATTTGGAGCTCTTTTAAGTCATGCCTAGCTTTGATATGGTCTTTGGTCTTCCCTTCAATGTCTAATAATGTGCCAAGAATATTATCAAATACATTCTTTTCAATATGCATCACATCAAGGTTGTGACGTAGCATTAGACTACTCCAATATGGAAGTTCAAAGAAAATACTCTTCTTCCGCCAATTGTCATCTCTCTTTGGAGGTTGCACATGTTTTCCAAATTTCATATCTTCAAATCCGCTCAATGGGGACAATATATCATTTCCAAATAAGGGTTTAGGAGCTTCCTTTCTTTCTGCTTTCCCATCAAATGCTTTGCTTGCCCGCAATTTGTGATCAAGAGGTAAGAATCGACGATGACCCATATAGCATATCTTACCACAATTCTTTAATCTTGTTGAACTAGTGTTCTTACCACAACAAGGACAAGCCATATAACCCTTGGTTGACCACCCAGACAAATTAGCATAAGCTGGAAAGTCATTAATAGTCCAATGAAGAGCAGCACGCATTAAAAAGTACTCTTTCTTTGAAGCATCATAAGTTTTTGCCCCATAATCCCACAATTCTTTTAACTCATCAATTAAAGGACGTAAATATACATCAATGTTGTTACCAGGAGCCTTTGGCCCAGGAATTAACAAAGACAACAGAAGATATGGCTGCTTTGTGCACATCCATGGAGGATAGTTATACACACTAAGCACAACAAGCCATGTACTATGATCACTTCTCTGGAGACCAAAAGGGTTAAACCCATCACTTGCTAAACCCAATCTCACATTTCGAGGATCTGATGAGAATAAAGGATTGTCTTCATCAAAATTTTTCCAAGCCTTTGAGTCAGCTGGATGCCGAAGAATTCCATCCTCGACCCTGCTATCAACATGCCATCTCATGTCAATAGCAGATTGTGGAGACATAAAAATTCTTTGAAGCCTTGGCTTCAATGGAAAATATCGTAACACTTTCCTAGGGACCCTTTTAGGTTTCGAAGTTGAAGTTTCCCCCTCTTTAACTCCTTGAACATTAGAATCTTGCCACCTTGATAGACCACAAACTGTACATTGTTCAATAGTTGTATTCTCCTTCCAAAATAACATGCAATCATTCTCACATGCATCTATCTTTTCATATTGAAGACTTAAGTCTCGAATCATTTTCATTGCTTTGTGATAGCTTGATGGCAAGGTTTCACCCTTGGGTAAGGCTTTTTTAAACAACTTAAGGATGTTAGTAAAAGCCTTATTAGTAATGCCATCAACACATTTGATCTGAAACAGCTTCACAATAAATGACAACCTAGAAAAGTTCTGACAGCCAGGATACAATTCCCTTTGAGCATTTTTCAACAAATTTTCAAACTGTTCTGGTGTGAGATTAGAACTTTCACTTTCATTGCCACAACTAGCATGGTCAGCCATTTCATCATATTGGTCAACCTCCTCATCTATAGGTGCATCTGCGTTGTGGTCCCCAAAAGCATCATGAATCATTCCAATCATATCATCAAAACCATGAATTTCTGTTTCATTTTTGGCCCTTTTGTGTGTAGTTGTATACTCTCCATGATAAATCCAACGAACATATGATTTCACCATCCCATAACCTAATAAGTCAGATTCCATGTCTTTTCTTGTTTTGTGCTTAGAAAAATGGCAATTTCTACAAGGGCATGGTAGCTGATCTTCATCCGTGAGATCAGAAAAAGCAAAGGCAAGGAACTCATCTACTCCTTTTCTATGTAATGGACTTAGAGTGTCGGGGCATAACATCCACTCTAATCTCGTCTTCACAATTTCAGAATTGTCCATCTTGACTACAATGAAATCACTAACAACGATAAGCAAGGAGAACTTTGTCAAGAGCTGACTTGAAGATAAATTCATAACCTTTAAGAAACGATATATTCAAAGTTTGATCATATGGAGACATGATTTGGCAAACGAGGAAGTAGGGGGGGAGGTAGAAAGAAGAGGATGACCTTCGTTAACACAGGAACTCATAAATTTTAAAATTTAGATTACAAGACAAGTCGACGAGTGCATAGCTTTTCATTTAGTTCTACGGCATTTGGAGTTTGCTTCTATCTTTATATAATGGAATTAGTTCTTTATATAATGGAATTACTTCAATATCCAGTGTGCAGTATCTTAGAAAACCTTTAAGTTTGATATATATCAACAGAAATAAATAATTGACAAGTTATTTAAAAGAAATGGTGGTTGCAAATACAAGGGGAGTAAACAATCGAAATTTCTCAGCACAAAAAAGTTTGACAAATAATGTGGAATTTAACTATTCATTAATTTTGTCATTTACTTCTAAGACAAAAATCTTTTGCAAGTATCACTACAAGGGATAACAGCATTAGCAAAGCAGGGAAACAAAACTAGATCGTCAACGGCACAATTACTTTCAAAAGTAAATACTCATGTAAGTTAGATATACCAAACATATTCAAAGAAAGCGATAACTACAAGGAATAAAGCTTTAAAGAGAAATCTCTTATCTAGAGGTTAACATTCATCATAGTTGTACATGCTATACTACGGTGAAAACTTCATAATGATGAAAAGATTCATATAACATCTCATTTGTGCATTTACATCAACTTTAAACTCTAATAAAATTGAACAAATGTATCAAAATATATCAGCGCATAACAAAGTACTAACCTAGGAAAAACTACTGCAAATATCAGTAAGGAAAAAGAGGCAGAGGGAGAGACAAAAGAAAGTACCGCAAGAGCAGCTAAGTATGGAGTAGAAAGCGAAACGAAGTCACTGGTGTAAGCGAGTAGAAAAGGTATGACAATTATCGGCTTCTAAATAAACCTGTTATAAGAAAACATTTAAGTTCCACTTTTCACAGTCATTGTGAAGAATTGCACATTTTGAATTATAAAACCTAATCTTCATTTAACTTAGCCAAGACTGCCATAAAATCAAGCTAAAAATACAACCAATTGAAGCATATAGCAACAAATTCGTAAAATACGAAAGCCTATTTTGAAAAGTTCCTCAAATCAAAAGCTTTAAAAATTAAGTAATCATCCTTCCATTCAAATCTACAATTTGAAGTGAAGTGGGGGGAAAGAAACAAAAGACAATCCACACACTTCCTGTGAAACCCTATTATGTACAGTAATTCAAGAAGCATTAAACATTAAATGAAAATGACAATAAATTCCTTTCAAACTAACAATGAACCCTTTTCAAGACATAATGTAGAATCTAGTTCATAGCTATTAATAAGAAAGGAGAAGAAAAGCCAAAGACTTACTTCGATAGGAACTCCATCAATTCATAGCTATAACTGTACCCACACCATTATGAAACTCTCTTTCATAGTGAAATTGGAAGAACACTAGCAGCTTCCTAATGTCCCTAAAATTTAAAATAATTCCATTGTCATATATTATAGATCTTTATCAATAGTTCGAATCAACTGTACAGGTAACATACATCACTTTTGTGATGACCACTCAGCAGTAGAAAATTGCCAGAAGCATCGACCTTAACAAATGTTAGGGTCTATTAACCTTGTCGATGACGTGAGTTAAACGGATTAGGTGATCAAGAATGTTGGACTTCTACAATTTACAGGCAACCTTAAATTTCTGTTAATATACTACAAATCAAGATTATCTAATATTAACAAAATATTGGAAGATTTTTTCAAAAAAAATAAAATTACAGAGTTTGAAGCCCACGGGAGAAAGGCAAGGACTCAAAAAAGTTAAGGAAAATTTCAAGGAATGTTACAAAACAGAGATTTTGCTGAACAGAGCATAAATAAGTCTTGTGCCTTAGATCCATGCTTTATTTCCATGTCTTGCACCCTAGAGTTGCATTTTTGGGATATTCGAGCAAAATTACCTCTTTAGATGAAGGTGCTCTGGGCAAATACTTGAGAATCAATTAGCTCAATGTTTGAGAAGATCTATCTTAAAGTTGCAGTGTAGTGGGGCGATTTTGCCTGAAGGACACAAAAGAAGATTAGAAACAACACACAACTGAAGCACTAACACAAGCAATAACATAAACATTAGACAAGGCTATGAACAAAGCAAGAACTAGTAATGGAAGGCCATTACTGATATGCAGAAAGCAAGTTTGACAAAAGATATAAAAAAATATGATAAGTAACAATTCGAAGTCATTCAGACAACAATGTATATAGTATACTTCGACAATTGACATGTGTAAAAGGCTGTGGATTACTTCTAAGACAGAAAAAGCTACCTCCACCTAGAGAAATAGACAGGGCAGATGTATCTGACTCTTTCTCTGTGTTTCCCATGTTCTTAAAAATTGGGGTTATAGTAATAGTGTTGTAGCTTATTCAGAACATTAGAATTGAAAAGCAATCAACCCAGAATTATTAAAGCTAGTTGGAGGTTGAGGCTTGAAATAAAAAAAAATAGAAAATGAGGGTGTTAGAATGCCTTGAATCTGTGTTTCTTTAGCCCCCTTTTGCAGACAGCGTACGTGATACAGGCATTTGCATCAACCGAAACAGTATTTTCTAAACACCCAAATTATACCCTAAACAGAAACAGTCTAATTGGCTACTAAGATAATGAAGTTTACAATGCCCACTTCATTAACACAATGGATTCATCAACAAGACGCCTGAGTCATGAACTGAAACAAGAATTCATACCTGTCCAGCGAACGTTGGAGTCTGGAAATTCTCTTTCAATTGACGGAACGTTTATTTAGAAACAAGAGTGCACACCAGACTTGAGCAGCAACAATTGTAGCAGGTTCTTGAAGGAGGGTGCCGATGTGTTATCGTCGGGGTGTATCCCTTCTACAATGGCACCGTTCCTGCTCTAGTACCAGCCATTTCAGACAGCCAGAGGTGGAATTCGCTGATTTCTAAACACCCAAGTTATACCCTAAACAGAAACAGTCTAATTGGCTACTAAGACAATGAAATTTACAATGCCCACTTCATTAACACAGTGAATTCATCGACAAGACGCCTGAGTCAAGAACTGAAACAAGAATTCATACCTGTCCAGCGAACGTTGGAGTCTTGAAATGCTCTTTAAATTGACGGAACGTTTATTTAGAAACAGGATTGCACACCAGACTTGAGTAGCAACAATTGTAGCAGGTTCTTGAAGGAGGGTGCTGATGTGTTATGGTTGGGGTGTATCCCTTCTACAATGGCACCGTTCCTGCTCCAGTACCATCCATTTCAGACAGCCAGAGGTGAAATTCGCTGAGCTCTGCTTTCTAGGGTTCCTTGCAATTTTTAGATGAGATATGACAAACAGTGAAAACAGGAGCCTTCTAGATTATATATGCTGTCATCCAAACTCTGTGTTTTGATAAAAAAAAGGAGCTAAAAATGATGCGTTTTAATTGCTAACAATGGATTTCGTGAAAATCATTCATGGGATGGGGGAGGGAAAATTTCCCGCGGACTTATTTTCCATTAAATTGTAGTAAGCTTGCCACGGGACAATATCATTTGTGGCTAGCTATCTTCATATTTAAAAAGACAATGTGGCTTTAAAATCCTCCGTGGCTAGTAAATTCACTTGTGCCACATATTTATAATTCCCGTGGTTAGGTTCGTGGCACAAGAGTAGCTTTGTTGTAGTGGGATATTCCCTTTTTTGGTCGTAGTTTCAGATGTTTGTATACCACGGGGATATTTCTTCATCATTATCCATTCTCAGAGAATAAATTGGCTCGCCTCTTCTATCTATTGTAATGGTCATTTTAGATTCTTAGTCTAGTGTGGCAATAGTGATGCCGATTTTGCCAATGTGCCTGTAAATTGGTTAACTTCCATTAGGAGATAGGTGAACCTTAATTGCTGAAAATGGGATGTTACTTTTCCCAAGTGAACTTAATTCTCATTTTTCACTTTCCATCATTTGGTGATGTGATCTATAATCAAGCTCAAGTCCCCATGCACATCTAGCATTTTGATTTAAAGAGCTAGCATTTTGATTTAAAGAGCTCGGGCAACTTGCAATCCTATAATACTAGCTCCCATTCAGCCACATAATTCGCTACCTCGAATAAAACTTAGTAGAGATAAGGATATGTGAACCCTGTGGTGATCCTATTAAAATGCCAACCACGTAGCACTTGTTGTGAAATGCACCATTGAAATATATTTGCCAAGTTCATCTTTGAATAAGGGAATATCTTTACCAGGAAGATCATAATTTCCTACTTGTTGGTTCATCGGATGGTCGGCTAGAAAATCTTATACCTGATAAGTCCTTGAAGTACACTCTATTTTGAGATCATTTTGTGCCATTTTTAGGGAGAATTAGGTATTTTATGATATATTATGTACTCCTTTTTCTATTTACACTCGGGTGTGGTTTTTTTCTTTGTTTTGTGGGTTTTGGACTATTTTGCGTCAAATTTTACCATAAATGAGTGTAGCTAGACTCCCCACGGACACCCCCAAGTCGCTATGCTCGTGAAAGGAAGAAAGAACCACTACTAGAAATGGGCCAACATTTTGACCGTTAAGTCCTTTTTGTTCGTGTCAATGGTAATTTCGGATTTCTGGATGCTTTTTAAGGTTGAGAACATCCACGACAATTAAAAGGGTCGAGATTTAGACATTGGAACCTGCGCCCAAATTTTGGAGGCTGCCAAACGAAATAATTAGAGGGATTTCCTTAAATGTTAAAAAAATGATGATGAAATAGGCCAAATTGAAAAGACAGACATGTGCGTGTGGGGAAATTTTTTTTTAAACTCATCAATTGCTTGCTAGCAGCTAGGAGAGTGATTTCTAGCTGGAAATTACATAGTCCTCATCAAATCGAACAAGTTTTATAGAGAGAAAAACCCTTAATTTCTTCTCTTTTCCATCCATCTGCATCCCAAAATTATCAAGCTTGCTCATTTGATCCATTAGCATTGTCCCAAAACCCTAACTTAATCAATCCCCTTCCAATCTCTACTTGAATCCATGTGACGGAGCACTGTTCGATCAATTTCGTGTCCTACGGTAGGTAATTCCCTGAACTTTAACTCATGCATTTGAATTTGTTGAGGTTTTGGTTGTTTTTTAAAATTGTTGGGTTTCTGGGAAGGTTAAAAGCAGATTTTGTTGATTTTGTAATATTTTTTGCAATTTGAATGACTGATAATGGGCTACTGGGGTTTACTGCTATTTTCATTGTAGATTGTTTCGTGCCCTATATCATTGGAAAAATTAAAGCCTACTAGGAGTAAGAGACTAAAGCAAGGTGATGAATAGATATCAAAACTAGTAGAGACAGAAGCAAGGTGTATGTTCTCTATTAATCTTTGTTTATGTTTAGGAAACTGCTGAACAATTTTACAATATTTGAAGTCCAAGTTAATAGAGCAATTATTTTGCCTATGAATTGTGGTACCTTTATCCTTCGGTTATGTGAAGGAGCTTGCGCTATAACTATTTGATCATATCCCCAATGTCGAAATCAATGGCCTCCATAATTTGTCTTATACATAAGTCCAAAAAATTAAAAAGAAAAAATAGTGAGAAAAAATTACACAAGGGTAATCCAGTTTGGTATGATAAATTGAACCTTCTGGCCACAGTCTTTACTATGTGTAAATCTAAAGAGGAAGCAAGAGTGGTTGAACGATTTCAATATTCTAAAACATTTTTACAAGCTGGAGAGGAAGCCATAACAGACTCAACAACTTGTACCTATCAACCACATTGTATGTTTGGGTGAATTCAATGCTATGCTATTTCATAATCTTTTATATTCAACTTGATTGCAAATTATATCGCACCCTAGGTCATAGACCTAAGCTATCATATATGCTAATTTTTTTTATGTTTTCTAAACCAAACCCCTATTTTCATTGTCCTCCTTTCCCCCAAAGAAGTTTTCTTAATCCAAAGAACGCCACATCACCGAGTGTACAGACCTGGGCCTACGATATAAGTGTTGCAAATTGATGCCTCCATCCCCTCTTTGCCTTCTACTTGAGTCATCCTATAGAGAGAGGGGGACTGAAAGGGAGAGGGAAGACGTGAAGTGTTTACCCAAACAAGATCGTTTGTGCTTAATCCTGTAAAGAGAGCACAAACAGCCCCATCCCTCATTTCTTCCGACCAAAAACTAACAACAACGTATCACTGAGCTACATTGTAATAAAAATACCATTCAATTTGCACCCTGTCTATGTCACTTTCTTCGATCCCTGTTTCTGTTTCTTTCTCACTAGAATTCATGGAGCTCCTTGTAGCTATTTATCTCTTTCCTTTCTTATGCATGGCCTTCCTCATTTGTAAGAGGGTATATAAGAAGAGGTACAAATGCTGCTACGTGCTTCATTATTAGTGCTTCAAACCCCTTGAAGACAAGAAGCCAAGCATAGAAACCTACGCTACTGTGGTGTTGAGGAACAAGCGATTCGGCTTGAAACATAAGTGTGCTTCATTATGAGTGCTTAAGCCCCCTCAATAGGCACTAACCAACTTGTTCTAAGGTGCTATGAAACTAACTCCATGGTCTTGACCAGACCCCTATTTTAGGAGTTATGGCTTTCATACAGGATTTTTGTTGACAATTCAATATGTTATTCATTATTGGGTTGTGGTCTATATATGAATGGGTGATTATCCTATTCGTTTCATTAATTATGATGTAGCTTGTTGAGTTTTAGCCAATCTTTTCCTATACATAAATGAATGCCTGACATTTTAATGTAGTGTGCTAACAATTGTACTTTTGGAATGTTTGATATTATCCATCTTCTTAGTTATATTCACTCATGTTTGTCATTAGTTTTAGTCACAATTAGGGCATTGTCAGCTTTATTATCTTTTGGATTTGATCAACAAGCACTTTGGAAGAAAGCTCCTCTTCAAGCTTCAGGTAATAATTTACATAATATCTTCTTGATTTTGATTACTGTGTGATTTGTTCAATGTTTCATAAGACTTTATGTCTCAATCTATTTTTCTTGTGACTATTTGATGGTACAATAGTAGGAGACATTGGGAAATTCTTCTCTTTTAATGAAGTATATGGGTGTTTTTAGGTGTTGTTAAATGTTGTAGTATATTTAAATAATGATTAGGAAAGGGTTTTTGATTTGTTTAAGATTGTTATGTCACCTACACCTAAAATTATTCTAAGGTATATAATAATAATAGTAATAAGTCTATTGGCTTAGGGTGTAATATATATAATATTCCTATTGTTTGAAATATATTGCTAATGTGGCTTACATTATTATGTCATGTATCAACATAGATTATTATGTAATTGGTAGAAGGTGTTGGCCTAGTAATCTAAAAGCTTTGCTTTCATCGCTCTGCATAAGATCACATCTAAAAGAAAATTCTCTTATTCTTGTAAGTCGCTCAAGTGTCAATAAATCTTTATTGCTTACCTCACTCTCCTCCAAGTTTAAATTATAGTGTATAGTCATATATTGCAATCAGTTTATGTTTGTACCCCCTACATAGAGTTGCCAACCCACAACTAGAGCAGGAGTTGCTCTTAAAATATTTCCATTCACAAAAATGAATTAATATGCAATAGAAAGAAAAATCAAACCTAATATCTGAATTGCAACAATAAAAAAAAAATGTGAATAGCAGAATAAACGAGGTGCAAACATGTCTTGGCACATTAATTTCGAGATTATTAGTATTTGTACTATACCACTAGCTCCCTAATTAGTAAAACTAAAAAAATCCAAGATACAAAAATCAGATGAAATAAATATTGTTGTCACAGCAGGTAGACCATTAGGGCTTGTTTCGCACTGATGATTATGATGATAATTTGGGTTATACCTTTGCAATCTTTTTAAAGAGCACACTTGAGTGGGTCTCTCATTCTCTTATAATGGGGTTTTTGATTGGATTAATAGGCAGGAATGCAATATATAAAACAGATGAAAAGAGGAGCAAAGTCCATCGAGTCTTTCAATCAGAAAAGTAGAAAATAGCCTCAAAATATGAATCAAAATTAGAGGAGGGGGGTATTTATTATTATTATTATTATTATTATTATTATTATTATTATTATTATTATTATTATTATTATTA
>JACYFF010019584.1:49788184-49820341 GCA_017589665.1 Selenicereus undatus
ATATATATATATATATATATATATATATATATATACATACATATATAGTTAAGTTTTAAGGCACATGAGGACACAAGAGGGGGTGGGTTGAATTGGGTCTTCAAATTTTTCCGTTTTGTTTCAGAATACTCGTTAGACCTACTGGGAGAGGTGTTTGCAATAAGGCATAAACAAAACTTTGAATGTGGAAATAAAGGAGACATAAGATTTTAAGTGGAAAACCACCTCTGGGCAAATAGAGGTGTAAAAACCACGACCTAACTCAGTAGGATTTCAACAAACACTTTCACTAACACGAGTCGAGTTCGTTACACTACGTAACACACGTGACAACGTCACCCATGTAACTTGGTCTCCCCTGAGACCTTAGTTACACACACTTAACTATTCTCCACCTGAGAATGAGTCACACAGCACGTCCAATGTCTCCCAAGATTTGGACACTCTCTAAAACTAATTGATGGCGTAAAAGAATAGAAGAACACCTTTCTTTTATGCTTCTAACTAAGCTGAATGTAAGGTAGAATTGCAAACCTTATTATGCCAGAAAGAATGACTCAATTTAGCACACTCCTTAGAGGTTTTTCACTCAGAGAATAAGCTCACAAAAAGCTCGATGTTTGCCTTGAAAAACCGTTGCTTGAAGAGATGAGAAGCGAGTGCTTATATACCCACAAAAAGTAAGGATTTGATTTCTGTAATAACTCTGAAAATATTAAGCAAATAATAGGAATTAAAATTTCTCAACAATCTCTCTTTTTAGGAAATCATATCTTAAAAAATAAGATAAAATCTTTTGAAAAATCTTTTCAGGAGTCCAATATTATTTAGGAAAGTACTCTTTGTAAAACACAATATTATCAGAAAATCGATCCTAAATATATTAGAAATTTTGGTAGTAGGAAATCTTTTGAAAATCTTTGAAAATTGATTTTTGCATTCGCTGCCCTCAGAGCACTGCAGACCTGTTTGCTCAAATGTTCTGAGTAGTGTTCTAAGTCAGCTTAAATAATTCGTTCAAGGTGAGTGTTAAGTCAGGTTCTTCTTTTGCATATTAACCAGAATCTACACAAATATAACCAGTACTTAGCGCTAAGACTCTAAAGACTCCTGTACTCTGCTGATGATGTGCACATATATCCACTTTGATGATTTCAGCTTCTTCGACCTATTCTTCAAGGTGTTTGCAACTTCTGTCTCTTTCAACGTACAATTTTATCACATAGCTTCAAGCATGATATTTCGAACTAATCTCCAGGATGTTTGCAATATGCCTTATCACATGATTCTGGCACTCAACTCATGCCAAGCATAATTAGCACATTTGGGTTGTTATCATCAAAACCTTATATAAGATTGATTGAACAAATTCCCCCATTTTGATGATGACAAACCAAATGACCATCAAAGGTGAGACATAGCAGAGGGCAAAAACATTAGTGCCAAACTTAGTTCAAAGTATCTAGATCACACAGGAGAGATACATAAGAATAGGAGGTCAACTTAAACAGGCTAATTTAATTGGAACATGGTCATACTTGTCTTTCCCCTTTTGACATCATCGAAAAGGTCTAGGAGGCCACATGCACAAATTCAGTGGGGATGCACTCACCACCACAGGTAATGAGGGAAAATAATCCACGATATAGTCAAGTATACGATACATAATGGTATTGGTCATCCCAGTTACGCACAAATACACAGCAGTAAAGGTAAGCAATGGCATGACATAACCAAACCAAACTAAAAATAGATATAACCACTGTCAATCACATGCAGAATCAAGATTAACCAAACAAAAAGTGAACAGTGTTGATGGGAATAGGGTAAAGAACATAGTTGAATTAGGGAGAAGAGGAGGATGGAGCAAGTGTAGCCATGGGGGCAGAGAGGCTCATGGCGTTGCGCATTCAAGGCCTTTTCTTCAATCAGTGC
This sequence comes from Selenicereus undatus, assembly GCA_017589665.1. Taxonomy (NCBI): domain Eukaryota; kingdom Viridiplantae; phylum Streptophyta; class Magnoliopsida; order Caryophyllales; family Cactaceae; genus Selenicereus; species Selenicereus undatus. The sequence continues at coordinate 49,790,120 of JACYFF010019584.1, forward strand.
TTGCTTCACTTCAGTAATTTCCTCCTTCAGATGGAACTGATCCTGGACGAGAGTCACAACCGTGGTAGTGCTGGACGATGCTACCGTACTAGAACCAGGACGGGTACCAGGGCCAAAGGGTGTTTTGGGTCCTTGTTCCAACACAGTTCCATCACTCTTCTTAATCTGGAACCCATACCCAAGTAAAGTATTGCTCCCTATTTCATCGGTTACCTGAAAGTCCATTCTCTTTTGCAAAGGGATCACCAGAGCCTCAAACACCGAAGTCAAAAGAAAACCATAGCCCATATCATGGCTTCTGGCAGTGTTGGCAATTCTTCCAATGTGACTAATCATGATAGCAGGCAAATTAATGGGTTGTCCCCGATCGAGGAGGTCAGTAAGGTACATGTCCATAGAGTTCGCAAGATTGCGTCCCTGCCCCCGAGGTATCACATTCTTAATGAAAAACCAGAATAACAACCGATGTAAAGGCTACATTTCCCCCTTTCTTATAGACCGGGGTGCACTTAGGTTAGGTTGTTGGGCTAGTTTTCTGGTGAGATCCAACAATTGGTCATTGCTCAATACAGTTTTGTCTTCCCTGATATACACAACAAACCCTTTAGAGGGTACCCTAAGCCAATCTCCCAAATTATCAACATTAAAACACAATTTCCAATCGTGAACAAAGCTAGTCATTATCCCATTACTGACCTCACAATTGACATAAATTTCTGCTAATTCAGGTACTGAGCATCCCCTCTTAGTATTGGTAAATGTATCTAGCCAACCCTGTGTTCATAATTTGTCCAAGAACACCTCTAAGCCTTGATCTTGGAAGTATAGAACCTTCACTATCTTCCCTCGCAACACGACTTTCTACAGGAAATGTATATACCTTTCCCCCTAGGTCAGTGACTTTCCTAATTTCTTTTTCGAGGATTCATCACTTCTCTCACCCAGGTCAGACCCCTGCTCTGGAGAACCCCGTTTCGGGGCACATTTCTTTGAGGGCACAGATAGGGAAGGCGTTTTGGAGGCTGTTTTCACAGGTGATTTGGACAGTGTTTTGGAAGTGGATTTAGGCTTCTTTGAAGGTCGAGCAAACTTGTCCTCGGGTAGGTCCAGTGGGATGGCATGACCCACACTCTGAGTACGAGGCCGACGCAGGGTAAGGGTGAGAGGCACATTGGGTTTGGTGGTGGTTTTGACTCAGCAAATGGGTGGTTTGAGCGCTGTTTGAGAAGTTGTTTTTGGGGTTGGATTCGCGGTTCGTTTGAACCGAATAAGAGGCTCATCCTCTTCAAAATCACACACACGATCATCATTTAAGTTTGGTTCTTCAACCCCATCCTCCAAAACCACAAATTCTCCACCGTTTTCAGGGAATTTTGGCTCAGTCCTATGTGGTTCATACAACACCAAATCCCATCCCAAAACCGACGTAATAGGGGATATGGCCTCAAGTTCAATTTCTATGGACCTCAAATCAACACTTTTTAGAAATTGAAAGATGAAGGGAGAAAGACCATGCGTGGGTGCCGGAGTAGCTACCACCGGCGATGGTGATGACCCCGTAATTAGATCGAGCGGCATCCCTCTTCGTTGTCTTGATTGCACGTCTTAAAGTGAGCGGGGGTGCCGTCATTTCCGACGAGAGGACTTGTCATTGCTTGGAATTTGTGCCATTGGAGAGCTTGAGGAAGGAAGGAGTTAGAGTTTTGAGGGTTTTAGGAGGAGGATGGAGAATAGGGTGCTTGAGGAGAGGAGAGAAAGTGGTTGAGGAAATGAAAAGTGATTTAAAAAGGGTTGACCACAATTCTCAAAAAAATAAAAAATCCGCCCCTTTTTTTTCGGTCGTCGGTTTTAGAGAGAGAAAGGAATTTGCATGCCAAGTAATCATTCCACCTTGGGAAAAGCTACAATTGTTAGAGGAGGTGTAATAAAAGAAAAATCCAACTCCCACCACACATAAGAATATGGTGTCTTGATAACATATGATACAACCAGTGGTCCGACCTGTTCTTAGCGCCTGTTCTTGACTGTTATATATTGGGTATCAAAGGACAATAAGGGCAGTATCATTAGACCTCAACGACTATCAGCCATATCAAATTCTACACATATGCAATTAATTGCACAACAAGTTGAATGCATCCCTTGAAATAATTTATTTGGCCTAAGACCTTAGTAGTCAATCATTGGGGGTCGATGAAGATCGTTCAAGTTCTTTTAATCAAACCCAATTCAAGCCTATTCCTTTCAAATTGATCTCTACTCAGTGCCTTGGTAAAAATATCAGCAATTTGTTTATTAGTAGCACAAAAATTCATTGAAATCAAGCCCTTTCCAACATTGTCTCTTGAGCAGTGATGGCGAACATCAATATGCTTAGTCCTTTTACGTTGACACGGATTCTTGGCAATGTTAATTGCACTTGTATTATCACATAATATGGGAATGGATCCCATGTCAACACTAAAATCCCTGAGTTGTTGCCGTATCCACAACAATTGAGCATAACAAGAAGCAGCCGCTACATAATCGGCTTCTGCTATGGACATGACAACTGAGTGCTGTTTCTTTGTAGACAAAGAGTCCAAGCAGGGCCCAATAAAAGTAGCCATACCTGAGGTGCTTTTTCTATCAACTAGAAATCCAGTATAGTCAGCATCAGCATATCCAATGAGGTCAAAGTTGCATCCACGTGGATACCATAGTGCCAGATCAGAGGTGTTTTTTAAATATCTAAAAATTCTTTTTATTGCATTCAAGTGTGTTTCTTTTGGACTTGACTGAAAATGGGCACACAGACCAACACTGAAAACATTGTCAGGTCCACTAGCGGTTAGGTATAGGAGTTACCCTATCGTGCCCCTATATGACTTTTCATTAACTGAAGGACTTCCATCATCCATCACCAATCTGGTGGAAGGAGAGATAGGAGTGTCCATGGGCTTAGCCGATTCCATCCCAAGCCGCTTAAGTAGTTCCTTGACATATTTTTGTTGATGGATCATAGTTCCATTTGAGGTTTGTTTAATTTGCAATCCTAGGAAAAAATTAAGCTCGCCCATTATGCTCATCTCAAACTCACTCCTCATCAATTTTGAAAATTCATCACATAAATCATTGTTAGTTGCACCAAATATAATGTCATCGACATATACTAGGATAGTCAACAAATGTTTCCCCTTAGATTTGAGAAACAAGGTATTATCTATCTTGCCTCTTTGAAAATCATTCTCCATTAAGAAACTTGACAATCGTTCATACCAAGCTCTAGGAGCTTGTTTTAGACCATAAAGAGCTTTGTCAAGTTTGAAAACATGGTTAGGAAAATCAGGACTTTCAAAACCACGGGGTTGTTTTACATATACCTCTTCTTTAAGATATCCATTTAGGAATGCACTCTTGACATCCATTTGGTACAACTTGATCTCCATGTGGGCTGCAAAGGCTACCAAGATTCGAATAGCCTCTAACCTTGGTACAGGTGCAAAAGCTTCTTCGTAGTCAATCCCTTCTTCTTGATTGTAACCTTGGACCACCAGCCTGACCTTGTTCCTAATGACTGTTCCCAACTCATCGAACTTGTTTTTGAACACCCACTTGGTTCTAATAATTGTTCTGTCATCAGGCTGTGGTTTAGGGTGCCAGAGCTTGTTCCTTTCAAACTGATGAAGCTCTTCTTGTATGGCTACAACCCAGTCAGAATTTGTAAGAGCTTCATGAACATTCTTAAGCTCGATGTGAGATAAAAAGGCATTGAAGGCACAAAAATTTCTGAGCTTAGATCTGGTCTGCACCGCTGTATTAATATCAGAAATAATTTGGTCAAAGGGGTGCGAGCTTTGGTGTTTCCAGGGTTGTGAAGTGAAAGGATCCATAGATCTGGTTTTCAATTTCTCCTGGCTGTTTACAGGAATAGGTGTGTGATCAGGTGGGAAGCCTGTTCCCAGATCAGTCAGAGAAGTCTGAGAATGAGTAGGTTGGTTTCGGTCCATATCAGGGTCAACCAGGCTTCCCCCTGATTGGTCTACTTCTTGCCCACTTTCCTTACCATTATTAACTTCAGTAAGTGGTTCATTTTCAAGCATCTTACCATTGTATTTTCTTGCAAGTCCAAGATCAAAATCTTCATCCTATACATCATTCTCAATCAAGGAGTCAGTTTCATCAAATAATACATGCACACTCTCCTCAACACATATAGTCCTTTTGTTGAATACTTTGTAAGCTTTACTATGTGAAGAGTATCCTAAGAAAATTGCCTCATCACTCCTAGGGTCAAACTTTCCTAAGGACTCCTTCCCATTATTATGCACATAACATTTGCAACCAAAGACTATTAGGTGCATAATATTGGGTTTTCGTCCCTTGAAAAGTTCATAAGGAGTCTTATTGTGAATGGGTCTGATCATGCATCTATTAATAATGTAACAAGTTGTGTTCAAAGCTTCTGCCCAAAAATTTCTAGGAATTCCACTAACAATAAGCATGGTTCTAGTCATGTCTTTTAGAGTTCGATTTTTCCGCTCTACCACCCCGTTTTGTTGGGGTGTTCTTGGGGCTGAAAAATTATGATCAATGCCATGTTCATTACAATAATCAATAAAGCTTGAATTTTCAATTTCCTTTCCATCATCAGATCTAAGACTTATCAATGAGTGTCCTATTCGCTCTTCAGTTTTCTTAAGAAATATAACGATTGCTTCAAAAGATTCATTTTTAGATGTTAGGAATAAAGTCCAAGTGAAATGAGAGTAAATAAACTAATCACAAAAGAAGTAAAAGAAGGCTTCGGCTATGATTTAACTACTTAATGAACAAATAAATTTAGACAAGCTCTAACCTATCCAAACTTGTGTGAGCATTTAAAAATGGTCGGTTAAATCATCCAAGAACACCGAAGCCCTTGTCCAAAGGGCAGTTTAATTGTCCTAATGCCCTATTTTCTTGGACTTAGCCCAATTAAAATTAATCCAGGACCTAACGAGGATTTAGACTATTTTCATATGCAAATACTAGCTAGCCTTTTTACTTGTGCTAGCAAATTGACATCAAGTTTCAACAAAAGTCAATTGCTAAAAAATATGAATGAAAGCTCTTTCAAAAATTTCATCAAACACATGGTGAGCATGAGAAAATTCTAAATTACAACCATGTACTAGGTATTGTTAAGGCCTAAATAACATCAATTAGCTATCAAAGAGATAAACCAAGACCAAAGCAAGCAAATTTAACTAGTAACGAACATTAAGTCACGTATAAATAAAGAGAAAACTAATAAACATAGGATAACAGAAGAAAGGGAAGAGAAAACTTATTCAAAGAGACTTGAAATCTTAAATATTGTACACCATATACATAAATCTAATCTACTTAAATTTTGTCCTAATGAGATTTGAAAGAGGCTACCCTAGAAAAGAAGGGCAGAATTGATGAAATGGTTCCTAAAAATCTCCATTTATATTAGAGTTAACCCACTTAACTTTCCAAATTAGACAAATATTATTTTCCAAGCAATCACACTTTCCAAATTCCACTTAGCTTCCAAATAGAAATCTACCACCTTACTTTCCATGTTTCTTGACTTATTCTTATTCAAGCCATTGCTTCTTACTTTCCAAGTTATACCCAATTTCTTGATTGATGGTTAGCTCAAATTATTATCTATAAAAGTAAATAAAAAATAAAAAATAAAAATTGTATCAATTCTATCCTCTAGGTTAGTCAAGGATGTGCTGATAATGAAATCAGACTCTGTGGGAAATTAAGGCTCACCAACATGACACAAACTAACCTCAAGTATAGAAGAAGTAGGCTAGGGTCGGTCTTATGTGATAGGTAATATTTCCATAAGCAATCTTCGAACTTAAAATTTGGCCCAATCATTGTCTTAATCATGTTGTTTAATCTATCAAAACCTTCATCTGAAATTGCATAATAAGGATAACAATTCCCATTGTGAACATAAAATTAGTAAATACAACGTAAATCTTAACCAACATGACAAGGATGCTGAAGGTAAGAATCCCTAAATTGATTAACAAAATGGAGATTAAACATGGAAATGATAGGGATTAGGGAAGTGGACACAAAAGAATCACTAGCCTTTTCATATTGTTATTGATGCCTAGCTATAGACCTAAAGAAAACCCACATCTTATCAATAGATAATGCATAAAGATCACCACTCATGGACTCCAAGAGAGCAAGGATATCATGAGTTACACCCACAAGCACTACTTTGCACGTTTCCCATTTTTCATACGAGAAATGCATCTATAAAGCACAACAATCAATTGTTTTGGGCAAGTGTTGCCGAAAAGGGTCAGGCTCAAGTTGTCGAAAGTAGGAAATAGACATTCTTTTTTGTAAAAAAAATAAATCAAAAGCCCACTATCGATTGATCAAGTAACCTCCAATATTAAAAAGTAACAACTCCTTGGCAATTACACCAAAACTTGTTGAGTAAAAACTACAAGTGCATGATGTAGTTATGAATAGCAACCAACAACAATGGGTCATACTCACAGAGATTTATGTTTTCAAGTACTAGAATTATCTCAACCACTCAAGTTAGACAAAGCTAAAGTTGATATAATAATGAAAAGTAAAATAACTAACAAAGCAATAGAAGAAGGCTTTGGTTGTGAGTTTACTACTTAATGAATGAATAAATCCAGACAAGCCTAACCTACCTAGGCCTATGAAAGTACTTACGAATGGTCGGATGTAGCATCAAAGACAACCCAAGATAACCCAAGCCCTCTTCATGGGTTAAAGGCTAGTTTAATTGTCCTAACCTGCTATTTTAATGGGTTAGCCCAATTAAATGCTAGGAGTAGCAATCCTAGACCTAACTAGGATTTAGACTATTTTCATAAGCAAATCCTAGCTCTCTACCGTGCTAGCAAATTAACCTCAACTTCCAACATAAGCCAATTACCTAGAGCTATGGATGAAAGCTCTTTCAAACATTTTATCAAATACTTTGTGAGCAAGCGAAAAGACCAAATTGCAATCGTAAGCCTAGTGTTTTAAGGCCTCAATAAGGCCAATTAGCCGTCAAAGAGATTAAGCATAAGCAAAGTGGCTAAATTTAACTATTAATCAACATAAAAGTACAATTTAATAAAGAAAAAGCTAATCTAACAACCAAATTGATAAATATTGGATGGGGAGGAGAAAGCTTATTGAAAGGAACTTCAAAATTTTAATATCGTACATCGTATACTTGAATCTCATCTAATTTAAATTTCTCCTGATGGGATTTTAAGTGGCTAACCTAAAAGAGAAGGGAAGAATTGATGATTTCAAGAAGGTGCGTAAGGCCTTTATTTATAATAGAGTTAGCCCCCCTTCTCAAATTACACAAATATTATTTTCCAAGCCATCCCACTTCCCAAATTCCACTTCCAAAGAGAAATCCACCACAACAGTTTCCAAGTTTCTTGATTTCTTCATATTCAAGCCATTTCTTCTTACTTTCCAAATTAACCCCAATTTTTTGATTGGTAGTCAGCTCAACTTATTATCTATAAAAGTAAATAAAATAATAAAAATCAAAAATTATATTATCTCATAAGATAAAAAGTAGATAATTAAGGGTATAAATATGACAAATTTGGATCAAACAAATGCCTCCACACGTGAGTTTTACTCGTCGTCGACCAAAAGAAAAGAAAAGTAATCATAACAACCTAACTCACTTTCGTAGGAGATTGCATTTAGCGTATGCAACAATCCATTTGAGCTCCTTAGTTTGCACAAGTGGACAAGTGTCATCTTGTGAGGGTTTGGGGAAGATATACCCATAAAATTATGAAAAACGAAAAGAAAAGGAGAAAGGGAAAAAATTTGTTTGGCTTTACAAACAAAATAAAAATATACAGAAACGAAGGAAAAACTATGCACAAATTAAATTAACCATGCTATTGGAACTCAAGTATCGGTCTATACACAAGCATAATATCAAGATTCTTGGACTCCACTAATACCATCCAAATACCAACTTTTAACCCCATAGTAAATCAAAACTGTGAATCCATCCTAGTGCTCGATGTGTAAATGTATTGTCATCCCGGGGCTTAGGCTAGTTAGAGTAGGACTCAATCCCACTGAACTGACACAAACTACATATTGAATTACTGACCTTGGAATTAAGCTAGCTTTCATAGTAAAGGTATTGTCTCAAAGGGAAGCATACAATAGCGCGTGACTCAAAGGGAAACTTGTGAATCCTAACTCTAAGACTCAATTTAACTCTTCTTTTATTTCTTTAATTTTTTTGTTCTTTTCATTTTTTCATTCTTAAATTTTTTAATGTTAAATGAAATCAAAAACAAAAGTAAGTATGCACAAGGACATGTGGAAGAGTCAATCATGGAAGATTAAGACCCAAAGATAACGATGATATATAAAATAAGATGGGATTGTGCGGTTGAAATTGACCGTTGAGGTTAGAATTAGGGCTTAGAATGACACACTTGGGACAAATATCTATCATGCATATACTAGTTCTACACCAGCTAATGGCCATGGTATAAGATGTTAAAGCCAATCAAAATATTAACAAACTTCCACAACTGCTAAAAACATAAATTCTTTTTGGTTTTTTATAATTTTTTTCTCTTTTATTTCTTTGTTTGAAAGTACAAAGCATGGCTTTTCCCATCCTATACCTAGTTCCCACAATATCCTTATTACGATCTAAGGAGCCACCACACCAAACCCACAAAAGACATATTTACATAAGACAAACCTATAATGATAAATATGCGAAACCAAGAGACAAATAGGGGAAAGGAAAAAGATATATAAAAATGAAAATAAAGAAAGAGAAGAGGGAAGGAATTTGTCAGGTTAGGTATAGGTAAATCTAAAATGTCATCTCCTCATGATAATGCTATGGGAGGTGGCAAGAGCATCAACATCTCATCCTCAACATCAAAATGTAGGTCTCTAGCTCAGATGTTGATAGAGTTCTTAATAACTTCTCATGTGCTGGTGTATACATCACAAAATAATGTAATTAAGAGAACACTAGTAAAATTATAGTGAATCAAAGTACTATCCTCTTAAACTCAAGGATAACCTCAGCAAAATCTATGAAATGATGGAACAAGTATTAGCACACCAGTGCCCTAGGTGTGTCCTTTAAGTAAGCACAATAAGCTTCAACCGGGGGATCATAGCCCCGAATATCACCTAGGAACATATCCGCTGCATGAACAAAGGTGGAGTGGTGGAAAGCAAGCGAGATGGGATGGAAACAAGACTAAAGGCCTTAACAAAAATGGGATTCACAACCTTAGGTCCAAGAGGGGTACTAACAACCACATCATGACTATGCGACTCTTCTAAAGTGGTCTCCTCTAATTATTGCTCAACTAATGGAAATTCTTCCGCCTAAGTGAGTCATCCGCAATAGAAAGATAAACATCAACCCTAAAACGCTCACCATTTTGAGCCTTCTGCACTGAGATGAAGAAGGGCTAAGAAACAGGTAAGGTTTAGACACTGTCAGTAGCCTCTCCAGGTGTGCTAAGTGAGGATACAGGAAAATCCAGTTGTGGAGTCAAATGAGTGCCAATCCTATCCTCCAGGTCAATCAAGGATGTGTTGACAATGAAACTACACTCTAGGGGAAAAGAAGACTCACCACCATCATACAAACTAACGTTAGGTCTAGTAGAAGTATGCTAAAGTCGGTCTGATGTGATAGGTAATACTCCCATAACTAATCTTCAAACTTAGCATTTTGCTCATTCATTGTCGTAGTCACGGTATAAGAAAAAGACCAAATAAAGACGAAATCAGCAACGGAATAAGGTTTATCAGCGACGGAATTTTACATCAATGACGGAATTGGCAACGGAATACGGCTGTCAGATTTTCATTCGTCGCTAAGTACGTGGCGACGGATTTAGCGAAAAAAATTGCGACATACTTTTCTTGGAGGTGAAAATTGGCAGGGCAGAGGTGGCGAGAGAATAAAAATCCGTCGCCATTAGCAATGGAATTTCCATCGCTAATGGCGACGGATGGTCATTCTGTCGCCAACTGCTCCCAAAAAAAATTGTTGTCATTCCATCGCGATTCCATCGCTAGGTTTCTCATTTTTTAAAAATAATAACGGTTGTTTTTTATCGTATCCCTTAGTACATACATTTCAATCCCTGCAAGAAATTTACAAGATCTTTGCACTCAATCAACATCCAATGGCTTCGAATATGATTTTATTCGAATCGTTCTCAACAATTTCAAGCCACACAAAGGTGGAATATCACATCCAACGCAACACTTCCAACCAAGGGTTCTCAATTCGCAAACCACAAGTTCCAAACAAAGTCTCTACATATCACAAACCACAAATCCAAACATACCAGAAATACTTGCCAGTAATTGAGAGTGAAGTTATATGTTTACAAAAGAGGGGAAAGCAAGTGCCAAATGGGAGGAAAATTAAATAAGTGTTAAGGGGAGGGGAGTGACATCAGCGCAAAGGGGAGGGGAAGCACGCAGCAAGAGATGTACTTCGTAAAGAACCAAGCAGAGCAACCACTAACTAAAGGAAACTGCAACCAACTCAATCACCAAGGTGAAGATCATCCTCTTCCTCGTCCTCTTCCTCTTCCTCTTCCTCACCCTTTTCCTAATTATGTTGTGAGTGATGAGTAAATGGCGGCTGAGATCCCCAGCTAGACGCTTGTTGTATTTGAAAGAATGATTGGAGGCGCTGATCGATGCTCATCATTTGTTGGCTCAGTTGTTGGTTGCTTTGGGTGAGCAATTTGTTGGATTCCTCCAATTGCTTAAATTTCTTCATAAGCAACCCGTAGCTTTCAGCTTGTGAAGTTAGCTCACCCCCCAAGTTGGTCACTACACCCCTTAATTCATTGAGCTCTTATTACGATGGCATAGAACCGGTACCTATTGACAGGCATTTCAGTGAAGTACGCATTAGTATTGTAATTAAGTAAATTCAATGTATAACCATATTAGTTGAGACTTTAATATGAAAACTTTACTTGATCTTTAAGTGGGCCTGAAGTAACCGGATTCCCTAATGTTGATAGCCTAATTGCCAATGCTATAAATACGACCCTTCTTGTTCTTAAACGTCTTCACCCACAACTCATTTGGGTTTGGAAATGGCTGGTTCAGATCTTGAGAAGCTTCATCCCCGGTCCCTTAGGAGTTGATAACATTTTGAAAATTACGTTCAAAGGATTCCTACAATACCTCAACATGCGCACGAAATAATGTATACTACAATAATTGAAAATAAAGTATACAAGTTCATGTTCAACTGCCAATGACGATTGAGAATAGCTAATTGCTTACATATGTTTGTTGTGATTTCTTGTCAACCCAGGGAGCATCTTCTTTGCCATGGAGTTTGTGAGTGCGACTGAATAATTCAACAATGATGGGCTCCGTCCCAAGTTATTCCCTTTATGTACAGGCCATAACGAATGATGTCAAGCATAACACAAAATACAGTATTAAACTTAAAGAAATACATAGCAAACATTAATTCATTTACCAAATGCCGCCTATGCTCATGCATAGGGATCGAGCCACAGGTGTGGAGAGATGGGCCACCACTTTTTGGAGTTCCCAACCGGTTCTTCTGAGCTGTTTCACGCAATTTCTTGTAATGTTCATTCCCCCAGTGCTATTGGAGTCCCTCTCATTGAGCATCACCGAGCCAATCAGGCTTCTTGTTATGCTTCCTTGCTTTGCCAAAGAAGTCTCTCAAGTGTGCATTGCCTCGGTTTTCAAAATTTCTTCTTATACGATCGTCATGGACCGGATCCCAAGTAAACGAGTTCTGCAATTATGAAAACAAAAAACACATCAAATAATACAATAGTAATTTGTCACGTTGACAAAAACTGGCTATGAGATATCTGAAAAATTATATTGCTGAATTTAGTTAATTATTGTAAAATTGGGCATAATGAAACTAATCTTGGTATGTTCTATGATGAATTGCCATGCCCTATGAATTCCATAATTAATGAAAAATACATTACATGGCTTGAAAGAGCAGATGTCATTGATACCCTTGGTTTAAGAATTTCTTACTTGAGAAAATGGGTCAATGATCAATGTCTTGATCTCCAAAAGCAAAAGAAAATTAAGAAACAATTCTTAACTTGTTGGGATTCACCTCACCAATGGGAAAAAGAGCCTAAATGGAGAAGAAAAAGAAAATTTTATAAGAGAAAGAGCTTTAATAAGCAAAGGGGCGAGAAATGTAGAAGAAAATATTATAACAAACTAAGTCTTAAAAACGTAAATTTTTTAGGAAAGCAGCTTATTGTCCTGTAGGGAAAAACAATGGCAAATGCTGGGCATGTGGAGAAGTAGGATATTATGCTAATGAATGCAAAAATAGGAAAAATAACAAGCTTATTGAAACCTTGGGTAGCCTAGATTATGTTGAGGTTAGTGAAGATGAGGCATTAGACCTAGCCCTAAATAACAACAAAGAGAATGTTGGAATTATACTGGATAATGAATATGAAGAAAGTGATTATAAAGAAACCAGTCATATGACGGAAAGTAGGTCGATTAGTCTTGGTGATCTTTAAGGAGAAGAGTTTGTTGTGGACAATGAGAACAAAGAAGTCAAAGGAGATTAGATGCTTCCCATATTTCAGAAAGACATTATCTATAAAAAAACCCATCTTCAATTAAAGAGTAAGTATAGAGTAAGTATGTGTGTGAAATGATGGAAGAAGCTTTTGAAATCAATGATTCTTAGTATAATGTGGGAGAATTTAATCTCATTAATTGGAAAAACATCCATAAGCATATCAAAGATAAAAAGTATAGGTATATCTATGTTGGAAGTGTCCAAGCTCAAATCACTCCATTACAATGTTATAGCAAAGATATTGATCTTTATGCTATACTCTGTGATGTTAGACATGCCAAATTTAATAATCAAATTATCACAAGGATTAAGACTAACTTATGCAATTGATCGGTAGGATTTAATTATTAACATGGATATTATGTAAGTCTAAAAGATGAATTTGCTAAAAGCTTCCTATCCCTTAAGATAAAAACGATCGGAATGGATATGAAAAAAGGAGGATATCCATTAAGGATATTTTGGAAAATGATCTACAAATAAGATAATACTATAGATCAAGACTAAGGCAACAATGATAGAGGGGAAAAAATTTTAAAGTCCTACCCCTATGCAAAAGATCCAGAGGATTAGATCCAATCTACATGAGATAAAAATTGATCGTTCATGGATATCTAGTTTTGCAAACTCTACAAAAATCAACAAGAAAAATGTAATAAAAACTGATGAGAATGGTAAATTACCATTAAACCCCAATTATTAAGAAGCATGAGTACAAGATAAGAATAGGGATAGGGTCTTCATCAGTTAAAGAAGAGCTAAGTGAAGACAATACAATTAGTATCGCCAGTGAAATGAATAGAATGAATTTTGAACCCGCAAGACACAGTGTAGATAAAAATATGAGTTCAGATACAAAAGTCATTGCATACAAAACAAGAATTGTTAATTAGCCAATTTAGTAGGATGAATTAGTAAAACATATGACCATGGAGATATGCTATGAAGTCACCAACGCAAATCCTAATAGCATCTATATCCCAGTAAAAGTATGCTTAAAGGGATATAATAAATATGAATTGTGTGCTTACATAGATAGTGGTTGTTCTATATGCTTTGGTAAAAGAGCATTACTTCAAAAATATATGTGGAAAAGAGCCAAAAATCCTTTATAAGTGAGGATAGCTAATATCATTATGAGTCACAATGAAGCCATAGAAGGGTGATTCATAGAATTAGGAGGTGTACAATGCATTATACTAGTTCTATAGGCAACTAATCAAGCATCTAATAATATAATTATTAGAAATAATTTTCAGAGATGATATTCTCCATGCATACAGACCATAAGTCAAATAATGTTTACAATGAATGGTCACTCAGTTCCTATTAAAAAATTAAGTAAAGCTTACACACATCAAAAATTTGGGTTCACAAATAGCCAGTGTGGTCAGAAGGTAATGCCTGCACAATTGGAGATACCACTGACAATTTCCCTACCTGAGTTATCTATTAAAGAGCAGATTGTTGAACAACAACAGAATTGTGCAAAGAACTCTACTCTGATAATCCTCTAAAGTTTTGGGATAAAGATAAGACATTTGCAAAAATTACTTTGTTTAATCCCAATACTATTATTCGACTCAAACAAATGGTGTATATAGACCAGGATTTTGATAAACAAATCAAAGAACTTCTAGATAGAGGATTAATCAGGGATAGCAAAAGTCTTGACACCAGTCCCGCCTTTATAGTAAGAAATCATGCAGAAGAAAAAAGAGGAAAAGTAAGAATGGTAATCAATTACAAAAAGCTTAATGATAATACTGTCTTTGATGGTTATTATATTCCTAACAAAACCGTCATTTTCAATAGAATTCAAGGAGCCTCTTAGTTCTCAAAAATGGCTTGCAAAAGTGGTTATTGGTAGATAAAAATAGATGAGGAAAGCATTCCTTTAACTAAATTTAGTGCCCCACAAGGACATTATGAATGGATAGTAATGACATTTGGTCTAAAATATGCACCTTAAATATACCAAAAAAGAATGGACAACATCTTTAAATATCTTAATCACTGTTGTTTAGTTTACATTGATGATATCCTCGTCTTTTCCAAAACCATAGAACGGCACAAAAATGATGTCTTAGCTATCACCCAAAGATGCATTGATCATGGTATTATACTTGGTAAGAACAAGTATATCTATGCTAAATAAGAAATTGAGTTCTTAGGTCTAGAGATAAAAGTTGGACAAATCATCCTACACAAGCATCTTCAGAAAAAAATAGAGAATTTTCCTAAAAAGATTGAAGATAGGAAGCAGTTGGAAAGGTTTCGTGGATGCCTTAACTATGCTTCAGATTTCATTAAAGATTTAGCTAAATTAAGAAAACCATTACAGCAAAAACTCAAGAAAGAAGTAAGTTGGACATGGACCCCTAGTGATTCAAACATTGTTCAAAATTTCAAAAAGATTTATAAAAATCTTCTTGTTCTTAATTTGCCTAATGAATGAGATAATTTAATTCTTGAGACAAATGCCAGCAATGAACACTAGAGTGCGATACTCAAAATCAAATACAGAAAAGAACTCTGTAAATATTGAAGTGGAAGTTTTAACGAGGAAAAATGCAACTATCCTAAAAAAGAAATCCTTATCGCTATAAGGAGAATTGAAAAGTTCTTAATCTTTTTAGCCCCAAAGCCTTTTCTTATTTGAACTAATTGCAAAAGAATACTTGGTTTTATGAAGATGAATTTATCAAATATGCAATTGCAAGGGCGACTCTTGCGTTTGCAATTATAACTTAACCTATTTTGCTTCTCTATTGAACATATACAGGGATCGAAAAATTCTCTTGCAAAGAGTTTGACTCGAAAACTCGCCAATTGTGATCATCAGAGCAGAACTCATGCCAGAAAATGAGGAAATCTATAATAAAATATCGTTGATACTAGAATGGGTTTCTCCTTATAGTAAAGTCCTTATAGATAATTTGGAGTTCCATACAAAAAGTAGATCACGCTTTGGTCTATTATCTTTTGCCTACCTAATAACTCAAAGATTTTACCTTCTAGAGTTATAAATAAACTACCTAAGGTGTCCTTATGATATTCAAGAAAAAAAAAGTTCTTATGTTTAAGAAAAATGGTTCAATGAGTGGTATGCAGCTTGCACCGACTATTATCATAATTGTTCGCATGATGTTTGGAAAGCGTGAAGTACTACAATATACATTCCTGATAAGTCTGCAGTGGGTGGTGTTTGTTTCCTAGCAAATTCAATATCTCTAAATGACCCTATCATTAAAGCCTGAGAATACGACATGATAGTTTACTTTATGAAAATCCCAGATCAAAAGTTCCTATTTTTCTCAAGATTATCTAAATTTCAGCAATGCATGTTCAAAAGGATCCATTGGATTCTTACATCTATTGGTGGTCCAACAAAAATTCCACATACTATATGCCTATATGTGGAAGTACATTGTGCACTAATCGAGTATGAAACTGAAAAAGCCAAAATTAATCATTGATCCTGCTTTAGCAAGTGCCGTCGGTTTTTATAACATTTATCATCAAAGTTGGGCATTAATTGAACGAAAAAAATGTTAATGCATTGTGAAAACACTACTTTCGCCGATAACAATGAGTTTAAAGAATACACAAATGTGGAGGGAGCAGTTTCAGAAGATATCTTTGATTATCTTAGTGATGTTGGAGCTAGAAAATTCTTATCGGAAAAAGGAAAAAAATATCTTCTTGAATTATTTGAGAAATGAGATCCAGAGCATCTTTAATTTACTGAAGACTTTAATGATTATCTAGATCATGATGGTCTAGAAGATTTTATTGGATATGAAGGCATGCAGAATTTCAATAATGAACTTGTCATTTTTAAAATGCTCTGAAAAATGGTTGCTCCATTATTGTACTATTTTGATAAGTGTTAGGACTGTAAAATAAAGCAGTCTACTATATCCATGTGAATATAACTGTAGCCATGTGTAAAATAAGCGTGTACTATAGCTAATAGGGCATCCTATGTACCCTCATCCCTTCTATGAAAGGAGAGGTCGAGCGCTGAGAAGGGACACAATTATTTGAGCATTCTTGAGCAAACGAAAAGTTGAGATTCTCCATTTTTCTATAAGCAAGCATCTCTAGTGATCTTAACTTAAGTTCCTCTTCAATCTTTCCATTGTAATATTTCCACTTTCAAGCTCTCAATAAAGAAGTTTTCTAGTAGCGAATATTATTCAATCAAACCTTACGTCTTAAATATTATAATTGCTTGATTAAAATCTCACTATCTTTTAAAATATATAGAACTTGATCAGTGACTACGGTCTGAGGTAGGAAACGAAACGGATTTGTGCTGTGCCTGATCTAAAAAAGGTGTTGTTGAGCAATCTCTGTAAATCGAAAGCTAGAGGAACGCCGGAGTCCAGCGACGACTAAGTTCAAGTAATGGTCAAAACTCTCTAATTAATCTGTAATTATTTTGCCAAGCATGATGGGCCGTTAATCACAAAAAATATAATATTTATGATATAAGTAGTAGATTGTGATAACTAATACTAGTAAAGTCATTATAAGAAGTCCAAACAAAAATATAAGCTTAGTTTTATTAAAGAGTCCCAAAAACTTGAGTATTTGCACTTTGAACCTCATTTGGCCAAAAATAGAAAGTTCAAAAAGTTTAGGGGCTAAGCTGTAAAGAAAAACTTCAAAAGTAACTGTTTTATAAAATATCAACCCCTGTTAATAATTTACCCAAAATAGTAGGTACTTAAAAATGCATTCTAGAAAAGTTGCCCCTTGCAAACTATTTCCATAGAATTTATGGTACCTTAGAGTTGTAAATTGAGGTTATAGCAGAATAATCAGTTAATATATTTCTTTCCATATAGAAATAAGCAACATCATGTTTGTGAATATTAGGGATCATAACAACTATGGACCCGAGGAAAAAAAAGATCACATGCAAGATATCATCTATATATAAAAATAATCACATATCATAATAGCATAGAGTATGATGAAATATTAATCATGCTCACATTCCAAAGATAATTAATTAAATTAAAATTCAAAATTTTGAAATCAAAATTCCTCAAAGAGGAAGTAGATCATAAAAAGTAACATTGATGTCTGTTTAGTATGAATCTAAACATTACCACTATTGAGGATGTTGGCGTAAAAATTCAAGCTCTTGAGTTTCAGTTATTTATAGGTAGTAACATCCTAACTTTTGCCTAATTTTCAAGGCCCTAGACTGTATTTCACGGCCTTGAAAACTGGAAAGTTGATAACTTATCTATGACTTTGACCAGTAAAAATTCAGGACACCTATTAGTACTAAGAGAGGGTTTTCCTTCAATTCATAATTAGTGGTTAGGGCCGATAAAAAAACTAGTACCGCCTAGAACTCGCAAAATCCTCCTCAATGGGTATGGGTATAAATGGTGAAAGTGAGAAAAAAATGGGTATGGGGCAAGTATTACCACTATGAGTATGGGCATGGGTATGTGTATGGGTATAGGTCCTATCTGGCCCATACCCATTTTATCAATACCTGCCCTGTACCCACCCCATATAAAGCTCGTACCCATTTGTTTAAAGCCTTAATTTGTTGCTTATAATTGGATATTTTACTAGATGCTTGGAGTTGCATGGTATTCAAGATTTCGGTGAGATATTTTGTTAGAATTTGTAATTATCAAGTGCTGATTTATTACTTTGATTGGCAAACTTTTAGTTGTATTTGACATGAGATGACATGTTGTTAGAAGCTTGGGGTTAATGTGACATCTTGGCTATTTGATGTTGAATATGGGTACAAAATGGGTTTAATTCTTTTTTGTTTATATGTACCCGAATAAAACCTACATACCTACTATACACAGTGGGTATACATATGGTTATAGCTTTACAACACTCGATGGATATGGGTATGGATATTTAAAATGGGTATGGGTGAGGATATGGTTAAACCTGCCCCGTCGTATCCACCCCTTTGCCATCCCCATTGGTGGTTTTGCACCTTTAGGACCCAAACCTTAACTAACTTAGGGCTAGATTTTCTAAGAGGATATGAATAAGGCATATGATAATTCTTTAGGAAATAGTTGCATGTAATATAAGATTTGCTTTGAGACGTTGATTGAAAAAACATGTTCTTATAGACCTTCTTTTTGTTAAAGGGATTATGCCCAATTTGTTCTTTATTGAATGGCATCATTTGAGAGCCTAAAAATTTGTCTAAATTTTCTTGTCCTTTTGAAATTTCCAAAACCAAAATTTCAGAGCCTTTATATTTAGATTGAACTTCTTGCTTCTCTATTTAAAGAGTATCAATCTTAATATGAAGTTTATCATTTGGCTTTTATAAAGCCTCTTTTTCAACTGATATGTCTTGAATGACTTTCTTTAAAGACTTTATTTTGGACAAATATTTTTGCTGACATTCAGTAATTAACTAAGGCTTGGGCCAATTAAGCTTTAGAGTATTAAAGATATATAGAGTGATCTACCTAATCCATGCTCTCACACTGGATGTCATCGTCTTGAACTTGTTCTTCTTTGGTCATGAGGCCAAGATTGGCAACTTGATCTTCATTGTCATCACTATTTCATGGGTCTCTATCGCTCCATGTGGCTAGCATTTCTTTCTTAGACTCTTTCTTGGCCTTTTGCTTTCTATTTTTGGCCTTCTTTTGGAAGGTTGGACAATCTTTCACTACATGCCTTAGCAATCCACAACCAAAACATGGACATATATTAGATTCATTGTTATGACAAAATTTTCTACCTTCGGAAGATCTTTCATTCTCTCTTTAGACCCTTTTTGTAGAGTTTTTTGGGATCGAATCCCTTTGACTTAATCATCTTCATTAATCCACGGACAATCATGGTGACGGATTGCTTATCTTTATCACTTGAATCATCTTCTAAAGAGTAGAAATCTTCACTTGTCATTTTGAAGGCCACACCCTTCTTTGTGGGAACCTGCTCTTCATCTTATTTAATATGAATTTCATATGTAAGAAGCTTCCCAAGTAGATAATCCAAGGCTAGCATTTTGAGGTTTTTAGCTTCTTCAATTGCGGTGACGTTAGGACCCCACTTATTCTTAGGAAGACATCGAAGAATTTTTCCTAACTATCTCCTCATTAGTATAGAATTTCCCAAGTGACTTAAGGTTGTTGGTTATATCCGTGAATCAGGTGAACATCTCTTTAATGGACTCATCTGGTTGTATCATTATCTTATTGATAGACGAGCATGTTCACCTTCATTTCTTTCACATGACTTGTTCCCTCATATGTCACCATTAACTTATCCCATATTTGCTATGCTGTCTCACATGCACAATCACAATTATATTCATTATCATCTAAACTGCAATATAAAATATTGATGGTCCTATAATTTTTTGAAAGTTGTCACAAAGTCAGGTTGATTGTATTGATCTTTGGCCTTTTTCACAACTTTTCCATCGACGGTAGTGATTAGAACATATGGACCCTTGGTCATAATATTTTACAACTCATAATCTTCGATTATCATGAAAATCTGCATCGACTTTTTCCAATAAGAGAAGTTAGTGCCTCTAATAAAGGAGGCCTAGTAGTAGAACGACCTTGATCATAATAGCCTTCGCCAGTGGTGGCCATGATAGTTTCCCACTAGACGATAAAGTCAAAACAAAAATGGGTCTAACTTTGATACCAAATGAAAACTCAAAGGCTATTGAATCAGCCTAGAGGGTGATGAATAGAGTGATGACCAAAGCTGCAAAATAGTCAATATAAAACACGAAAAAGTAAATGTGGACAAGAAAGGAGTATTTTTTTAATGAGATTGAGAGTTAACTAAGCTTAGTTCCCGCTTAGAGTTTTCTAACTTTAGGATTAACCAAATTTTTGAAGGAGTGATTACCCAACTTTATAGTACACTTACTCTAAGTTCCAAGTCACAAGTTGACACTTCAAGAAGTCCTTGGTAGAGTTGACCCTTAAACTATAATTATCCCACCCAATTAAAAGTTGAACAATACAACTCCATAAATTAAGCGAACAAGAGAATGATATTTGCAAATGTGGATCTTCGTCCTTATTCTTTGCTTGTGTCCATCAAGGTAAGCAGTCATTATCATCAGTAGAATAAATTCGTTGGTGTGGTTCAAGGTAACTAGTCATTGTATTTGCAGTCAATAGAATATAGTCATTGGTGTCATTCAAGGTAAGTTGTCATTATCATCAAGTTCGAAGAATATCATCTTCAGTAGATTTCTAACCTTTCGAAAATCATTTCAAGCCCTCGAAGATTTAATAGTTTACCTTTTCAAACTTTGACAACATTCAAGGTCGACTACATTCCAAATTTGTGGTTGATCAATTAAATCACTAAGGGTCTGTTTCTTTCATTGGTAAATTGGGTGGGTCAAAAGGGTGAAGTAAGTTAAAGTTGGTTGAGTTGGGTTGAGGTAGGTTGAAGTTGGTATTTTTTTTTTTAGGTGGGTTGAAATAGGTTGAAGTGGATTGATGTTGGTTGAAGTTGGTATATTTTTTATGTGGTGGGTTGAAATGGGTTCAAATAATAAGAATGTAATTAATGTGTGATAATTTATGAAGTTATCGAAATTTTGTGAAATTTTTGTTAATTATTTATTATTTATTATTATTTTGATTTTTAATTTTTCGTTTTTAATTTTTAATTTTTAATTTTTCATTTTTTTTTGTTTTCACTTTCTTATTTCTTATTTTTTATTTCTTATTTTTTATTTTTTTATTTTTTATTTTTTATTTTTTATTTTTTGAGTTTTCAAGTCATGGTACATCTTCGTACTTCCCGGGTGTACGACAAGCGTGGAATTATGCGCTTCCTTTAACAACTCTTTCTTGAGAGCTGTCATGCTGGGTACACACAATCTATTCCCATGCCAAAGAACGTCATTTTGAACTATGAATTCCTTATTCCTTCCTTCCTCTATCCCCTTTCTTATCTTCATAAGTTCAGGGTCATCTTTCTGCTGTTGCTTGATCCGATCGACCAACGGCGAAGAGGTTTGGAGTGCTGCTAGGCAGCTTTGATTTCCTGGAAGCACCACCTCTAATTGTAGCACGTCGAGCTCTCTTAGGAGTCTCTTTTCTCTGGTAAGCAAGTAGGCTATAGACCCAGGGGATTTTCTACTCAGGGCGTCAGCTACCACGTTTGCCTTTCCAGGATGATACTTGATTTCCATGTCATAATCCTTCAGGAGTTCTAACCATCTTCTTTGCCTCATGTTTAACTCCTTCTGAGTAAAAATGTATTTCAAGCTCTTATGGTCAGTGTATACTTCACACCGTACCCCATAGAGGTAATGTCTCCAAATTTTTAAGGCAAACACAACCGCGGCCAATTCCAAGTCATGTGTTGGGTAATTCTCCTCATAAGGCTTCAACTGGCGAGAGGCGTAGGCAATAACTTTGCCTTTTTGCATTAGTACACATCCCAGTCCCTTCTTGGACGCATCACTATAGATTACGAACCCTTCGTTGCCCTCAGGTATAGCTAATATTGGGGCAGATACCATTCGTTCCTTTAGCTCCTGAAAGGCATTTTCACACTCTGCGGTCCACTCAAACTTGTTGGTCTTCCGAAGTAATTTGGTGATGGGTAAGGCTAGTTTAGAAAATCCTTCAACAAATCTTCGATAGTAGCCAGCCATGCCTAAGAAACTTCGTACTTCAGAGATATTAGTAGGTCTTGGCCAATTCACAATGGCCTCTACCTTTGCTGGGTCTACTGATATGCCATCCTTGCCCACTATATGCCCCAGAAACTGCACCTCCTCTAGCCAAAACTCGCACTTTTTAAGCTTGGCGTATAGCTTGTGTTCATCCAGGGTTTTCAATACCATTCGTAGGTGGTTTGCATGTTCGCTTCTAGTCTTGGAGTATACCAAGATATCATCGATGAATACCACCACGAATTGATCGAGAAAGGGCTTAAAAACTCTATTCATTAAGTCCATGAAGAACGCGGGAGCATTCGTTAACCCAAATGGCAGCACCAGGAATTCATAATGCCCGTAACGGGTGCGAAAGGCGGTCTTAGGCACATCTTCCTTCTTGATCCTTAGCTGATGGTACCCTGATCTCAGATCAATCTTTGAAAATACTGAGGCACCGGCCAACTGATCGAACAAGTCGTCAATTCTAGGGAGTGGGTACTTGTTCTTAACCGTCACCTTGTTTAGTTCTCGATAGTCGATGCATAACCTCAAACTTCCATCCTTCTTTTTCACAAAGAGTACTGGTGCTCCCCAGGGTGAAACACTAGGCTGGATTAACCTTTTGTCAAGTAACTCTTGTAGCTGAGTTTTCAGTTCTGTCAATTCAGCAGGTGCCATTCTATAAGGTGCCTTGGATATTGGGGCAGTTCCAGGCACAAGTTCGATGGTAAATTCGATTTCCCGATCAGGAGGTAACCCCGGTACTTCTTGGAATACCTGTGGGTACTCTCTTGCTACCGGAATCTCATTCAGGTCTAGATTGCTTGGTTCTGCAGTTTCAATTGCACACAGATAGCCCTGACATCCCTTCCTCAACATCTTGAATGCTTGCATAGCGGATACAGTTGGAATGATCACTTGATGACCCCTTCCCCTAAACGTCACTCTTTCTCCATTAGGGTCCGGAAAGGTGATCAACTTCCCTTCACAGTCAATAATAACTTTATACTTAGTTAGCCAATCCATTCCTAGGATAACATCCCAGCCTTGTATATTCAACTGCACTAAATCTGCAGGAAGGACTTTTCCTTCTAATGTAACGGCACAATCCTTATAAATAACATCAGTGTAGTAGGTAGGGCCTAAGGGAGTGGTGACATATAACTGTACATCCATCTCGTCAGGTCTGCTGGCGAGTTTCTTTGCAAAGACGGGATTCACAAAGGAATGCGTCGCACCTGAATCAAAAAGAACATGAGCATAAAAATGATTGATAAGGAGTGTACCTGATACAGTGGCTGCCTCTTCTCCTTCCAAAGAAAACACTCGGCCACCTGCCTGTGGCCTTTTCCCACCTCGACTGGCTCTCGAGGTTGTATTTACAGGTGGACGGCCCCTTGATAAGATTGGGTTAGCCCCCGTACCAGAACCTTGTATACCACTTTGTCGATTCCATGCCTTCTTGGGGCAATCGGCAATTCTGTGATCAGTAGACCCACACCCATAACATTCTTGTGTTCCATAACGACACTGACCGGAGTGCATTCGTCCACATTGAGAGCAAGGTTCTACCTCCCGTCTTGAAGCAGCTTGTATTCCTTTACCCCGATCCTGTGCGGGGTTAGAATTACTGAATCTCTTGTTCCCCTGGGCACTAAAACCTCCTGGGCCAAATTTCCTTTTAGCTTGGCCTAACTGCCGACTTTCAGCTTCCGTCTCTTCTATAACCCGGGCAATTTTTACTGCCCTCCGGTACATTTCTTGAAAGCTTGTGAAGACATGCCCAGCTATCATTCGTTTAATAGGTCCCTTAAGGCCTTGCTCGAAATGGTCCATTTTCATTTCTTCGGTCGAGACCTGGTTGGGTGCAAATCGGCTCAGTTCGTTAAACTTTGCCGCATATTCCACTACACTCATTGGGCCCTGTTTTAACCGTAGAAACTCTTGCTCCTTTGCCCTCTTGACATCCCGTGGATAGTATTGGGCGTCCATCATAGTTTTCAATTGCTCCCAAGTCAGGGCTGGTTCTCCAGCTCGGGGTTTAACCGTACCCCACCAAAACTCTGCCTCCTTTTCAAATTGGTGGGTTGCCAGACGCACTTTGAACTCGTCAGGGCAATCCATTACCTCAAACAAGTTTTCCATTCTTCTCAGCCATTCCTCATAGGTAAGAGGGTCTGTTCCACCACCAAATCTTGGTGGTTTCAGCTTATTAAATTGGCAGATCATCTCTAGGGCGGTTGGTGCCGCCACCGATTCCCTTCGTGGAGGCATTGGCTACACAATTATTTATGCAAAGTTGTTTAGTTTTTGAATAAAATAAATTGTTAAAGGCATCAAATAGCATTTGAAAGCATAGTGCAAGATTGGATAGAATGTATAAAGCTATTCATGCAATTCCATTTTGATTACACGAACACTTCTTTTCAAGAAAAATGCGCTTTCATAAATCACGAACATCGGGTATTACCCCTGTTTATTCATTTCTTGAGCGAGCACTAGCGACATTTTATTTAAAAACAAAATACACATTGGCGATTCAGGCTACATACAATCCTAATTACCACCTGAGGAGTCCTCCTCAGGGGGGTCCTCTACCTCTGGTTCATTTGAGCCCACAGACTCAACTGGGGCTAATAGGTTCCATAGCACAAATGGTGGGGAGTGTTCCACATCAGGCGCGCCATCTACTAGTTCTCTCATTCTCAACATTGTGGCCCGCCAGCCCCGAGGGTATTGTGCACCGAAGGAATCTATCCAGTGTACCCATAGCGTGGCCACTCGTTTGTATCGTCTTGCTTGAGGGTTTTCCGCGAACAGAAGTCTCATTTGACGGTTTTCAATCTGGTTTCTCTCCACGATTGTGACTGGTAGTTGTTGGGTTGTGGCAGGAACGATTAAGACCGTGTTGATCAGTTGCATGGCAGCATCACTCCTTTCCAAGGGAGTGTGCCCTAACGAATCCACTCGGTCTTCTGCCAGAATCAGGAAATCTACCAACCTTCTGAAGGTAAATGGTGTATAAGTTCCTCTCCGCACATGGTAGAGGCGGAGGATAGAAGTAATTTCGGCCCATCTTCCCGTACATGGCATGGCTCTAATAAATTTGTAAGTCCAATGGTTTTGCGTGACTTTCATAAAGCTCCCTCGGTTACTTTTATTAATCGCCTCCCAAAATATAACCGCATTCCATGCAGCCCACCAAAAGGGTAGATACTCAAATTCACTGATGTTAAACGCCATCCTACACCACCACACTCGGTTAGGAAAGTTGCTAACAAGCACGTAGGAAATTCAAGTAAACACATTAAGGCACGCATTTTACACGTTGGTAATCCTAAAGTCATGTCTAGATGCATATGCAAACCTATGGCTCTGATACCACCCAATGTAACACCCCTACTACCTATTAGGGATGTCACACCGCCAGGATCCCCCGAGGGAGACCCCTAAGGCTCTTAATCTAATTACTAACTTCAGAAGTTTTACCTAACTTTAATTTAGTTAGGGAATTCTGGAGCGAAACTGCAAGAGTTCCGCCTGTAATTGCGACATTTCCAAAATTTACACTTGGTACCTGCAACATTACAACCAAACCCAAAGAGAACTAGGAGATTCTAGCGAGTCACACACTCGCAGACGAGGCTTAAGCCTTTACAAACAACTATTTACAAGGATTTACAACAGTCTTGTACTACTAGAGCCACTACATGCCCCATCTCATGCACTTGTCAAGCAAAACATCATTCAGGTAGCTTCCACATCATAACTTCCACACGCACTAGCTGGTACAACTCCATTTATTCATCACCTGGGGGGAAGGGAAAAAGGGGAAAAGGATTGGAGTGAGCTACCACATGCTCAGTGAGTGTCCCTCCGCTCCTTAAAACAAAACCTTGCAAGCAATAATACTCATAGCATTCACTTATCAAGCATTTAGTTAATACTAACATAATATTACGAGACATATTAGAAGACATAGGTGATATGACATGAACATCTGGCAAGCCACGACTTATGTATGCACCAGGCACATATGCATATCATTACAGGATTCATTTAACATATCGCAATTCTAATTGAAGACACAATCAATATATGTAAGAACATTTCCTTTAAATCAGCAACGAAACTTTCTTTGAACATTTGAAAGCATTCCATAACCTTGAGGTTCTTATTCTTTTGAAAGCGTTTACATCTCGTATATGTCGTAAAACGACTCTTATAAACATTTCGTACTCATTCCATATGACCTCTTTTGGCCCGTAAAACATTCTTTTCCTTAAAACCTTAAAACATAATGAATGGCAAAAGCCAATTGCTTTTCTTATCTTTATACAAAGTACTTCTGGCATAAGATCATTACAGGGTGCTGATTAGGTGAGAACTATTCTCGACCTCATAGTGAGACCTAACGCTCACGCTTAAGCTCTTATTCCCGGGATGGCTACATATAACATATCGGACCTTTACATCAACCCTCGTCAGGGCCTCTAGGGTTTATCCGGACTTATCCCCTAGGTAACATTATTCATAACATTTCATATTGTCCGCAGCACATTATCTTAGCCACTTAAAGCGTATCGACCATAACGGCTATAACTTTGCATTTCAAATCGTAAAATCATTTAACGTATAACTCACACTTTTATAAAACTCTTTAGGGATTCCCCCGTTCAAGCGAGTTCACTCCCAAAACTGTTTTCATTTAATTAAAATAGGCCATCATGCGTTAATAGTTATGGCTACTATCTTTTCAAAACATGAAATCTTTCTTTGGGAAAAACTCACTCTTATGCATATAAAGCAATTTAAGCATTCAAGCACATACATCACATATATCACATTTAAGCACTTCAAATCAATCACATCAGTTCAACCAATAAGCCACACAAGGCCTCGCAATCCACACGATTGCGGTAATTCACAACCCAGTCTCCCTCCTCACTTTCACCATACACACAAGACCTCAAACGCTCATGATGTTATCCTCGAACCAACCAACTACTAACTCGTTTCATCAATTTATTTTCCATAACATGTTATCACAAGGGCTTATTAAAAAGGAGGAGGGTTAGGCTCTTACCTGTGCAAACAGCACCTTTCAGCCACATATACATATACATCCATACTGCCTTAACTTGAAATAACGCTTAACTAGCCTACTAAACATGCCATTTTCAGAACATAACAAATTAACTAAACATGTCATTTTCAAGCATAACTATTCAGCTAACCATGTATCGATTAAAAACATTCTTAGGTTATTTCATGAATCGCTAATTATTCGAATCAACACTAAATATATCAAATCAACTTCGTTTTCGATTCTTTTAAAACCATAGCTTGCTTTAGTCATATTCTAACTAATTACACCTTTATAACTTTAAAAGTAATCCATTTTCAAGAGTCGCTAATTACTCGAATCAACACTAAATATATCAAATCAACTTCGTTTTCGATTCTTTTAAAACCATAGCTTAATTCAATCGTATTCAAGCTAACTACGCCTTTATATTCTCAAAATTAATCCATCTTCATACATGATTCCCTTTTACACGCACATAAATTACATCGAATTATAAACCTAAGCATGAACTATCACAATAATTCAAATTCGAAAATGCATAGCCATTTCTTGATATTTCTAGCAAGTCTAGCTAGCCCTAAATCGACATGCAACATCAATCTGCTGAAAATTCATTTCGAAAATAGTAATAACTTAGGAGGAAGAAACACTCACACGAAATTGCTTAATAATCCACTCGATTTAGCAGCAAACACGCACCCAAACCCTTCAAACTCGAACCCCGGTCGTCCCTTCGAAAACCCGAAACCCTAACCTTCGTTTTCGAGCTGATTGAGGCGGATTGGGGCTCGATTCTGGGTTCTAATTTATAGGAGAGGTTAGGAGCGAGGTGGGTTGTCGATTTCCGGTGCGTGGACGGTGTTTTCTGGTGGCTAGGACGCGTGGGTGAAGTGGTGCGAAGTGGAGGGAATTTGACGGTCGAAAAGGGCGGTGGTGACGCGTGGTGGGGGGACCGTTCGTCCCTTTCTCTCGCCGGCGACGCGTGGTCGGCGGCAGCGCCAGGTGGCGTCGCCGGTGAGAGAGAGAGCGAGGCAGAGAGGGAGACACGGGAGTGAGAGAGAGAGCGAGCGTTCGAGAGGGAGAGAGGGTCGGGGCTCCTTTCGGGTGCCTAAGCCCGAGAGCCCCCCCCCTTTTTGTTCTAATTTCCTTTTCCTTTTTTTTTGACAACTAACATCATTCAACTGATCCCTGGTCCCAAACTCGTTAATGGTTAGGCTAAACTCGGGTTGAAACGATTCACGACGAACATTTCAGTTTAAGCGTTGGAAATCGATTTAGTAAAATGGAAAATGATTTTATAAACTCGGTTTAGCGTCGATTCAACCATTTTTATAAATAAGCAACGTCAATAGTATTACTAAGCCAATAATCGTTCTTTTAGTAAAACTAATAGTTAAAAGCTCACACACAATTGACTAAATATTTTTATCGAATAACAATTCAAGGCAATTTATAAATTTAGCAACTAGAACAACTGATCGGCAATAAAACAATAGTGTGGCCCTAACATTCTCCCCCCCTTAAAATAATTTCGTCCTCGAAATTGGCTTACCTGAAGGAAAGAGTGCGGGGTATTTCTCGCGCATCTCAGTTTCCAACTCCCAAGTTGCTTCCGCCACCCTATGATGTTTCCATAACACCTTAACATAAGGAATGCTCTTGCTTCTGAGCTTTTTCTCCGCTTTCTCTAGAATCCGAATAGGCTCTTCAACATAGGTGAGATTTTCCTTAACTTGTAGGGGCTCATGTTGAATGACATGATCCGGATCTGAGACATACTTCCGAAGATTGGATACATGAAACACATCATGAACGCCTTGCAATGAAGGTGGTAAGGCCAATCGGTATGCAACCGAGCCCACTCTCTGCAATATTTCAAATGGTCCAATGAACCGTGGGCTTAGTTTTCCCTTTTGTCCAAATCTTATGCTTCCCTTGAGTGGGGACACTTTCAGAAACACATGGTCTCCAACCTCAAACTCTAGTGGCCTTCTCCTCTTATCCGCGTAGCTCTTTTGTCTACTCTGCGCAGCTTGCAATCTCTTGCGAATTATCTTGATTATCCCAATCGTTTGATCGATTAGTTCGACCTTGGAAGGTTCCCTTTCTCCTATTTCATTCCAACAGGTAGGAGTCCTGCAGCGTCTACCATACAATGCTTCGAAAGGGGCCATACCTATGCTGGCGTGGTAGCTATTATTGTACGCAAACTTGACCAAAGGCAAGTTATGATCCCACGTTCCAGCGTATTCGAGTGTGGAGGCTCTTAGCATATCCTCCAAGGTTTGAATGGTTCTCTCAGATTGTCCGTCCGTCTGAGGATGGAAGGCCGTGCTTAAACGCAGTTCTGTGCCCATTGCCCTTTGGAAACCCTGCCAGAAGCGAGATACAAACTTGGTATCACGATCTGACACAATACTTAGTGGCACACCATGCAGTCGAACCATCTCCTTAATGTAGAGATTAGCCAATTGCTCAGAGGTGAAAGTGACCTTGATGGGTAAGAAGTGTGCGGCCTTGGTCAATCTATCAACTATAACCCACACACTGTCATGCTGTTTGATGGTCTTTGGCATTCCGATCATGAAATCCATGGTGATGTGTTCCCATTTCCACTCGGGGATTGGCAAGGGTTTTAGTAAACCTCCAGGTTTCTGATGCTCGGTTTTCACCCGTTGGCATGTAAGGCACCGAGCCACATATTCTGCGATATCTCTTTTCATGCCGTTCCACCAATAATGAGTTTTCAAGTCATGGTACGTCTTCGTACTTCCCGGGTGTACGACAAGCGTGGAATTATGCGCTTCC
>JACYFF010019584.1:49825341-49847006 GCA_017589665.1 Selenicereus undatus
GGAAGCGCATAATTCCACGCTTGTCGTACACCCGGGAAGTACGAAGATGTACCATGACTTGAAAACTCAAAAAATAAAAAATAAAAAATAAAAAATAAAAAAATAAAAAATAAGAAATAAAAAATAAGAAATAAGAAAGTGAAAACAAAAAAAAATGAAAAATTAAAAATTAAAAATTAAAAACGAAAAATTAAAAATCAAAATAATAATAAATAATAAATAATTAACAAAAATTTCACAAAATTTCGATAACTTCATAAATTATCACACATTAATTACATTCTCATTATTCTAATTAAAAAATATGCCAACTTCAACCCTCTTCAACCAACATCAATCCACTTCAACCTACTTCAACCTATTTCAACTAGACCTGGCAAATGGGTCATTCGGTTCGGGTACGGGTCGAGTCAAGTTCGGGTTGGGTCATGTTCGGGTTAAATGACATTTCGGGTCGTTTCGGTTTGGGTCGGGTATGGTTCGGGTCGGGTCAATTTCGGGTCAACCAATTTTTGGTCAAATATGCTTAGCATGCAAAAACAAGCAACTTTTTAGAAAATTTCGGGTCGGGTATGGTTCGGTTCGGGTCAATTCGGATTTCGGGTCCACTTTCGGGTGAGCATATTTCGGGTGTCGGGTCGGGTATGGGTCCGGGTCATTCGGTTCGGGTTTCGGGTCTCGGGTCAGTTTTGCCAGGTCTAATTTCAACCCACTTCAAAAAAAAAATACCAACTTCAACCTGCCTCAACCCACCTTAACCTACTTCAACCTACTTCACCCTTTTACCCACCCAATTTACCCACGAAAACAACATGCCCTAAATCTGACATGATACTTTACAAATTATTAAAATTATGAAGGGGGTGGGTTGAAGTTGGTTGAAGTGGGTTGAAGTAGGTTGAGATAGGTTGAACTGGGTTGAAGTTGGTATTTTTTTTTCAAGTGGGTTGAAGTAGGTTGAAATAGGTTGAAGTAGGTTGAAGTATATTGAAGTGGGTAAATATGGATTGACCCAAGAAAAGAACAGGCCCTAAGAATAATATTATACAACTATTTTCTACGGAAAAAGCGGAAATGTCAATCACATATGATTTTAACCAAATAAATATATAATCTCTAAAATATGCTCATATAATCTTCCTAAGATAGCAAGCATTATTTCAAGATAATATCACCTCAAATCATATCAAGGATGTCAGAAATTCGAATTTGATGCATAAGTCATCATAAATCTCCAAAGTAATTTTACAATGCCAATATCCACTTAAAATCATAACACATTGAAAAAATAGTACTTAGACCTAGCAAATAGGTCATTTAGTTAAGGTACGAGTCCGGTTAAGTTTGGGTCGGGTCATGTTTCGGATCAAGTGACATTTCGAGTCAGTTTGGTTTTGGGCGGGTCAACTCCGGTTTGGGTCAATTGATTTTTTGTCCGATAAGTTTGTCATGCAAAAATAACCAACTTTGTCGGAAAATTTTCGAATCGGGTATGGTTCGGTTATGATCAATTCGAGTTTTGAGTATACTTTCGAGTGAGCGTATTTCAGATGTGAGGTCGAGTATGGGTCTGGTTCATTCGGTTCGGGTTTCAGATCTCGAATCAGTTTTGCTAGGTCTAATAGTAATTCTAAGATAAATCCATGTATAATATAATTAACATACCAATGGACCAACACCTTTTTGTCTTTCATCAAAACATATGAATGAAACACATTGTAAGCTTAAGGGAAGCTAATATTAAGTTTTGCAAGAATAAATAGCTTTCTTAATAAGTAGCCTTGTAACTGAATCAAGTTGGAAATAGAAGAAGCAGTAACCCAATTGTAGTGCTGATTGGATTCCATGAACAAAATTTTGAACTCAAAAATATTGAAGTAGCTCAAATGTCCTAAAGATGTTAAATATATCTATTATAAGCCAAGAAAAATAAATCCTAATAAATATTAACTGATGGAGAATAATATGCATGGATTTTTTAAATTAATGTCATGGAGTTATGTGTGGTATTCTCTATTTATTAAAAGGTCCGTAGTCCTCACTGTTTACTTTTGCATTTTCTGCTCTCCATAAAATTCATATGTCCATCGCATGTAAGGTGAAAATTGATAGAAAGCTACTCTAGGGGTATAGCATTCCTTTGCCCAAGTTGCTCCTGGGTATATCGATTTTCTTGAAAGAAAAAACTATTCCTTGTTGCTGTGGCGCTGGGCTTGCTCTCCCACGGCCAGAAGAAAGAAGCACAATTGCTTCAAGTGGAAGCGCTTCAACATATCCGCATCGTCAAGCTAACATCAATCCCTTACCATTGCCTCCCCTTAGGCAGCTACCACCTAGAAGTAAACTCCAGATGCAGTGCAGGTGCATCAATAATTGAAGTTCCATCTACTTTGTTCTTGTTACCTTTGCCTTAGTTAGTCAAGTAGTTGGTGAAGAAATTGCCAATGAACTACAGTGAGCCAATTATGGATGTTTTAGCATCGAAGAACCAGAATAGAAGCAAGAACAAATACTATGTGTTAGAGTATAAACCTATTCCTAGACTTTCAACCATCTATTTAAACTTTTGGTTGAGTTGGTTCTTGAACATGGTATTAGAACCTTTCTGAGCGAGAGGTATTGAGTTCAAATCTTAGCATCCCTTATATTGATTTATTACGTAAGGTAGGTGGACCCTTTGTAGCATCCACACTTCAAGCCTAAATGTTCGAGTATAAATCTATTCCTAGGCCTTCAACCATCAGTTTAAACTTTTGGTTGAGTTGGTTGTTGAACACTATGTAACATCGAAGATACTCTTTATGAGGACCCTAATGAAATCCCAACTATTACCTCAACAAGAAATAGTTCACTCAAACTGTAGAGAACTCTATGCAAGCAAATATGATAGGGGTGAGTGGTTATAAGTATTCGCCTCCAACATTGGGAAACAGACTCAGAACCGATCAAACAGTTCCTCATTTTTGAAAACCGGAATCAGAACCACAGGTCCCTATTCTACAATTTTGGGAACCAGAACCATAACCATCTGCTCCAGTTCCGATTCCGATTCCGGGCACTTTTAAAAAATTTTGTATTTGGTACCTATTGATTGTAAAAAAAATTAATCATAACACAATGGGATTCACTTCAAGGTCTACAAACTATAAAACATCACTTTATAGATAACACCTACCAATTAAAGGTAGGAAATTACATTCATTAAGATGCCATGCAAGTCTTGCTTGTCCATTTATTAGACGAGATCAAAATAATAAATTGACGTAGCAAATTATAAATTTTGACATGAAAACAAATATGACAAATATAAATTTCAGTGGAAGGGAAATTTTTTTTGTTAGGTTTTTTGCTTTGAGTTTTATGGAAGATTAGATTGGGATATTTTATTATATAAATGATTAAAAGAAGCATTGGGTCTATATCTTATCTTAGACTATGTGATTTTTTTTTCTGTAAAAGGTTCTCGGTTCCGCTTTCGCGTTTTATTTTACAACCCCGAACCAAAACCAATGAGATTGGTTCCTGAATAGTGTGAACCAAAACCGAAACTGTTTGACCGGTTCGCATTCTGAATCCGGCCCATTTGACTAGTTCCAGTCCGGTTGTACCCGTGAGACATGCTCAACCCTAAAATATGGAAACCCAAGACACCAGAATATCAAAGGCTTTGGTAGCTTTAATAGCTGAAGCTGCTTCACTTCAAACACCTAAGGTTAAGAACATCAGACGGCTAAGAAAAGAGCATCATGTGTAAGTTCATCCCCCAAGGTACTACCCTTTCTAAATTTTCGAAGTAGTTCTAATACTACTAAACCATGCATAATCTAGTGCGTTTGTGAAAAGATAGAAACTCCTCATCAGTGATCTAGTTATTAAAGAAATAGAAACTATGGTAAATTGATTTCATCATGTGTCTTTCATAAGAGGTTGTCATTTACTTGAAAAGTAAAAATTATAAGGTTAGACCTATTCCACTGAACTATTCTGGTTTGCTATATATCGCTATATTGCCTTTCATTTGTTACCTCTTGTAGAAGAGGTAAGTCATTTCCAGATGTTTTGATATCTTTGAATTTCTCTCTGCCTTTTTTGGTGTCCTTTTAACTTTGTGAGCTCAATTCAATTGGATAGACATGAATCTAATGATCCATGTTCCTACCTACTTGCAATATGGACTTCCGATAATTTCGTAATATGAAGAGATTTCTAAATCAATTCCAAATCCATGCCCAAGTGTTCTGCCTTAGTAGAGTGGGAGTTGGGGGGAGGCATCATATGTAGTAGCCTATCCCCTATTTATAAAGACTTAGAGAGGATGCTTAAATTGGACGCTAGATTAGCAACATATTAACCAGCCGTTACTCAAAATATAAGTAAAGAGAATTTTTGTGAGGAATTTTGCTATAGTCACCTGCACTTTAAGTTGAAAAAGATTGTCACTAAGTGCCTTTTCAGATGGAAAGCGGACAAAATATGAAAGGGATTTCTTTTATATGACAAAATGCGAAAGGGATTTCTTTTATATAAAAATGATCCTAGGGTAACTAGTTGCAGGGAATTATTCCAATTTTTGCTTGCTGTCTTCCTTGCATTATGCCAACTTAGCATACAGAATACTTGATGGCTAAACTAGGTGAGACTGCAAACTCTACTCAGCCTCTTGAAAGAATATGCAACTTTGATGATCCTAGCATACATTGCAATGAAGTGACGTGTTCTTATTATAGCAGTCAGCGAGAAGCAAACTCCTAAATTGTGTACGGAATGCTTTTGGTATGAAATGCATCTTTCGTCTACAGTGGTTAAGTAAACACTGCAAGACTATCTTCCTCAAATGAGTGAGAAAGGAGAAGAATTACATCATGTCGAAATAGATTTTATGCAGGTACCATGTAGAACAACCATGAGAGGTAGCTATCCACTCAATGGGACATCCTTCCAAGTTAATTAGGTACGAAAAATCTTTCACATTCCTCTTATTACTCATTCACATGCTTAGTAGCCACAACTAAAGCATTTGCTTATCATATTAAGGTGTTTGCTGATCATGATTCAAGCCTTAATCCAATCGAAGTGCCT
The DNA here is from genome assembly GCA_017589665.1 of Selenicereus undatus. Classification (NCBI taxonomy): domain Eukaryota; kingdom Viridiplantae; phylum Streptophyta; class Magnoliopsida; order Caryophyllales; family Cactaceae; genus Selenicereus; species Selenicereus undatus. Next base: position 49,830,421 of record JACYFF010019584.1, read on the forward strand.
AGGTCTTAGTCATGGAACTTGGCAACAAGAACTCTATATCTTAGAACTTCTATACCAACCATATTTAGAAGTACCATAACAGAGTCCATCATTTTGTGTATGAAATAGGCAAATTTTAGTCCTAAATTTCCTAATTGTATACTAGGTCTGACCACTGATGAGATTCAACATTATTTCTAGAGATGTATGCAGTAACAACAAGAAATATGAAGAATATATCACAACAACCAAAAAAATCAAAGCAAAACTAAGATTGCTTCCACTCCACAAAAAAAAGATCCAGACGCATCTGAAAGATCATTTTAGGTTGTTATACATTTGATGTAGGACGCTTTAAGAGAAATTCCTACAAAGAAAAACAATTGGTGTGGGACATTCGAAGAGTAATTCCTATGTGAAAAATTCTCACATAGAGATTCACTAAAATTCAATATCAATTCTTATTCATAAGCTGCTTTCTCCAATTACGCAAAGTGGTTTATATAACCAAGAGGCTAACTAGTATTAGGAAAACTAAATGATAGGATATAAACCAAAAAAGGATAAAAATATATAACATAATATTATCCTAATAGATTCTGAAACTAAATCTAAATAAAATATCACTAAATATCCTTATTTTGGCTATTCTAAAATATGCTTAGAAATAACCTACGAAAGTAATAAAAAAATACAGAAGATATCCAACATCAAAATATTCTAATTCTCTCTCCCAGTTGGAAAAAAACTCTTATCTTGCGTCATTCTCTCCCGATTGGAAAAACTCATCCTCAAGTTTTGACGTGAGCATGAATTGTGAATAAGGAAGAGAGAATGATTCGACTTCCTCGAAGATGTTATAAATTGCATGCTTCAAAATCTTCTCGAGCACCAATAATCATGTGAGCAGTGGATGAACTTCAGTTTTGTAAAAGAGCTTTTTAAGGATTAAAAATCCAACATCACATTGGACAATTCTTAGGAAAATACAAGTATCTGTTGATAACTACGCTTTGTTGTCTTGAACATTGGAAAGATTGCCTTCATCAATGTTAGAGTGCTTGGTCAATTTTGCTTGATCATGTGCAATATCTTGAACTGATGAGTTAATGCAATAAACTGTGCAATATACTGCTTGGTTCCCCTAATCAAAAGAATTGCCCTTAACATTTGTTCAAATCCAAAACAACTACTCCTAGGACATGCTCTCTTGTAGGCTCATTCAGAAAAGTTTCCTTTTTGATTTTTCAAATGGCAGCTTTGCCTTCATGTGCTTCTGGGTATGCTAGATTGAGAAAAGTTTCCTTTTCATTTAGAAGAATGTCTCTTCAAGTGGAAGAGAAGTGTAAGTTGCATGAGTGAAGTTTTTAGCGAGCTCTAATAGATGGGCTTAGTATGGTACTAGGCCCTTACTCCTTACTTCCTATTTTTGTGACTTGTAACCTAATGAAGTACATGCTAATTCAGGAGTACGTGCTATTGTAGCTTGTAACCAAATGAAGTAAGCTTCAGACTCAACCACATTATTTATGGTCTCGAAGTTAAGTGTAACAAATATATAAGTACGTGCTAATTCAAGAGAAACTAAAAGGATGCCGACACCAAATCTCTTTTGGTTAGAGGCCCCATCAAAGTACATCATCCAAACATCCTGCTCTATTTGGAGGATTTCATTATCAGGGAAGTCAAAGTTTCTTTCTCATGTTTTATTGTTGGAAATTCTGCTAGGAAATAAGAGACTACCCTTGCTTGAATAGACTTTTGTAAAATGTACTTGAGATCAAATTCTGATAACATTACAGTCCTAATCGTTATCATACATCTGATGACTGGTCGTCGTAGTATTTACTTGATCAGGTCCATAGAAAGCGACAACTTGTATGGTGTATGCCAACTTATAGTGATGAAGTTTCTTAGTTGCCCACACTAATGCCAATAAGGTTTTTACCCAGGGAAGAGTAATGGGTTTGCTTCAACTTTTTAGCCAAGTATGGCCCCTATTGCTATATTGGTGATTACAAGATACAAAATTAATGGGATTTCCCCTGGTGGTCGGACCAAGATAGGTGGGTTTACTGGATAGGCTTTGTTTTTGTCTAAAGACTCTTGATAATCTTTATCCCACTCTAGCTTAATTACCTTTGTGAACTTCTTAAATATTGGTTCACATACCATCGTAAGCTTTAAAATGAAGCGGATGATATTTACAACTATCCAAGATACCCATGTATCTCTTTCTCTGTCTTAGGTGGAGGCATTACTTGGATTGTGGTGATCTTTGATGGATCAATTTCAATTCCTCGTATGCTAACCACACATCCAAGTAGTTTCCCTGAGGTGACCCCACATGCACATTTTTGTGGGTTTAAGCGCATATTGTAACACCTTAACCTAGTGAAAGATTTTCATAGAGTGGGTAGATGTCATTCTCTCCCCTTAGATTTCACAATCATAACACCCACACAGACTTTAGCCTCTTTACGCTTTATATCATGAAGTAAAGTAGTGGTAATCCTTTGATAGGTTGTTACAACATTTTCTAAATCCAAAAGGCATAATCATATAATAATAAGTTCCCTATTGAATGATAAATATAGTCTCCTTTATGTCCTCTTTTGTCGTTTGGACTTCGTAACTATCAAACAAAGGATAACATGGCCAGTAGTGTTATCCAGCAAGACATCAATGTGTGGGAGTGGAAAGTCGTCTTTGTTCAAATCCTAGAAATCAATGCTCATCCTTACCCTTCTATCCTTTTTTAGTACTGGAATGACATTAGCTACTTGTTTGGGATAATGAGCCACCTTAATCAAGGCACTGTCCAATTGCTTCTAAATTTCCTGGTTCATTCTGAAGGCCTGTTCTGACTCCATTCGATAGAGTTTTTGCTTAACTGGTTTGGCCTCAGCACAGAGCGGAATTTTATGTTTAGCTATGCCCCAAACTGTCTCTGGCACGTCCTTGTAAGACCAATAGGCTCGATAATGGGTTGGATTTGGAGTGGGTGAACCTCCACCCCAATCCATCACCCACATCTACTCGCTCCACCCACTCCACCCATCACCCGTTTACGTACTCTCTCGTATCTAATCCACCCGCCACCCATGGGTGAAACAGATGGTAAATGGGTAAACCGGGTGAAATACGCTTTCCTCTCATTTTATCAATTTATCGCTTAAACAAGTTTGGAAGCTTTAAATACAATTCATAATTCAAAAATATACGAAATAACATCTAATGGGGACCACATGCCCAAACCTGATAGATAACAATCACCACAAATATTAAGGTTATCGAAATAAATTACCTCTCCCAAGGAAAAAAGATTAAATTATTAAAAGACTACAAGTTCAACACGAACTGTTGTTTAATTACATATACAAATACACACACACACACGTAAATTGTTAAACGGGTGACGGGTCGGGTGATGGCTGGGGTTTTCACCTATTTTTTAGGTCGGGTGAATCTGGTATCCATAAGGTTCATGTGAATTTGTTAAAGAACCACCCAAAGATATCAACAAACTGCTTCAAGAGTTTTACAAAACTGTTTTATAGTTTTTGAGTTAAAGATTTCCTTATTCTTACTTGACGTGGTTCCTTTGGAGTCCCCAAGTTAATTTGAGTTGTATCTTCAATTATGGAAGCTTTATCATCATGTTCTTCTATTGCTTTAATTAAATCTTTTGTGATTTCGTGCTCATTTTTAGAATTATTTGATGCAAAGCATTCAAGGGAAAGGAAAAGGATGAATCAAAAGAAAATGAGTTCACTTTATTGAATTAGGATATAAATATGTCTAATGTAGACTCTGGAGAAGACTTATAGTTAGAATCAATAATAGACTCTTAGTTCAACCCTCAATGGCTACTTCCTAAAGCCACAATGAATTCTTCTCCTCCTCTTCAACTACCCAACATGCCTACAGGTTGCTCCCCTATGTCCGTGATGAGTTAAGTCATGTTAAATTCTTTCCGAGAAATGGTAAGAGATAGAAAAGCAACACAATCCTCTTTTTTATGACATTCTTACCCACAGAAGATAATGAATATGTTGTCGTTAGTTAGTCGTGTCTGGTCTAGCGGGGACTAGTTTTTCTTAGGGAGTTATGGTACCTACTCTTCCAGTGACTGGCAGAAGATTTCTAGTCCTATAGCGCTAATCCCCTTATCCTTCAGATAATTAGGTTTAAAGATCCTAAATATGGGAAATCATCCCTTCTTGAATAAATTTCCTATTAAGGGTTTTATGGGCAATGATATGAAAAACCTTGTCCTTTAAATTCTGCTATGAATGCAAGTGAGCTCTTATCTTAAGGATATATTGGGTATTGGTATTATGCTATTGACACTCAACCACAGGAAGAAGAAGTAGAAGATATCTCTATAGTTTGTGAATTTAGAGATGTTTTCCTAAAGGGTTATTAGGACTACCTTGCAAAGAGAAATTGATTTTGACATCGAATTAATCCTTTGTGCCTCACTTATCTCTAAGGCCCCATATCGTATGGCCCCAACAGAGCTTAGAAAACTAAAGTTTCAGTTAGATAAGCTATTACAGAAGGGATTTACTAGATCAAGTGTGTCGCCATAGGATGCCCTAGTGCTATTTGTAAAGAAAAAGGATGGAACCTTTAGGTTATGTGTCGATTATAGAGAACTGAACAAGATCACCATCAAGAACAAATACCCATTGCCCTGAATAGATGGTTCATTTGATCGACTATAAGGAACATGAGTCTTTTCCAAGATTTACTTGCGATCAGGATACCATCAACTTGAGATTTTTCCTGAAGACATTTCCAAACCACATTTCGGACTAGGTTTAGTCACTATGAATTCACTGTGATGCCTTTTAGCCTAATTAATGCCCCCGCGGCGCTTATGGATTTTAAGAATAGAGTTTCAGACTCTATTTAGACAAGTTTGTGGTGGTGTTTATAAAAGATATCTTTATATACTCCAAGCACAGAGATAAGCATACTGTTCACTTGAGCACAGTGTTGCAAACCTTGAGGAAACATCAATTACGTAACAAATACAAGAAGCATGAGTTCTGGTTCGAAGAAGTGGTATTTTTGAGACATGTGATTTTAGAGGAAGGAATTAAGGTTGATTTGCAAAAGGTAAAAGCAGTTACAGAGTGTTCAAAGCCCACGAATGTTACTAAGACTAGAAACTTTTTAGGTTTAGCTAGGTATTATCGACTTTTTGAAGGATTTTTCAAAGATAGCATCTTCCTTGACCAATTTGTTGAAGGAAGCTGCAAAGTTAGCAAGAAGATAAAGTTATAGATTACACCTCCCAACAGTTCAAGCCTTATGAGACTAATCACCATACCCATGACCTAAGGACTAGTGGTTGTGGTTTTTGCACTGAAAATTTAGAAACATTACTTGTATGGAGTACCTTGTGAGAACTATACTAACCATCAAAGCTTGAAGTACATTTTCACTCATAAGAAGCTCAATATGAGACAATGGCATTGACTAGAATTACTTAAAGTTACGACTTACAGATCAATATCACCCAGAAACGGCAAATAATGTGGTAGATGCACTAACAAGGAAGACACCACATACCTCTAACACTGTAGACATTACTAAGTTGAACCTCTTGAGAGGGCTTGAGAACTTGGACGTTTAATTGGTGTCACATGGGCACGCATCTAAAAGTATAAATGGATCTAACTCTTTTAAGTTGAAGCTTTTAGTATTTCGGGACCTAGGACCAACATTTGTATTTGAAGAAAGCATAGAACTCCAGCATCGATGTTCTGAAAATACCAGTAGAGAAATTTACGTATAACATCAGGGTAAAATGACGCAGAAATTGACGACAAAATCATCTTTTGGGTCATGAAGATCTTCAACATTTAATGAGGTGACATACATCAAAAGACTCTTGAAAACAGACAATCGGATCCAACAAAAAAGCTATGTTGATAAAAGAAGGGGATCCCTAGAGATCCAAGTATAAGATAAAGTTTTTTAGAACGTTTCCCTAACAAAGGGTATAAGGAGGTTAAATTACGAGCTAAATTGAGGCCAAGATCTATTGGACCATGCAAATTTATTAAAAGATTGAATGCCATAGCTTGTTGGATAGATCTGCTTACACAATTCAAACACATGTACAATGTGCTACTTAGCTCACAACATAGGCAGTATAGTCCAGATCCTGACTACGCTCTCTTAACTAAACCCATTGCCGTCAATGAGGGTCTAGTATTTGAAGAGCACCCAATCCAGATACTAGATCGTAAGATTAAGCAGCTATGCATAAAGTAGATACCTTTAATCAAAGTACATAGGCCAAATCATACCTCCTCCGAAGCCACTTGGAGAAACCAAAGATGAGATTCAAGGCAAGTACCCACATCTATTTAAGATAAACTTGCATGTCTTGTCAAAGCTCATAAGTTTCGAGGACGAAACACTTTAGGGGGGGGGGGAAGGCTGTAATAGCCAACCCTAAATCATGTTTATTTATTTAATTAACCACATCATTACTTTTCTTGGATTTTTTTTATCACATTTAATCATCCCGATTGGGAAAAATTCATTTGGGCCCTCACTTCGCAATTCGGGTTTTTATTAACGTAAAGTTTTGGGAAAACTAATACTACACCTTGATAATTATGATTTAAGTGATCAAATTATCTTTCCGTAAGATCACAAAAATTTAAATTTGAGCTACGTAAAAACTTTATTGTAACAGAGCATTTTATTATCAAGCCTAATTTATGTTGGGCCCAACCTGAAGCCTAAAAGCTTTTGCACTTGATTTAGCAAATTATCATTATGTATATCTAATTGAAATTGCCATAAAGCCCTTTTCTATGCATAAATATCATCGACGCATTAGGATAACATCAAAATTATTTTCCACCAAGATAAGTATTAGCTTTCTTCTTAATTTCCTCCACACATCCACCCCCTTCCCCAACCACTTTCATCTCTCTCCCTCAAGCTTGTAAGTGAGGTAAAAACCTTAACCCAACTTTGTTTAATTCATTGTTTTATGTTGGATTTGATTATGGATCATGCTATCTTGATATAAATAAGTGTTATTTTGATATTTTAATTGTTCGTTAAAGTTGAAAGTACGTATGGGTTGGGGTTGCTCATAATTATGCAAGCTTAAGTTTGAAGTGATGGATTTGGATTGTTTTGTATTTCATTTTGTGATCTTTGGCATTAGTAATGCATATCATGATGCTCATGTTGAGTTCAGATGAGTTAAAATGCAAGAATAAGTTGGTCATAAGTTAGGGTTTTGGTGATCAAGCATTGGTATATTTTTTTCTAGCATCAAGTATATTATTTGTGTATAACTGGATAAAAAAAATGAATCTTAGATGTGTTGTTTAACTTGGGAAATCACTTAAGGTGATTTTATATAATGGAGTGGATTATTAAAATTTCGCCAATTGATTATAAAAGGTTACTTCTCTCATTTATGGAAATGAGTAAGCTTGTGGATGTGCTTTGACTGATTTTCAAAAAAGAAGAATTAAAAATTTGATGTAGATGATTATGGAGTAAATTTGAGTAATATGGCATTGTAAGGTGATGAGAAGGAACAAGGCTTTGTGAAATGATTTTAAGGAGTGATTTTAGATGGGAATTATGTGTAGAAAAGGAGGAAAACAAGAACAGTAGGGTTGTGAACAAACCAGAAACATGGGTCTCTTTGCAATTGAACTGGTACTGCTTAGCCCATCAAAAAATTATTATTTTTGGTGGATAGATAGATCCATGAATTGTCTTTCAAATTCCCTTTGAATCATTTCATTTTGAGTAGTGTGGGAAATGTTATGGCCGGTTTGCTAAGACTATGGAGGATAGACCCGAGCTATGCACAGTTTTGTTTCAGCTCAATTTTAGGGGTCATGTTGTGGTAATTGGGTGTTACACTGCTAATGAAATTGTTGTGAGACTTCCTAAGCTTTTCATATTGGGGCTTAATAGCTCAATCAGAGGTCGGGAGTGAAAAGATATGGATTTTCTAAAGTAGACCTTGAAACAGTAATATGAGGGAAGAAAGAAATCGTGACATTTAGAAATATTATCAGGCGTTTCTACATAATTATGGATATTGCAAAGAAATTACAAAGTCTAGTGAGTTCGACAACTTTAATTATGTATGGAAGCTCACATGGGTTGGAAAACCGACTTACATGGGCATGAGATAAATTTAAGAAGTGGGGAGAGTAAGGAGTGAAGATCGGTGTCTATCGGGCAAACTAGGGTTATATGAGCTTTTATAAACCTCACAACACCCTTCTTGGCGTTAGAAATTTTATTATTCATTTTAGAAATATCAAAAACTCATATTGCATTTAGATCCATTAAAGTCCTTTCATTATCACCTCAATTATTTCATTTTGTTCTATTTTGCTCCAATTTGTTTTACATTGACTTCAATGACCCTAACTTATTTATTTTCCAAAATCATTTTAGTATAACTTTTCTTATGTTGAATTTTTTGAATTGTGGATGCCCTTTTTATTAATTAATTTCTATAAAGTTACAAATTACGGGAGTGAAAGTTGTTTGCTAACTACATTTAGCTATAACTATATTTCTTAAGAAAAAACGAGTCCTAGTTTATCGTTTCCCATTGTGTAAAAGTATTATCAAGTGATATTGCATTTTAAAGACTTCAGATATGTTCATTGCCTGTATCTTTAGAAATCAGCAAGTATTCATCAAAATTATAATATTATGATAAGTACATCAATGAATCAGTTTAATCAGTAGTTTGTCACATAATTAGTGACCCCATCAGTTGTTAATTATCGGGCATTGCCCTTTAGTTACCTACGGGACTTCAGGCTAGATCCTCCGATCGGTTTGGCAGGTGTGCACCTATGCATAGATCGTAACAGTATCAAGGGGTTTACCAACAGATAATAACTAGCAATGCAGCTTTACATTCATCTCATTCACTGTTTTAACTTAAAATGAATTGCAAAGTGGGCACACAACCAATTTATGCAGAGATCTTTTATCAATACAGGAATGCATATACTGAGCTTCAGCTCACAGTTTGAAGTGTTTTCATATTTTTGTTTTAGGCAACTGCTTAGTAAATCACCCTCATGCTAACAAATCAGTTGAAGAAAATAAGGTAAGAAGGGGAATCTGGATGGATCAACAGTGACATAATGCATGCAAATTTTGAAATCTTCAGTGTATGTTGTAGATTATATGGTGAATTATTTTTCTATGGTGTGTAAACCTTATGGTGGTTAACAGTTGACTACATACGGTTTGATCATATATGAATGTGTATGATTGAAGCTATGCCTAACAATGTTGTTTCTAGTACACATGCTCCAAGCGTTGTCCTTTTGGACAGTAACGCCCCGATCATTGGGTTTATCAATTGTAATTGAGGGAAGTAAAATAGTGATTGTAAATAGTGAAACATGCTTAATTAGGGGGCGTTACACCAAGAGATGCCTAAGCCCAAGGAAATCCAAGAGGTCCTTATAGTCATGAGAAATCAACTAGAAGGCCAAGTGAGCTACTGCTTTGTTCTGTCCAAAGCAAGTAACAACTTTTTGATTTGAGATTCCTGATTAATCCGTAACTTTTTACCATGGACGTTTAGCTGAAGAAGTTAGATTTCTAATAAGACATGTTTCAAGTCATTAGGACTTCGATTGGCCCTCCAAATTGGCCTCAAAAACCCAACTGTCCAAATTGCCCAGTTGATCCAGAATGTTACCCGGTTTTGTGGGTCCGTTTCTCCTAACCTTGGACTAACTTAGGAACTTGAAAATCTACTTTTTGGGAACCCTTATGACTTAAATAATGGATTATGATAAGTATTCCAAGCCAAGTCAAGTGCCAATCAGCATAAAGGACGCATTTTAGGAAGCCTGACTTTTCAATTCCAGTTTTGACGATTTGATTTGTGCGGACAAATTCTCTCAAATGGAAGATCTAAATGCAGTGAAACTTTTTGCATTGGAAAATAGCCTCCTCAACATTTAATATCACTCTAGGTTCATCAAATTTGCACTAGAAACAAGAGCGCCATGGCTCAATGAATCTGAGCCTACTATAGTGTGAAAACGCATATGGTTGGAGGCATTAAATGCGAATGGACTCACTACTTGAGGGGAACAAATACACGTCCAATTGATCCCAAGGATGCATCTGCCTATGTTAATATGGGAATTCAAGATAAAAGTCTCGAAGCTAATGGAAACAAGTCTCAAGAATCCTAGTTTCCGGATTCACATTGTTTTTACCATAGTTAATTCGTAAGTTGCTTTTATATTTTCTATGCTATTCTAGTAAGTTATATTTCATATTTTCCCCTATAAGAGGAGTTCCCTAGAGCGTTGGCCAGCTCTATAAAAGCCATACTCAAATTAAGTTGAATAACAAGTTGTGACTTAAAGAAAGGTTGAGTTTACACTCCCTCTAAGTTTCCCTCTCTTGCTTATCTCTCGTTTTGCTCTCTAGAGTGGTGTTCAAGAGGCTTTTATGATCTTTTGAGTTATGATACCTTATCTCACTAGATCTAAAAGTTGAGCTCTAAGAATCTTGGTAGTGATATCTTATCCAAGGTCCTGACTTACTCATCTTTCTTTGTTGTTTGCATTCAAATCGTGATCACTCTTTCGCTCTTCCTTTCGCTACTAAGATCCCTTCTTTGTACTTCATCCTTAAGGACTCAAAAGTGCATCAAGTGGTGTCAAAGCTTAGACAACTACCTTGGCCAAAGCTTCCAACCGCAACACAACTCTTCAGCTCAAACACACTTCCACCCATAAAGAACCCATAGCTATCTAGTTCCAAGCACGGCTTTAGAAGAGAGATTTGAGCAACTAAAGAAGGTTATCGCTGAAACCGATGCTCAACTTGATTATCTAAGAAAGCAATTTGAGCAAGCCATGAGGAACAACCAAAGAGAGATCCAAAGTTCGCACTCCACTAGTGAGCCCAATTTTGTTGAAGATGAGTCCGAGTGCAACGCTTTTGCATCAAGTGAAGAAGAGGGAGAAAGGAGGCCTAGAAGACCAAGATGAGGTAAACTACTAGCTTTGGATTTCAAGGTGGAAATCCTGGAGTTTGAAGGCCAACTCAATCTGGACGAGTTCATAGATTAGATTAACGCGGTTTAGAGCGTGTTTGAGTACAAGGATGTTCCCAATGATAAAAGGTGAAGCTTGCAGCCCTAAAACTACGTAAGTATGCTTTTATTTGGTGGAGTAATGTTTTGCCAAAAAGGGAAGGGAAATATTAGGTCTTGGAGAAAGACGAAGGAAAACCATAAAGCTAAATTTCTTTCACATGACTACCTCGAGGATAACTACACCAAACTCCATAACCTTAAATGAGAATCCAAGTGTGTGAATGAGTATACCTATGAGTTTGAATAGCTTGTCATGACATGTGACATTCAGGAAAGTGAGGACCAAAAGGTGTTGATATATTTGGGAGGTTCAAATGAGTCTATTAAAAAAGTGGTAGAGTTACAACACTACACTACCCTTAATGAGGTTTGCTCAAAAGCCTCCTCAAAGAACCTACCCTTTCAACAAGGGGAGCCTCCTTCGTACTCCTAAACCCATAAACCCATGTACGAATCCTTCCTTTCCTAAGCCTAACTCCTCAAAACCAACCCTTAATCCTTTTGAGAAAAAAAGATGCTATAAGTGTTAAGGACTTGGGCATATTGCTTCACATTGCCCAAACTGAAATGTCCTCACCTTGGTGGAGTACCAAGCGCTTGATGAAGCTGAATTAAGAGAATAAGGAAGCGACAAGGAGACTCATCTGATGGAGTTTGAGGAAGAATGTGTGGAGGCGATGGATGAAAGAGAGTTGCTTGTACTTAGGAGAGCCTTGAGTAGTCATAAAGTCTCCAACCTTAAGGAGCAATGTGAGAACATATTCCACACTCGACGCAACATCAATGGCTGAGTATGATCTCTTATATTGGATGGTGGTAGTGGTACAAATGTGGCCTCCGCTACTTTGGCGGAGAAACTCCAACTCATGGCTTAGCCTCACCCACAACCATACTCTATTCAATGGCTCAACCAAGGTAAAGGTCTCCAACTTTCTTCTTGTTATTTGGTGTCTTTGTCGATTAGTAAAAGTTATGAAGATAAGCTGTGGTGTGACATCCTTCCTATGGATGCCTGTCACGTATTGTTGGGGAGACCTTGACTTTTTGACCGTAGGGTTATGCATGATGGCTTCAAAAACACCTATACCCCACTCAAGAATGGTCAAAAGATTACCCTAGCCCCGTTAGCTCATCACCAAATCACCAAGCCCAAAACTAAAGAAGATCCTAAGGGAGGGGGAACACTTCTTTCTCTTCTTGAAGCCACTTTTTCAGCCTCACATCATGAACAAAAGACCTTTAAATAGATGATCTTTTTGACACTACCGCAAAAAGGAACTGAAACCACGCTCCATCCTCTAGCCAAATAACTCCTCAAAGAATACTCCCATGTCTTTCGTGAAGAGATCCCATCCGGCCTATCCCCTTAAAGAACCATTCAACACCACATTGACGTCATTCCCAGGGCCATTCTACCGAGCAAACCGGCTTGTAGAATGAACCTCTAGGACACCTTGGAAATCCAAAGACAAGTAGAAGTCATGCTTAAGGGTTTGGTATCATGAGAGTTTAAGTCCATGTGTCGTACCCGCTCTTCTTGTGCCTAAGAAGGATGGCTTTATGAACTTGTGTGTGGACAGCCAAGATATAAACAAAATCACCTTCAAATATCAGAATCCCACACCAAGCCTTAAAGGCAGGCTTGATGAACTCCATTAATCTAAGTTCTTTTCCAAGATAGACCTAAGAAGTGGGTACTACCAAATTTAGATCAGAGAAGGAGATGAATGGAATGCCGCATTGAAGACTAAGGTTAGGCTTTGTGAGTGGCTAGTCATGCCATTTGGCCCCTCAAATGTCCTAGCACTTTCATGAGGATTATTAATCAAGTAGTCAAGCCATTCCTTGGAAAGCTCATGGTGGTATATTTTGACAACATATTAGTGTTCAGCAAAACCAAAGAGGAGCATTTCGGACATCTTAAGCAAGTTATGATAGTTCTTAAGCAAGAGAAACTATATGGGAATCTCAAGAAGTGTTCCTTTTTCACTATTGAGGTTATCTTTTTAGGATACATAGTCTTGCCCCAAGGGATTTGAGTTTATCAAAGCAGGGTTGAAGCAATTCTATCATGGCCCATTCCCTCTTCTATGCATGATGCACGATGTCAGGAGCTTTCATGGCCATGCTTCCTTCTATAGGAGGTTCGTATGCCATTATAGCTCCGTTGCCGCCCCCATGACCAAGGTATTAAAGGGAAACACGTTTGTTTAAACACCTCAAGTGCAAAGATCATTTGAGGAACTCAAAGAAAATCTCACTCATGCACCGGCCCTAGCCCTCCCATGCTTTCACAAGGTGTTTGAGGTTAAGTGTGATGCCTCAAGGGTAGGCATATGAGCGATTTTGATCAAGGAAGGAAGATCCCTTGCTTACTTTTGTAAAAAGCTAAGTTAAGGAGGAGGTATTCAATGTATGATAAGGAGTTCTTTGCTATCATCTATGTACTTAAGCGTTGGATTCATTACTTGATTGTGAACGAGTTTATACTACATTTGGACCATGAGGCACTCAAGTATATTGAAGGATAACACATGCTAAACTTTAGGCATGCTAAGTGGGTTAAACACTTGTAATCTTTCCACTTTGTTATCAAACATAAGTCCGGGAAACTCAATTCAGGTCCGAATGCTTTATCAAGGAGGAACTTTCTTTTATTCCAGCTCAACTATTATGTACTTGGATTTGAACATCTCAAGTCCTTATAAAAAGGGGATTTGGACTTTGGTGAGCTATTTGAGGCTTGTTAAGTTTCGCCAAAGGGAGATTTCATGCTTCAAGGAGGTTATCTTTTCAAGGGAACTAGACTATGTGTGGCTAATTGTGGAACCCATGAGCTCATCCTTAGGGAAGTTCATGGAGGATCCATGGCGAGGCATTTTTGTGAAGACAAGAACTACTTGATGGCCAAGGAACACAGCTATTGGCATCACATATTCAAGGATATTCAAGACATTGTCAAGAGGTGTTCAATGTGCCAAGTAGCCAAAAGCCATTCCCTTCTTCACAGCTTCTACAAACCACTTCATACTCCTCAAGGACCATGGTTGGATGTTAGCGTGGACTTTATGCTAGGCCTTCCACGAACTCAATGTAACAAGCGCTCAATCATGGTGGTCGTGGATCGATTTTCTAAGGTGGCACATCTCCTCCCTTGCCACAAGGCCAATGATACATTACATGTGGCCAATTTATATTTCGAAGAGGTGGTGAGACTCCACAACATTCCTTTTTCCATTATGTATGATCATGACTCAAAGCTCCTTAGTCACTTTTGGATTACATTATGGAGGAAGTTGGGCACAAAGTTAAAGATTAATACGACTTCCCACCCCCAAACGGATGACCAAATTAAGGCGGTAACCACACTCTAGGAACTTTGCTGAGGGCCCTATTCAAGATGAATTTGAAAGGTTGGGACTTGCTTCTTCCCCACACGGAGTTTGCCTATAATCGTGCTCCAAGTAGAACTACCAACAAATCCCCATTCAAGGTCGTTTATGTGCTAAACCCCTTTGGTCGTCTTGATCTTGTACCACTTTAGCAAGGGGAGAAGATGAACACCAAAGCTAGCAAAAGGGTTAGAGAGATTTAAGAGATCCACAAGTAGGTCCAAGCTCAAATTGAGAAGGCAAATGAGCATTACTAAGATCAAGCCAACAAGCATTGCAAACAAGCCTTGTTGAAACCGGGTGATCTAGTGTGGTTGCACCTTAAGAAGGAGTGATTTCCTTCCAAAAGGAAGTCCAAGTTCATGCCTAAAGCTGATGGTCCGTTTGAAGTGCTTGAGAAGGTCAACAACAATGCTTACAATATAGATCATCCAGGGGAGTATGGCGGTTCTTGCACCTTCAATGTGGTGGACCACAAGCCCTAGTATGAAGATGATCTCTTTGTAAATTTTAGGAAAAATTCTTTTTAATGAGGGAAGAATGACGTACCCATGGAGGATCATGATGATGGTCTGTCCAAGGGGTTGCCCAAGCTCAAGGAAATCCGAAAGGTCCTCAAAGTCATGAGAAATTAACTAGATGACCAAGTGAGCTATTACTCGGTTCTGTCCAACGCAAGTAACAAATGTCCGACTTTAGTTTCCTAATCAATCAATATGTTAGCTCTGTAATTTTTCTTTAGGATTTTAGTTCAAGAAGTTAGCTTTCTTATAAAATAAGTTTCAAGTCATTAGTACTTCGTTTGCCCGTCCAAATTAGCCTCCAAATCTCAACTATCCAAACTGTCTAGTTGATCTCCAGTTTCATCGGACAACTTCTCTTAACATCGGACTAACTTAGGAACATGAAAATATACTTTTTGGAACCCTTATGAGTTAGTTATAGGGTCATGATAAGTATTATGAGCCAATTTGATGGAGGTCTGGTGGTCATCCCTCACTTCAAGAATGTTTAGGCTATTCCCAAGCATTAGAAACAAGCCTAGACAATTAAACGCACCTTGCTACCTAGGATGTTTGCAACTGACCCGTGAAATCTGGTCATCGTCACCTAATTTTAAGGTGACTAAAATCCTTAATTTTGGTGTTCTCTTAAGACTTAGGATGTTAGCTTTCAGAAAAAACATGTTTCAGCCTCATTGGAGTTCATTTGGTCATTCGAAAACTATGTTTAAGTCAAACTGTCCTGAAGAAAGATTACATCCAGAATTTACCCGGTTTTGGTGATTACATTTCTTAATCTTCCAAGAGGTTAAAGTGTCCAATTTTTGCATAACTGGAAATCTTAAGGTCTTAGCTTTCAATTCCAAGTGGAATTATCAATTTTGGAGTCAATTTGGTTAGGGAACGAAGCTGAATTTCAGTCATGTGCTGAATTGAACCCGGTTCTGCACGGTTTGGGTATTTCTTCTTTTTCAAGGGGCAAACGAAGTCCAAATGCTTTGATTCCAAATGGAGGGTATTATAGGCATCCTGAGGTTTCCAGAAATGTAAAAAAAAATCCCAGAATACTCAGCATTTGAGGTGTCTACTCAGGAGGACAAAACCAAGCAGAAAACGGTACCTATATGCCCGGTTACTTCACAAGGAGGTTTTCCTTCCTAAGTGGGTTTGCTTAATGTGAAAGCATATTAAACAGCTTGGTTTGAGCTTCTTGTAGAGCTTCCACTAAGCCAAGGATGAAGGAGACACGTGGGAGCATGGAGAGGCTTCCATTTGGCAAGCACGTAACCGGCCACCCTAGCACCACATGTCAAGCAAGCAATATTCAGCCCTTTTGAGGTGTAGCCGTGGGGATATTTCCTTCCAAGTGATGAAATTGACTCACCAACATTCCCTAATGCCTAGGAAAGGTTTATATTAATGCTAAAGATGTATTTAAGGCCTTAAACTTTTGGTTTGTATTAGTTTAGCTCCTAACCGTGTACTAAGTAGTATTAAGTGTTTAATAACTTTCCTAGCTTAAAAGGAAAGCTCATTTCATGTATTTTGAAGGCT
>JACYFF010019584.1:49852006-49870504 GCA_017589665.1 Selenicereus undatus
CCCCCTCAAAATTAACCTTCTACAATTCCTTTCCCATTCCCTTTCAAGGTTTAGACTACCTCTAATAGTCTAACCCCAAGCCAAACTCACAAACTCTTCAATCCGTGCTAACTATCCTTCCACGGTCCAAAACCAGAGTTTTGGCACGGTCTGGCCGTGCCATCAAGCACGACCGTGCCTCCCTCTTTCCGTGAGTTTTCCCTTCTTTCCTTCATGTTCTTGGAAGTTCATAGCTAGGGTCCTACTTCCCTTGTAGACTTCCATCACAATTCAAGCGTCAATATGCATAAAGGACGCATTTCAGGAAGCCTGACTTTCCAGTTCTAGTTTTGACCATCTTAATTGTGCGGACAATTTCTCCCAAACAGCAGGTCTAAATCTAGTGAAACTTTCTGCATAAGAAAATAACCTCCTCAAGCTTTCATAACACTCTTGGTTCATCAAATGTAGACTAGAAACAAGAGCATTATGGTGCGATGAATCTGACCCTATTGTAGTGTGAAAACGCAGATGTTTGGAAGCATTATTTGCAAATGGATTCATCACCCTAGGGGAACAAATACACATCCAACTGATTCCAAGGATGCATATACCTTTTTTAATATGGTAATTCAAGATAAAAAATCTCCAAGATAATGGAAAAAAGTCTCAATACTCCTAGTTTATGGATTTACATTGTTTTTGCCATACTTATTTACCAACTTGCTTTTATATTTTCAATACTGGTCTAGTTAGTTGTATTTTGTATTTTCCTATATATGATGAGTTCCCCAGAGTATTGGCTAGCTCTATAAAATCCATACTCAAATTAAGTTGAATTACAAGTTGTGAGTTCGAGAAAGGTTGAGTTCAAAGTCCTTCTAAGTTTCCCTCTCTTGCTTATCTCTAGTTTAGCTCTCTAGACTGGTGTTCAAGAGGATTTTATGATGTCTTGAGTGGTGATATCTTATCTCACAACATCTAATGGTTGAGCTCTAATTATCAAGGTGGTGATATGTTGTCCAAGGTCATTAGTTACTTATCTTTCTTTGTTGTTTGCGTTCAAATCATGATCACTCTTTCTCTCTTCCTTTCACTACTAAGATCCCCTCCCTGTTCTTCATCCTTAAGGACTCATAAGTGCATCAAGTGGTATCAGAGCATAGGCTACTCTCTTGGCCAAACCTTCCAACCCCAAACACAACCCTTTAGGCCAAACACACTCCTACCCACAAAGAACTCGTAGCTATCTAGTTCAAAGCATGGCTAATAACATGATTTCAGAGGAGAGATTTGAGCAACTAATGAAGGTTAGTGCTTAGAAGGATGCTCAACTTGAGTATCTAAGAAAGCAACTTAGACAAGACAGGATGAACAATCGAACAGAGATCCAAGGTTCACAAACCACTAGTAAGTCCCTTTCGTCGAGAGCAATCATTTTGCATCAAGTGAAGAGGAGGGAGAAATGAGGCCTAGAAGACCAATCCAAGGTAAGCACCTAGCTTTGGATTTCAAGGTGGAAATCCAGAAGTTTGAAAGCCAACTCAATCTGGATGAGTTCATAGATTGGATGAATACCGTTGAGAGGGTGTTTGAGTACAAGGATGTTCATGATGATTCAAGCATGCAGCCCTAAAAGTATGTAAGTCTGCTTCTATTTGGTGGAGTAATGTTTTGCCAAGAAGGGATAGAAAAGGGAAGGGAAAGATTAGGTTTTGGGCAAAGATGAAAGAAAAACTTAATGCCAAAATTCTTCGACCCCACCACCTCGAAGATAACTACACGAAACTCCCTAACCTTAAATAAGAATCTAAGACTGTGCAACATTATACCCATGAGTTTAAAAAACTTGTCATGACATGTCACATTCGAGAAAGTGAGGACTAAACAGTGGTGAGATATTTGGGAGGTTCGAATGAGTCTATTAGAAATGTAGTAGAGTTACAACACTACACTACCCTTGATGAGGTTTGCTAACTAGCGCACAAAGTTGAACTCCAAAAGAAAGCTAAGCTCAAAAGAGAACCGCCTAACCCTCCTCAAAGAACCTACCCTTTCAATAAGGGGAGCCTCCCTCCTGTTGGTAAACCCACAAACCCACCTACAGCCCCTTCCTTTCCTAAGCCTAACTCGTCAACAGCACCCCGAAATCTTTTTGAGAAAAGAAAATGCTACAAGTGTCAAGGATTTAGGCATATTGCTTTGGATTGCCCAAACTGAAAAGTCCTCACCTTGGTGGAGTACTAGGCGCTTGAAGAAGCCGAATTAATAGAGGTAGGAAGTGACAAGGACATTCATCTAATGGAGTTTAAGGAAGAATGCGTGGAGGCGGCAAATGAAGGGTAGTTGCTTATACTTAGGAGAGCTTCAGGTGGTCATAAAGTCTCGGAACGTGAGGAGCGATGTGGGAACATATTCAACACTTGATGTACCATCAATAGCCGAGTATGCTCTCATATATTGGATGGTGGTAGTTGTGCAAATGTGGCCTCTACTACTTTGGTGGAGAAACTCCAACTCATGGCCGAGCATCACGCATAACCATACTCTATTCAATGGCTCAACTAAGGTAAAGGTCT
Source organism: Selenicereus undatus (assembly GCA_017589665.1). NCBI lineage: Eukaryota > Viridiplantae > Streptophyta > Magnoliopsida > Caryophyllales > Cactaceae > Selenicereus > Selenicereus undatus. The sequence goes on from JACYFF010019584.1 coordinate 49,854,565, forward strand.
CTAAGTTTCTTCTCATTGTTTGGGGCTTTGTCGACTTTTAAAAGTTATCAAGATAAGTTGTGGTGTGACATCCTTCCCATGGATGCCTGTCATGTATTGCTGGCGAGACCTTTACTTTTTGATCGTAGGGTTATGCATGGCAGCTTCCAAAACACCTATACCCTAGATAAGAATGGCCAAAAGATTACCCTTGCCCCCTTAGCCCCTTGCCAAATCTCCAAGCGTAAAACGAAAGATAAACTTAAGGGAGGGGAAATGCTTCTTTTTCTCCTTGAACCCACTCTTGTAGCCTCACACCGTGAATAAAAGACCTTTAAAAAAAATGATCCTTTTTACCCAACCACAAAAACAAACAGAAACCCCACTCCATCCTCTAGCCAATAAACTCCTCAAAGAATACTCCTATGTCTTTCCCAAAGAGAACCTATCCAGCCTACCCTCTTAAAGAACCATGCAACACCAAATTGACCTCATTCCCAGGGCCATAGTTTCGCTTCAAGGGATCTGAGTTGATCAAAGTAAAGTTAAAGCAATTCAGTCATGGCCCATTCCCTCTTTCATGCATGATGTTAGGAGCTTTCACAGCGTTGCTTCCTTTTATAGGAGGTTCATACTCCGTTATAGCTCCATTACCGCCCCCATGACCAAGGTATTAAAGGGAAACAACTTTGTTTAGACACCACAAGCACAAAGATCATTTCAGGAACTCAAAGAAAAGCCCACTCATGCACCGGTCCTAGCTCTTCCATGCTTTGACAAGGTGTTTGAGGTTAGGTGGGACGCCTCTGGAGTAAGCATAGGAGCAGTTTTGATCCAAGAAGGAAGACCCCTTGCTTAATTTAGTGAAAATCTAAGTCAGTTAAGGACGATGTATTAAATATATGGCAAGGAGTTCTTTGTTATCATATATGCACTTGAGCATTGGACTCAATACTTAATTGCCGACGAGTTTATACTACATTCGAATCATGAGGCACTCAAGTATACCCAAAGACAACACAAGTTGAACTCTACGCATGATAAGTGGGTTGAATAATTGCATTCTTTCCACTTTGTTATCACACATAAGTCTAGAAAACTCAATCAAGGTGTGGATGCTTTATCATGGAGGTAGCTTCTTTTGTTCAGACTTAACTGTTGTGTGCTTGGATTTGAACATCTCAAGTCCTTATACAATGGGGATTCAAACTTTGGTGAGCTATTTGAGGCTTGTCAAGTTCGGCCAAAGGGAGATTTCATGCTTCAAGGAGGTCATCTTTTTACGGGAACAAGAGTATGTGTGCCTAAGTATGGAACCCTTGAGCTTATCCTTAGGGAAGTTCATGGAGGATCTACAGTGGGGCATTTTGGAGCAACTTGATAGCCAAAGAACACTACTATTGGCCTCACATGTTCAAGGATATTCAAGACATTATCAAGAGGTGTTCAACGTGATAAGTAACCAAAAGCCATTCCCTTCCTCATGGCTTATACAAACCACTTCCTACCCCTCAGGAACTATGGTTGGATGTTAGCATGGACTTTGTGCAAGGCCTTCCAAAAGCTCAACGCAACAAGGACTCAATCATGGTAGTGGTGGATCGATTTTCAAAGATGGTACATTTCCTCCCCTACCACAAGGCCAATGATGCATCATATGTGGCCGATTTATATTCCAAAGAGGTGGTGAGACTCCATGACTTTCCTATCTTTATTGCGTCCGATCGTGACTCAAAGTTCCTTAGCCACTTTTGGATTACATTGTGGAGGAAGTTGGGCACACAGTTGAAGCTTAGTATCACTTGCCACCCCAAACGGATGGCCAAACGGAGGTGGTGAACCACACTCTAGGGGCCTTGCTAAGGGTCATAGTCAAGAAGAATTTGAAGGCTTGGGACTTGTTTCTTCCTTATGCTGAGTTTGTCTACAATCGCACTCCAAGTAGAACTACCAATGGGCCCCCATTCAAGGTAGTTTATGGGCCAAACCCCCTTGGGCCTCGTCATCTTGCACTACTTCAGCCGTGGGATAAGATGAACATCGAAGATAGCAAAAGGGGTGGGGAGATTCAAGAGCTACACAAGCAGGTCCAAGCTCAAATTGAGAAGGCAAACGAGTGCTACCAAAATCAAGCCAACAAGCATCGCAAACCAACCTTGTTGAAACCAGGTGATCTGGTGTGGGTGCACCTTAGGAATGAGAGATTTGCTTCCAAAAGGAAGTCTAAGTTAATGTCTATAGCTGTTGGTCCATTTGAAGTGCTTGAGAAGGTCAACGAAAATGCTTACAAGATAGCTCTTCTAAGGGAGTATGGTGTTTCTTGCACCTTCAATGTGGCGGAACTCAAGGCCCACTATGAAGATGGTCTCCTTGAGAATTTGAGGGCAAATTCTTTTCAACAAGGGAAGGATGATGCACCTATAGAGGATCATGATGATGGTCAAGCCCAAGAGCTGCCCAAGCCTAAGGAAATCCAAGAGGTCCACAAAATCATAAGAAATCAACTACAAGACCAAGTAAGCTACTGCTCGGTTCTGTCTAGCGCAAGCAGCAACTTTCTGACTTTTGTTTCCTAATGAATCGGTAACTTAATCCCTTAATTTTTCCTTGGATTTTAGTTAAAGAAGTTATCTTTCTAATAAAACAAGTTTCAAGTCATTAGGACTTCGTTTGCTTCTCAGAATCAGCCTCCAAAGGCCAACTGTCGAAACTGCCTAGTTGATCTGGAATGTCACCCGATTTTGTAGGTTCGTTTCTCCTAACCTTAGACATAGGAGCCTAAGAGTATAATTTTTTGGAAAACTAGTGCGTTGGCTTTAAGTTCATGATAAGTATTTCGGGCCAAGTCAAGTGCCAATAAGCATAAAGGACGCATTTCAAGAAGCCTGACTTTTCTATTCCAACTTTCACTATCTAAATTGTGCAAATAATTTCTCTCAAACTACATATCTGAATCCAGTGAAACATTTTGCATTGGAAAGTAGACTCTTCAAATTTTCATATGACTCCTAGGTCACCAAATTTTGACCAGAAACAAAAGAGTTATGGCTCAATGAATCTGACCCTGCTGGAGTGTGAAAACGCATATGTCTTGGGGCATTAAAGGTGAATGGGTTCATCACCCCTAGGGGAACAAATACATGTCTAACTTATTCTAAGGATGCATCTTCCTACGAAGATGGGAATTCAAGATAATAAGTCTCGAAGCTTATGGAAACAAGTCTCAAGGCTCCTAGTTTTTGGATTTACATTGTTTTTGCCATAGTTATTTAGTAACTTGCTTTTATATTTTCTATAATAATTGAGTAACTTGTATTTCATATTTTCCTATGTAAGATGAGTTCCCTAGCGTATTGACTAGCTCTATAAAATCCATACTCAAATTAGTTTGAATAGCTTGTTAAAAGTTAAACAATGGTTGAGTTCAAACTCCCTCTAAGTTTCCCTCTCTTGATTATCTATAGTTTAGCTTTCTATAGTGGTGTTAAAGAGGCTTTTATTATCTTTTGGGTGGTGACATCTTATCTCACTAGATCTAAAAGTTGAGCTCTAAGAATCATGGTGGTGATATCTTATCCAAGGTCCTTTGTTACTTATCTTTCTTTATTGTTTGCATTCAACTCGTGATCACTCTTTCTCTCTTCCTTTCACTACTAAGATCACTTCTTTGCTCTTCATCCTTAAGGACTCAGAAGTCAATCAAGTGGCATCAGAGCTTAGGCTGGTCTCTTGGCCAAAGCTTCCAACCCCAAACACAACCCTTTGGCCCAAACACACTCCCACCCATAAAGAACCTGTAGCTATCTAGTTCTAAGCATGGCTAGTAGCATGACTTTAGAAGAGAGATTTGAGCAACTAATGAAGGTTAATGCCAAAAAGGATGCTCAACTTGAGTATTTAACAAAGAAAAATGAGCAAGCCGTGAGGAACAACTGAAGAGAGATCCAAACTTTGTACTGCACTAGTGAATCCAATTTAGTTGAAGATGAATCCGAGAGCAACTGTTTTGCGTCAAGTGAAGAAGAGGGAGAAAGAAGGCCCAACAGTAGGATGACGTAAGCAACTAGCCTTGGATGTCAAGGTGGAAATCCCGATGTTTGAAGGCTAACTCAATCCGGATGAGTTCATAGATTGGATAGACACTGTTGAGAGGGTGTTTACGTACAAGGATGCTCCTAACAATAAGAAGGTCAAGCTTGCATCCCGAAAACTACGTAGGTATGCTTCTATTTGGTGAAGTAATGTTTTGTCAAAAAGGTCTACAAAAGGGAAGGGAAGATTAGGTCTTAGAGGAAGATGAAAGAGAAACTTAAAGCCAAATTTCTTACACCCCACCACCTCCAAGATAACTACACCAAATTCTATAACCTTAAACAAGAATCAAAGAGTGTAAAGGAGTATACCCATGAGTCTGAAAAGCTTGTCATGACATGTGCCATTCGGGAAAGTGAGGACCAAACAGTGGTGAGATATTTGGGTGGTTTGAATGAGTCTATTGAAAATGTAGTGGAGTTACAACACTACACTACCCTTGATGAGGTTTGCTCACTAGCCCGCAAAGTTGGGAGGACCAAACCCACCTACAACCCCTTAATGAGGTTTGGGAGGTTTGAATTAGTCTGTTAGATATTTGGCAGGACCAAATGGCTAAGCGCAAAAGAGAATCACCTTGGCCTCCTCAACTTAGCTACCCCTCCAACAAGGGGAGCCTCCTTCCTACTGCTAAACCCACAAACGAACCTACAGTCCCTTCCTTTCCTAAGCCTAACTCCTCAATACCACCCTTTAATCTTTTTGAGGAAAGAAGATGTTACAAACGTCACGGATTTGGGCATATTGCTTTAGATTGCCCAAACCCACCCAAAAGTCCTCACCTTGGTGGAGTACCAAGTGCCCGAAGAAGCCGAATTAATAGAGGAGGGAAGCTACAAGGAGATTCATCTAATGGAGTTTGAGGTAGAATGCACGAAGGCGGCAGCTGAAGGAGAGTTGCTTGCACTAAGGAGAGCTTTTAGTGGTCATAAAGTCTCAAATCGTGAGGAGCAATTTGAGAACATATTCCACACTCGATGTACCATCACTGGCCGAGTGTGCTCTCTTGTATTGGATTTTGGTAGTTGTGCAAATGTGGCCTCCACTACATTGGCGGGGAAACTCCAACTCGAGGCCGAGCCTCACCTACAACCATACTTCATTCAATGGTTCAACCAAGGTAGAGGTCTCTAAGTTTCTTCTTATTGTTTGGTGGCTTTGTCAATTGGTAAAGATTATCAAGATAAGTTGTGGTGTGACATCCTTCCCATGGATGCTTGTCACGTATTGTTGGGGAGACTTTGTCTTTTTGACCCTAGGTTATGCATGATAGCTTTTAAAACACCTATACCCTACTTAAGAATGGATGAAAGATTGCCCTTGCCCACTTAGCTCCTTGCCAAATCACCAAGCCTAAAACCAAAGAAGAACCTAAGTGAGGGGAAATGTTTCTTTGTCTCCTTGAACCCACTCTTTTAGCCTCACACCTTGAACACAGAACATTTATAGAGATGACCCTTTCTACCCCACCACAAAAAGAAACCGAAACCCCGCTCCACCCTCTAGCCAAACAACTCCTCAAAGAATACTCCTATGTCTTTCTAGAAGAAATCCCATCTAGCCTAGCCCCTCAAAGAACCACACAATACCAAATCGACCTTATTCCCGAGGCCGTTCTACCCAACAAACCAACTTATAGAATGAACCCCAAAGGCACATTGGAAATCAAGGACAAGTAAAAGAACTCATGTCTAAGGGTTTGGTGTATGAGAGTTTAAGTGCATGTGTCGTACCTACTCTTCTTATGCCTAAGAAGGATGATTCTATGAGGATGTGTGTGGATAGCCGACACATAAATAAAATAACTATCAAATATCGACATCCCATACTAGGACTTGGAGACATGCTTGATGAACTCCACGGGTGTAAGTTCTTTTCCAAGATAGACCTAAGGAGTGGTACTACAAAATCGGGATTACAGAAGGAGATGAACGAAAGACCGCATTGAAGACCCAGGTTGGGCTCTACGAGTGGCTAGTAAGGCCATTCGGCCTCCCAAATCCCCTATCACATTTATGAGGCTTGTGAATTAAGTATTCAAGCCATTCCTTGGAAAAATCATTGTTGTATATCTTGATGACATTTAGCAAAACTGAAGAGGGGCATTTCAGACATCATAAGCAAGTTATGATGGTCCAGGAGCGCAACTATATGGGAATCTTAATAAGTGTACCACTTTCAGTCTTGAGGTGATCTTTTTGGGATACATAGTCTAGCCCCAAGGGTCCAAGTTTATCAAAGCAAGGTTGAAGCAATTCTGTCATGGCCCATTCCCTCTTCCACACATGATTTTAGGAGCTTTCATGGCCTCGATTCATTTTATAGGTGGTTCATACGCCATTTTAACTACATTGCCACCCCCATAGCTGAGGTACTGAAGAGAAACAAGTTTGTTTAGACACCATAAGTGCAAAGATCAGTTGAGGAACTCAAAGAAAAGGTCACTCATACACCAGTCCCAGCTCTCCCATGCTTTGACAAGGCGTTTGAGGTTGAATGTGACGCCTCCAGAGTAGGCATAGGAGCGGTTTTGATCCAAGAAGGAAGACCCCATGCTTACTTTAGTGAAAAGCTAAGTGAGTCAAGGAGGAGGTATTCAATGCATGATAAGGAGTTCTTTGCTATCATCCGTGCACTTGAGCATTGGACTCATTACTTGATTGCCAATGAGTTTGTACTACATTCGGACCATGAGGCACTGAAGTATATCCAAGGAAAATGCAGGTTAAGCATTAGGCATGGTAAATGGGTTGAATACTTGCAATCTTTCCACTTTGTTATCAAATATAAGTCTGAGAAACTCAATCAAGGTGCCGATGTTGTATCAATGAGGCACCTTCTTTTGTTCTAACTCAACTCTTGTGTACTTGGACTTAAACATCTCAAGTGCTTACACAAAGGGGATTCGAACTTTGGTGAGGTATTTGAGGATTGTCAAGTTCGGCAAAAGGGAGATTTCGTGCTTCAAGGAGATTATCTTTTCAAGGGAACAAAACTCTTTGTGCCTAAGTGTTGAACCCATGAGCTCATCCTTAGAGAAGTTCATAGAGGATCCATGGTGGGGCATTTTAGTGAAGACAAGGCTTACTTGATGGCCAAGAAACTATTGGCCTCACATGCTCAAGGATATTCAAGATATTGTCAAGAGGTGTTCAACGTGCTAAGTTGCCAAAAGCCATTCCCTTCGTCACGGCTTATATAGACCACTTCCTACACCTTAAGGAGCGCCGTTGGATGTTAGCATGCACTTTGTGCTAGGCCTTCCATGAACTCAACGCACCAAGGAGTCAATCATGGCGGTGGTGGATTGATTTTCTAAGATGGCACATTTCTTCCCTTGCCACAAGGCCAATGATACATCACATGTGGCCGATTGATATTCCAAAGAGGTGGTGAGGCTCCATGGCATTCCTCTTTCCATTATGTTCGATCATGACCCAAAGTTCCTAAGTAACTTTTAGATTACGTTGTGGAGGAAGCTAGGCACAAAGTTGAAGTTTAGTACAACCCACCACTAAACGGGTGGCCAAGCGGAGGTGGTGAACCACACTCTAGGGATTTTGCTAAGGGTCCTTGTTAAGAAGAATTTGAAAGCTTGGGACTTGTTTTTTCCCTACGTCGAGTTTGCCTACAATCACACTCCAAGTAGAACTGCCAATGAATTCTTATTCAAGGTAGTTTATGGGCAAAACCCCCTTGGCCCTCTTGATCTTGTGCTAGTTTAGCAAGGGGAGAAGATGAACATTGAAATTAGCAAAAGTTTCTCATAGATTTAATAGCTCCACAAGCAGGTCCAAGCATAAATTGAGAAGGCAAATGAGCGCTACTAAGATCAAGCGAACAAGCATCGCAAACATGCCTTGTTCAAACCAAGTGGTCTAGTGTGGACGCACCTTAGGAAGGACATATTTCCTTCCAAAGGGAAGTCCAAGTTAATGCCTAGAGCCGATGTTCCGTTTGAAGTGCATGAGAAGGTCAACAACAATGCTTACAATATTCTTCCAGGGGAGTATGGCATTTCTTGCACCGTCAATGCGGCGGACCTCAAGCCCTACTATGAAGATGATCTCCTTGAGAATTTTAGGGTAAATTCTTTTTAACAAGGGGATGATGATGTACCCATAGAGGATCATGACGATGGCCAAGTCCAATAGCTACCTAAGCCCAAGTAAATCCTAGAGGTCCTCAAAGTCATGAGAAATCAACTAGAAGACCAAGTGAGCTACTAGCCAGTTCTATCCAACGTAAGCAGCAACTTTCTCACATTAGTTTCTCAATCGATAGCTAACTTAAGTTGTTCATTTTGCCTCAGGCTTTTGAAGAAGTTAGTTTTCTAATAAAATACATTTCAAGTCATTAAGACTTCATTTGGCCCAGCAAATCAACCTCCAAACCCTAATTGTTCAGACTTCCCAGTTGATCCAAAATGTTACCCGGTTTTATGGGTCCATTTTTCCTAATCTACTTTTTGGGAACCCTTTTGAGTTAGCTTCATGGTCATGATAAGTATTTTGAGGAAAGTCAAGTGTTAATAAGCATAAAGGATGTATTTTAGGAAGTCTAACTTTGCAGTTCTAGTTTTGACCATCTAACTTGTTCAGATAATTTCTGTCAAACAGCAGGTCTAAATTCGGTGAAACATTTTGCATTGGAAAATAGACTCTTCATGATTTCATATCACTTATGGTTCATCAAAGTTGGACAAGAAACAAGAGAGTTATGGCTCAATGAATCGAACCTTGCTGCAACGTGAAAGCACTGATGTTTGGAAGCATTAAATGCGAATGGATTCATCACCCCTTGGGGAACAAATACACATCCAACTAATTCCAAGGATGCATCTGCCTATGTTAAGATGGGAATTCAAGATAACAAGTCTCCATGTTCATGGAAACAAGTCTAAAGACTCCTAGTCTCCGGATTTACATTGTTTTTGCCATAGTTATTTAGTAACTTGCTTTTATATTTCTATACTGGTCTAGTAAGTTGTATTTCATATTTTCCTATGTAAGATGAGTTCCCTAGAATATTGGCCAGCTCTATCAAAGCCATACTCAAAGTAAGTTGAACAACAAATTGTGAGGTAAAGAAAGGTTGAGTTCAAAATCCATCTAAGCTTCCCTTTCTTACTTGTCTCTCGTTTAGCTCTCTAGGGTTGTGTTCAAGAGGCTTTTATGATCTTTTTAGTAGTGATTTCTTATCTCACTGGATCTAAAAGTTGAGCTCAAAGAATCTTGGTGGTGATATCTTATGTGAGGTCCTTAGTTGCTTATCTTTCTTTGTTGTTTGCATTCAAATTGTGATCACTCTTTCTCTTTTCCTTTCACTACTAAGATCCCTTCTTTCTTCTTCATCCTAAAGGACTCAGAAGTGCACCACAATATTTTCGTTCTGTAATAAAAGTGAAACGAGTTCATCCTTCAGCTTTCTTACACATTCGTTGGCCTATGAAATAGGCCCATCCTTTAATGGTGTAATTAAAATTCAAATTCGGGTAAGGATAAAAGTGTAAAGGCGTTTTGTCCTCAGCCAGCATTACATTGGTTTTAAAACTATGAAGCTCGTCATCATCCCATTTGTGCTCTATTTCAAGAGTAGATCCATTATAGGTGACAGCAGTGCATAGGTCATCTCCCTCTATAGTGGGGACTGTCCCTTTTACTAGGATCTTTACCTTCTGTTGCAAAGTATATGGATCTACCTTGTGTTCATGGAGCCATGGGCAAGCCAAGAGCAAATTGAAAGGCAGAAGGGTGTCTAGCACTTAGAATTCAATGTTCTTCTCTGTGGGACCTATATTGATTGGAAAGTTTAAAGTCCCAAGAACCATCCTTTTATAGCTATTGTATGCTCTCAGAATAGCAGTGGGCCTAGAGATGTTCACAATCCTCCGCGGACATGCATTCATAGCCGATATTAATTGGAAGGTTCAGGGTCCCCTAACATTGATTGGAAGGTTCACGATCCTCTAGGGACATACATTCACTACTAACCCATTATCTGCAAGGTTAAGAGCAGATACTCCTGCACGAGGAGTTGTGAGGTATAAAGCATTATTATGTCTTGACCCTCATTGTGGGAAGTCCTCCGCTTTGGAGGTGATTGTGCCTTTGTTTGTGATCATTTGGTTGACTATCTATTCAGGAGGTATTTCATGTGCTGTCTCTACCATGTTTAAAGCATCAACTAAGGCTTGCTTATCTTTTTAGAAGGTTGATATAAATTGCCAAATTGTGATTATCTACCTTCAGCTTCCTTAGTTGCTTAAGAATTGGGTCGTCTTCTGTTTTGGCCACTTCATTCCCTTTGCTGCTTTCTTTTTCTTGGGTCTGATATGAATCCTCTTCTCCCTAACATCTACTAGTCTTAGTTAAGTGTTATACCTTAGTTTGGTATTCCTCTCCCCCGAAATGAGCGTCATTAATTATCTTAGTCCACACATCTTCCAGAGTATGTAATGATTTCGAGTTTGTTAAATAGATTTTGTTTATATAGATGGATGGATCTCACTCACGGTGATAAAAAATAGAAAAGATATTATCATGTGAGTTGAGCGGGTTCTTAATATTATAAAGCTTATGGGTAGCCTTAAGTAATGGAAGTTCTCCTCGTTTATACATCCTTTCAGACATATTCTTAAAGATCCAGTAGTCTTCAATATCATGGATTCGGGTGTGATGATAACTGTATAACTTGCTTGCTTCCCAATTCTTCGAGTTCCAACCTTCGCCCATCCTTGGTATGATCGGTGGAAGAGTGTTGTTAACTTTGGATAATCACCACTCAAGGGCTTGGGCGTAAGTGGTTGATTGCTATTGCAAGCGCGTAACTGTTGCAGTATAGATTTAATATCGATCCCATAGAGACCAAGTGTAGCCTATCGGGTTATAACCTATTATAAAAGGCTAAGCAACCAAATCTTCAATTGGATGAGTCTACTATCACTATTTAACTACTATAAATTCAATCGGATTAAAGATGTCTAGGGAATTGCTTCGCCTAGTAAATAGTTCGATCGTAGGATATAGTTATGCACTTTATCTAAATTGGATGATTCAAAGGGGTGCAATCAAATTAAAAATTCAATATTTTCTTTTGAAACAAACTAAATTGCCTAAACTGACCCCATCAACATTCTTTCAAATATCCATGGTTTTAGTCTTCGCTAGGGACTCTTGATTGCCAATATTTTCCTCTTAACAAACAATTGTCTTCCAAGATGATGTTGAATTAAGTTGTAACTTCTTATTTTAATAGTGATTTTCTCTTTTCAGTACTTCACTCAAGTGCCTAGGGTATGCAAGCAAATCTAGCAAAAACCTACTCACAATAATTCATCTACAAGATAGAATTCGATCAAACCTATTGGACAAATGACAAATATTGAAAATTAGAGATTGAGCATCAATACTTTGGCTAATAAGTCTCTAGATTAAGCAAAATTACTCACACATAACGGAATTAGTCAACATCTAAACAAAATTTCAAGAAGACTATAGAAGGGAAGAAAAACTTAGCAATAATGGTGATCTTCAATGGCTTCCTAAACTCCAAGCCTCCAAGTGCCAAACTTCCACTCCAACTCCTCTTCTTACTCTAAAGAAAACTAGAGAAAATTGTAGAACTAATGATCAAAATGAAAGTTACATGCTTTGGTTTTCTGTGCTCTCTCCCTATTGCAGCCAAAAAAGAACCCTATTTATGCACAAACTCAACCATGCTTAGCCACAAGATAAACGAAGACGAAGAGGCAACAATTCAAGACTTACCACGAACCGTGACCATCGCTACAGAGGGTCTGTGGTTACCTCTGTTTCAGGCATTCTTTGGTTCTTCTTTCTTCTCCATGAGCATGACAACTTAGGAGCATCCGTGGGGAGTCAAAATACCCTCAATTAGGGTCAAACCAAGGGAAAAAATGTACAGAAACCTGTAAAATACTAAAAAGAACTATAACCAAGCATAAAACGAGAAAAGGAGTATAGATTATGACATAAAATGTCCAATTCTCTCTAAAATTTCAGCAAAACGGCCCTAAAATAGAGTACATTCAAAGCATCTATCAAACTCCCCTATACTTGAACCATCACTTGTCCTCACGCAATCTTGAAAGCTAAAATGAAAATGAAAAATCTCCTCAGATAGACATAAGTAGCAGCATCAATAGCCTATCAACATAAGAAGCTAGGCCAAAAATGATGAAAAATATTACAAAATAGATGAGGGAATGAAGTTTTCAAAATAGAACAAATACCATCACATTAAACATTGAATCGATCACTGAACTCATTTGAAACAATCATATCAGCACGTACATTAGGGAGAGTCAAAAGAACAGGTAGAGCCTCACTTTAGCAATGAAGCACTCATCACTCATGTGTTTAAAATACAGTACGGTTCACTCAAATCTCATTCCAAAGAAATCAAATCTACCATAAGCTTAAAAAGACTCTCAAATTCACCACCATAAAAATGTAATGCATGCTAGACAATAATCTCAAATTCACTCAAAGGACTTTAATAGAGTTGTAATGGGGCTATAGATAAAGGTAAGAGGGGAACAAATATGTTGGGATTTGTGGAGCTCAAAGCCAAAGAACATGAGTATGAATCATCTTCACCTAACTTCTCACAAAAAATACTCCTTCTACTAAACAACAATACATCTTAGATATACAAAATAACCCTGAGTTGATTGAGTATACGAAAATGTGTTGAAGCATAATAAAATTGAAACCAAATCGTTGCATTATTTTTGCTTCTCAACAGTTTTCTCTTTTTGTTTTCCAACATTTGTGTTTTTCTTTTTTTTCTCTTTTTTGGTTTTTGTTGATTCATTTTTTTTTTATAGAAGGATTATGGCAAGAAAAATTGTTCACTTTTCAACAACTTTTTTAACAACTTGTAAAATTCAACCCAAAATAACTCCAAGGTAAATATGGCATTAATCCCTCATTGCAAACAAGCAAACCACACCCAACAACGATGACATTATTACCCACCAACTACTCACGATCACTGATGAAATGCTGTAGTCTTGGCAAAAAGGGTAGAACATGTATTCGACCAAGGTTCAATATTATAAGTTTGAATCAACAAAAAGAAAAGGTCAAAGCTCAATAGGGGTAGCAAGGGATACATCATAAAAAGGATGGCTATTTGGTCAATGTAACTCATAAATTCAAAGAATGCCTCAATCATATCGTCTGAACATGCATGCTAAATGTGAGCTTGAACAAGAGTCCAAGCAAGTTCTAGAGATTTGAAATTAAAGAAGGGCCATACATGAAAGAGAATATGCGACTAAAGTGATAAATTAGTCCAAATAAAGATCAAAGTCTCACGGGACAACTAGCAAAGCTCAATTAGCTCATTAGTTCATATGTGCCAAATATTCAAACAAAGATTCATTGAGAAATCAAATTGCAGTCAACATGATGAACAAAACATGAATCTCATTTCGAAAACTGATAATTAAACATTTATTCAAAAATGGGCAAAACAAAAGGGTCAAAATAAGCCACAGAAAGCCATTTAGTCGAGGACTCATCATTGAAGGATTTTTTACTATTTCTCCCTTTTTTCTTTTTTCTTTTGTTTTGTAATGGTCTTTTTTCAAACAAAAAATTGAAAATACCAAAATAACTCTAAACCTAAGAACAAAAACCTAAAAATAGAAAGAAAAACAAAATAATAAACTAAAAATGCAAACTACTCCTAAATACAACACCTAAAATGCGAACTTGGGCATATAAATCAAGGGGGAAGAAAAATAACAACTAAAAAGGAGGGGGAGGGGGAGGGGGAGAAGGAGGATAGGGATGAGAAATATGCCAGTCTCACCAAGTCTCTAAACAGGCCCTAAAGTCTTGAAGTGTTGGTTTTAGAAGGCAATCATTCCACCGAGCTCATCATGCCGCTCCTGGACAAAGTCACGGAGTACGGTATGTTTAGTTTGAATGTAAGCTCGAAGCACTACAAAAAAGAAGGGGCATGCTTCCACTCTTATTTAACCACACATGACTGAGTGTAGCCGGAAAATAAGTAAAAAGAAGCGCTTAAGATTATCGCCACACATAATAAGTGATGAAAAATATAACCACGCTTATAAGAGTGGTAGTAATTAATTAAGGTATGTCCACACATAATAAGCGTGGAGACTTATATTTCATGAATAGGGCACACATAGCATGGATATTAAGTGTGGCAGCTAATTTTTTAAGTTTTTGAAATGTATTTTAAGTTGGCCAGCCAAATGAACACTGGATTTAAAAAAAAAAGAAAATGGTTAGGAAGGGAGCCTTGTATCTCAACCTTGCAATGCACACTTGGTCTGCAAAACTATCTTCGTCTTCTCGAGTGCATCCCTTCCCCTCCTCAAAAAACGCTTGTTCTGGTCATGATGATTTTCCTTGATAGCAGTTCTGCTCGGTGGCAGTTCTTCTCAGTGGCAAAGGTTCTGGTGTTGAGTGAGTTTTCGCTAGCTTTGCTCCTACTCGAAGTTTCGGTTGCTCTGCTTCAATCTTGCTGCATGTCCTTACTAATTATGGCATTCCTCTCTTATTCCTACGTCTCCTACCTTCTCGACGACAAGGATTGTAGTAGGTAATCACTTTCTTTCTCCCATCTTTGAATTAGTGGGCTTTTGAATTTTGAATTATTGTAAGAATTGTGGGGCTTGAAGAATGTTGTGTGAGTTGAAATCTAGAATTGGGTGACCTTGTGAATTAAGGTAAATTTGGATGATAGTAGACAGAATATTGAAAAATATTCCTCCTTATAAACCAATACAATCCAGTCAAAAACCACCAATATTACATCTAAATCAAACATGCGCACATAATAGTCTGCTTAAAATTAGTGTTCTAACATGTCCTCACATAATACCCACACGACTCTTGTAGGAATTGTCTAGCAACAGTAATGTTAATTCCAGTTACTCAATGTTAGACCTTAGTGTTTTAACATGTACTATTCTTGGGAGGGGAAAAGACAGAAGCCAAACTTCATGTATAAGTGTGGTTCAGGGTAAGGTATACTAGGATTCATAAGATTTCAATTCAGTATGTTTTTTAGCAAGGTAATTTTCTTTTAGGGGGTCAACTTTGATAGATTAATGTTTGATTCCGTAAACTTTTTTCAATTTGCATTAAGTGTAGTTTGAGTTAGTTCAATTGAAGTTTATATCTAAATCTAAGTTGGTTTCTATCAATGCTTATGTCAAGTAAGACTTCATGTTGATTCAATTCAAATAGAAATAAATGATGATTGTAAGGGGAGAGTTAATTCAAATAGAAATAAATGCAGATAGGTTTGTTTCCTCTTGAAGTCATATATGTCTCAAACCTATAATTTGAAGTACTTAAATTCACAAGATAATCGAAATGAATGGCTATGACTATAAAATGAATAAATACTTGCATTACTTTCGCAGATGCATAGGCCCCCCTCTTGTTAAAGTTTGCTTAGATTTAAATCCACAAATTGGGTTTTTCATCCCAAATATAGGAGACCACAAGAAGAAAATATAATTTAAGAAAACTTACATTTGGGTGGGATTAAATATGAGCTCTCTTATGGATGTTGTCAAAGTTGTGAGATGTGTCATGATCTTCAATTAGTGATGTTCTTAATCACTTTAGGGAAAAAAAAAGAGTAAAAGGGAACTACGTGCCTTTATTATATATGCTTTTCAAATCAAGTACACATTATGTAATTTTACTTGTTTAATTGACAGTCTTAGTCTGATATGCTACATCTCGTTTGAGCCAAGGATATAGATATATATATATGTACACACACACACACACACACACACATACACACACACACACACACACACACACACACACACACACACACACACACA
>JACYFF010019584.1:49870514-49889799 GCA_017589665.1 Selenicereus undatus
ACACACACACACACACACACACACACACACACACACACACACACACATATATATATATATATATATATATATATATGTATCTGTATCGACAACATATCCACTTATAACTAGGTAACAAGAACTAATAACTGTAGATCGTAGCCATTGATTTCTAATCTAATAGCCCACAATTAGTCACATTGTCAATGCAATTGGCAATTCGTTTCGCTCATGCACCCTCCGCCCTTTGGCTTGTGCTCTGAACCTTTGTGAATGCATTGCATGTTGAGGAGGTGGCCAGGAAAAGGGTTTAAGTGTTCGGCTGTCATGGCAAAATCATAGCCTTTGGTTAACAAATGAATGGTGTTCTTAATTCCTATTTTGAGGGTTAATTTTTAGTTGATAAGCCCCCCTACACACATGCACATCTCTCTCTATGCATGCAAAACAATAATAATAAAGTTATGGATTCTACAAACTTGGATATAGGTCCTCCATAATAAATAAATCAACCACGCATGAAGTCCTAATATACTTGCAACTTGAGTTGGGCATACAAAGTAAACGTTTGATTTTTTATTTATTTATTCAAGTGTATATGAACAACTTGCAAATACATGTATAAAATTTGAGTGAAGCTCTTTCAATGCATATTATTAATGGCGATGTAGTAATCATCATGTTCAAGTTTTGGCGGGATAAATTAGGATTACAACTCAACATAAATGTGGAGGGTCCAGATTCTTCTATTCCTTATTCAAGGCAGAATATATGCAACCATTATGTTGTTTATTTTTCTTAATCTATAATTTCTCCCATTTTTAATTTTCTTTTTGCTGGAAGTCTTTCTTAAGCCTACATTTGCTGAATTTGGAGAATTACTTCAACCCATATGCCAATTTTGCATGAAAGTGACCCATGAGTCTTTAACTCTTCTTGCTTTCTGGTGTGGATTTGCATGACTATGAGCAGCTGTGAGCATTGTTTGTTGGCCTGAATTCGTAACGCATATTCGTCTCTTGCATTGACGTGTAGAAATTGAGTTTGTTTCTTGACCTGAACTCTTAATGCATATTCAACTAAAAATAGTATTACACATTGTAAATTACTAATTTGCAAGGATGCAATTTTGTTGTCACTTTGATTCAGAAAACTACAAATTCCTTATGAGTGAATAGTGCAAAAGAGGAACTATTCTATCTATAATGTTATGTGAGTCCTTATGCTAATTGAAACAGTTACTTGCTTACTAATTGAAACAATTACTTTGTTTCTTGCTACTAATGACAGAAATGGACAAAAATTGGATTGATAAGGATAAGAGATCTGTGGAATTTATAAGTGGAATTGAAAAGTTTCTAGATTTCGTTTTTGCCAATGCCAAGGGTAGTAACATGATAATTTGCCCATGTAATCGATGCAAGCTCGGACGGAAATGTTGGTTGACTAGAGATGTTTTGACACATCATCTCATGTTCAATGGATTCCTGCCAAGCTACAAAGAATGGGTGCATCATCGGGAACCAATTTTTATGTCATCTATTTCAGAACCACGTAGTCAAATCCTTACTGACAGCAATGTTGAGCCTAATTTGCTGGTTCATATTGATACTATAGGAATGTTGACTGATATTTTTGAGATAGATAAGCAAGGATGTGTTCAAAATGATAATGATAATACTGCATTTAGCATTGGAGATCCTATGATTGGGGAGTATGCAGAGTTTGATGATGAACTTGATTGTAATGATGTACTGAATACGGTAGAGCTCATTGAAGATGCTAGATATAGAAGATTAGTTGAGCAAATTAACAAGAATTATTTTCAAGGTCAAAATTTTTGAAATTGTCCCTCGATTTGCATTTATTTCAATTGAAATCCATGCATGGGTGGTCAATTAAGTCCATTGATACGTTGCTTCAACTTTTGTCAACCATGTTCCCTCAAATTAAGTCATTTCCCTCAAATTATTGAATTTTGGTGTGAATGACTTTGTTTTTTGGTAGTTTGGAATGAAATATTTTTTTAAAGCTGCGTATGATTGTTTTATTTTGTAAAAAGTTACATATATAGGCTAAATTATTCATTTCACAAAAGGTATACCTAAGCTACTTTTATTTTTGTTATAGATTTTCTTTGGCCTCTTGGACTGTCTAACGTGCGTGTTTCTTTTTCATGTGTCAAAGATAGTTTGTAATCATGTTTTACTCTAGACGCACCTACGAAGAGTATCTGAACTCCGTAAAAAAAATGAAGAAGTAGCCCCTGAGAACTTGACTTTAGACATAGAGAGTGATGAGGATATTAATGACGATGACGTCAATGATGAGGATAATGTGGCTCAAATGTGTTTGTCATAGGTAATTGTGCTAGTGGTTAAAAGTTTTGAATTGATTAATTTCATAAATTTAAGGGTATTTAGTGTCATGCTTGGTTAGATTAATTACCTCATTTTACATTATAGATGGAGAAGGCAACTTCATCAAACTTAGAGGGAGAATCAATGTCAAAACTGTGTAGAGTTTAGATGCTCCTAAGAACATTCTGGTGCCATTGAATAAGTTCTTGCAACCAGAAAAAAAAGTAGGAAGTGTGTTTAATAGGTGTCTTGCTGATGTGGCTAGGTGGCCTGAATTGTGCCCCCTACACTATGAAGAGTGGCATTTAGCTCCTGGAGTTGTTAAGGATCGAGTTATAGCCTATGTGTGGGTGAGTTATATTGGGTGATGATATATAATATATGAATTGGTTGTTTTGCTTATCTTTGTAATTCTTTTTCCTAAATTACAGATGAAGTTCATGCTAACATCAAATGCATTGGTTGAACCCAAAGTTTTAAGTTCTATTGGGGAAAAGTTAAGGGGTTACAAACGATCATTGAGGGTGAAATATATTATGAAAGGTACTACTAACGAGCAATTGTATGCATGGCCATTACCTGAGTCTGCAAAAGAGAAAGAGATTGCTTGTCCTAAAGGAGTTGGCAATCCAATGTGGCTTAGATTTGTGGATTTTTGTTTTTTCCTGTAAGTTCAAGGTAAGAGTTATTATTGATTACCGATTATGTCTATATTTCTAATTTATTATTTGAATATAACCACGGTAGTAAACTTTTGCTTTTTAATGTGACATCTACATACTTAACAATACTATGAGATTAGCAAAATATCTTGGGGGAAGCTTTTGCATACTCACACAAGCGGATCACAAAGTTGTGCAGTTAAGTGGGATAAATTCGTATGTATCGTAAGTTTTTGTGGTTTTTTTATGACAACCTTTTATATTACATACTTTTAGCATAAATAATTTATAAACGTTGATGTCATGGTTTCAAGAGAGGGAACAAAATAGGGAACTTAGGCCAATTGAGTGGTTTATTGAAACTCAAAAAACAAAGGCTAAGACTTTTCATGAGCCTGCAACCATAAAGTTTACGTTAATATAAGGGGCACTGACGATTTTATTTCATCTTATTGTACAAATTTATATGTGATCTAAACCTTCCATTTTGTGTTGTTTACAAGGAATCGATGATGACTATCATTAAAGAAAAAACTGGATCTTCTGAAGTTTAGTTCTCAAAAGAAATCATAAAGGTGGAGAAAAGTGTCTACCATAAGCTAATGGGTGATAAAAGTCATAGAAAGCTTATTGGGTTCGGTACTAGCGTGACTACAAAAGATTTGCGTGCTAAGCATCAAAAGAGTGAATCTAAGCTGTTAGTGAAAGTTCTTAACAAAATGCTAACCACGCAGAATCAAATTGATGTCTTAACTGCTAAAGTTGTTGTCCAAGCTATAAACTCTCAACCTAAATCAGTACGTAACACTTCAAAATATGTGTTTAATTCGACAAGTTTTGCTTATTTCTTGTTTAATGTGCACGAATTATGTGTAGATTACTAGTTTACCGCAAAACATGGTCAAGGATACGCCATGTGATACAAGAAGTCACGAGTCACGCATGTCTGGGGGTGCTTTTGCAGTCTTGCATGCGTTAGGTAGGCATGCAATATTGTGGTTTTATTTTTTCTTTTTTTTTGGAAGTAAAAGGTCTATTGGCTTAGTTATATTAAGTGTTCTTTATCAATAAATTGTTTTTAATAGGTATGTAGTTCAAAGAGGACTAAGTTCATCAAAGCATATCAATGTAGAGCCTAGTAAACAACAAAAACAACCAAAAAATATTCAAGTATGTATAAATTGTATATTTTATTACGTGCTTGATTATATAATAATAATAATAATTTCATAAAGCCATCAAATTATCCCACTCCTGGTGGAGGGGCCCCTACTTGTGAGCAACCTGTTAACAGTGATGGTAGACCTAATCCTAGTGGCGAGACTGCTACTTTAGTTGGCACTTCAAATCAAGGGCCACTTCAAATCAAAAGGTATTTTTTTAAATATGACCTTTGTCATTTTAAACGATATTTTAGTTGCGTATATAATTATCAAGTCTTTATTTATTTGTTTTCTTTTCTAGAGAACCATCATGGGAATGAACAATAAGTTCACTGAGGAAGGAAATTCTAAACAACCAAAGTCAAATGTGATGTATCTAGTATGTCTTTTAAAAAAAATAAACTTGCTTTCCTACCCGCTTTTTTTGTATAAATTTAGGTGATACAAGAGCTTCAACATGTCTGTTTAATATTCTGCACCATTTATGTTTTATGTAAATCCTCATAAACATTTACTAAGTTTGCTAGTTGCCTTACGAAAAAGTGATGAAGATAACATAAAACGTGCTCAAAAGGAATCCTCATTCAATTAGAAAGCACGCTCGTGGTTAAAAGAAGGCTTTGACGCTTTGTTATCTTGCGGCCATGCTAAATATGGCCTTATCTTTCGCGACTTCTCAATTTTAATATGACAGACTCAAGTCACATGTTTACAAGTTGAATATAATTGCAATAGGTATTCAATGTATGTGATTACAAAGTTGATCCACATATGGTTTATAAGGTGTTGCTTGAGAGACTGCACAATGTGAACATTGTGAGTTCAACCATTTAGTTTAAAAATTTTAAGTTACATGTTTTTATGGTAATGAGTTGTTTGATTTGTGTTGTTCATTCAAATGCCCCATCGTGGCTTGGTTGATTTCTTGGATTTGTTCATGTTAACAGGTTGGATTTGTGTTGGATACTCAAGGCCTGTGGCCTGTTGAGTTTGTTTGCTCTAGCGTGTGGCCGTTGAGATTGTAAAGAGTTTCTTTCTTCTTTTTTGTCATTGCATTTATGACATGTTGTAAAAGGAAATTTGCTAAGTTTTAGGCGGTACTCCACCGAATTTTTTTCAAAATTAGGAAATTTAATGAAAAGACTAAACCTAAGGGTAAAGAAGTTAAATAATGTTTGTCGAGCGATCGTACCTAGTTATGAAGGCCAACAGATATTACATCTTGCAGTTTTTTAAGAAGTTTTTGTTTTTCTCTTAGTAGCGATTGTTGTACTCAATTTTACTATATGAATTTGGTGATTTCAGGTTGAAGCCAAGGGCAGCATGCCACAAAATTGGATATGAAGTCTGGGTTTGTGAACTGCTCACTTGGAACTACGGATTATTACACTGGCCTATTCGTTCTGTTTCGCTTTAATTTGATATATGTGTATTGCAAACAACTCAACTTTTAGGTTGTGCGTACATACTTTATGGGCATATTGAATTCAGTTTTGTACTTTTCATTATCAGTTTGAACACTAGTCGCTCTTGAACTTAATGGAAAATAATTTGCTCATGGTTACACTACTTGCTGTACTTTTTGTATCATTTAAATTATGATCAAATATATACTTTCTCTCTCTCTCTCTCTTCCTGTACCTCACTCTCTCTCTCTGTGTAAATATAAATATATGGTTATAAAACGTTACCGAACATAAATTATTTGTATTTTAAATACAATGACTTTCAATTTCTTTTATGTAAAAATTTTCCTGCCAAAATTAGTTAGCTGCCTAAATCATTTGAAAGTTAGTTATTAAATGCATTACGCCGCACTAATAAGTGAGAGAATGGTGAGACTAAATTTTTTCTTAAAAGTTACTGCGGCCACAGATACAAGCGAGGGGAACCTACCTACCCTTTTAAGTGTGGTAGATGGTGTAGGCTTCCACGAATGTTAGTGTGGGTACTGCACTATCTGCCTCGCTCATTAAGCGTAGCGAATTTTTCCCCACTGACACCCTATGCACGCTTACGTTAAGTTTAGGGAATAAACCCTGCCATGGGTATAAGTATGGAAGGAGGCAATTTTATGTTTGGCTATATGCAACATTTCTTGCAGTGGAGGGATGCTTGCTTGTCTTGAATGGACTGAAGCGTTACATACAAACCAGCACAATCAGAGAAGCAAGACAGTTGGGATGAACTAGATGCCTTAAGGGGAGGTGGGGGAGGAGATGGTGCGGGTTGCGCCAACTCTTTGTCACCCGATAAAAGGTATAGATTAGCCTACTTCAACAGAGTGGTTCGTTCAACATTAGGCATAGGCATGAGACGGTTCCCAGGGCAAATCCAACAAATATGCCCAGCCTCGACCTTATAAAATTTCATTTGTTCAGAAGTGGCTAATTTTAAGCGCTCAAAATCGGGAACTCTATTATGAGGGTTTGGTTCTATCCCTACTGACCTAGTAATGGGGCCCCCAAAAACAATCCTTTGTGCGAAACTAGTGGCTGCTTAACAAAGGATGAATTGGGGTCAAAGCGGTCACCTTGGTGCATCCTATACAAGAAATATAATTTAGATAGGAGAGGTATAGTCAAACTATCCTCCTTTGCAAATGAACTGCGAGCAAGCAATCATTAAGCTACTCGAATATAGGGGTTTCTAATTACAATGCCTTTACAATTGCTTGTATCATACCTATGATGCCCAAAAAGTTCATGCCGAAATACATTTGGGTTAAATTCTTTAGGGACATGGCAATAGGGCAAGTTTGTACTCAGCGGAAAATCGAATATGCTATTAAAGGCACTTAAGTTTAGTTCGTAAAACTTCCTATTTAGATAGAAGGAAATGTGTCCTTTTTAAAAATGAGGCCCCCCCGTGACCTCCACATGAAATGGGCTCAAAATTTTAAGGGTGAGGTCATGATAAGTGTCACTTTTAGTCACTAACAATTGCGCCATACCTCCCTTAGCAAACAACCAAAGGATGTCATCCAACAAACAGTCTAGCCAACAAATCCTCATCATAATAACGAGCAGCAACAACCAACTTACTACTTAAATTATTGTAGCTAGCAATATGCTCTGTACGTGTTAAACCAAGTGGGTTGGATATTACCTCGATTTCACGCATTTGTTGAGGTTCGGAAATCCGGGATGCTCTTTAGGTGGTTGACTAGATGTTCCCGCCCCTTAGGTGGTTCTTGTCTTTTTATGGCTGCCATTGAAGTGGTGAAATGGATAGGTGAAATGCTAAAAATCTAACTAAGGTGAAAAATAGAAAAGAAAAGAACTAAAAATGCAAAATTTGTGAAAAATGAGGTGAAAAAAGAACAAGTAAAGAAGAAAAAGAGAGAATTTGGAAGAATAGAAGTTGAAGTTGAGGTGATGAAACTTCGGATATAAAGATGAATAGAATGTGAGAGAAAGAGTGCCAGAAATGAGAGAATTTTAGAAGATTTAGTGAAAATGCGAAGAAAATGAGAAGAAATGAGAGAAATTTAAGGAAAAATGATGAAAAATTGAAGGTTTTAGAGAGAGAAGAGAGTTTAAAACGAGAAGGGACGAAGAAGTGAGGAAGATGAATAGTTATCTGGTAAAAAAAACATGAAAAACCTTGGACCATGGATGGGAAACCTCACCACGGGCCGTGTGGTGCACCACGAACAATCAGTAGTGAGCTCTGTCCCCAAATTTTCTTTAGTTTTCCTAGCAGCTCCCCCATGGACGAGAGTGGACACCATGAAGGGTTCGTGGAGAGCTCCAGAATAGAGGGTAAAACTCTCTTATTATTTTTTGATGATTTTCACTCTTCTTATTGCCTCTTTGCTCACTCTGATTTTGATTTCTTCCTTTTTTTGCTTTTGCTATTTTTTTTCTATTTTTTCATGCCTTTCATTTTTTTCGCTCTCTTCCTTCTGTTTCTTTTTTTTTTTCAAAAACAAAACAATATATGCAATGAAAGAAAACAAAAAGTAGGAAACGAAAACAAAAACAACTTGGGTTGCCTCCCAATAAGCGCTCTTGTAGGGTTGGGAGCCTGACCGTCTTTTCTAGGAGGGCTCAGGATCAGAATGGTGATGGACAATAGCCTTGTCAATGGGGTCCCCCACATCTCCCAACTTCCCTTTATCACGGACCTTGAAATCAAAATCATTCACTAAAAGGGACCATCTCAAAAGTTCGGCATGGAGGTCCTTCTTTGCCATCAAATGACTCTGTTTAAGTTGATTCGTGTGCAGAATAAATTTATAATGGGCTTCATCCGGCGGGCCACTTGTAAGGTCAACTCCAACGACAAAGTCATGCTCAATATCAACAATTTGGGGCTTAGACTACAATAGTTGAGAGAACCTGCAAAAATCACTCATGGGCACCTCATTAGTAGCATAAGTCTCATCCTCGATCATGCTAGGTGGTGTAGGTGCACTGAAGTCCACCCTACCATAATCTAGGTCGAGGTCTTTAGATGTAACACATTCAAACACAAAAGGGTCAACATGCCACCAATCATCAAATGAGCCAATCTCATAAAAATTCGCATCTTCTTCTAAAGCAGATGAAGGAGATGGGATATTCTGGTTTTCAAACAAGACAAATTCAACTAGAGTCTCCCCTAAATCAAATGTCCAATGTCCTCCCTTCGCATCAACTTCGGAACTCGAAATGGCTAGGAAGAGTCACCCTAGAAAAATTTTAGCATATGCATCTACGACCATATCTAAGATGATAAAGTTGTCAAGTACATAAAAATCACCTATCTTAACAGGAAAATTCTCTAAAATACCCAAAGGGCACTTCATGGAACCATCCCTAAATTGAAAAGAAATAAGTGTTGGTAGCAACTTTTATAAACTAAGCTTTTGGAAAATGAGATGGGGAATAAGACTAACACTTGTACTAAGATCACACAAAGCCCTATCGATGCTCACTCAACTAACCATACAAGGATTAGAGATACTACCTAGGTCCTTAAGTTTAGGAGGAATGTCTTTAGGTATCAGCACATTACTCACCCTTTTAAAGGGTAGGGTCTCAAACTTAGCATTTTTCACCTCATTTTCAGCTCTAGATGCCTCTCCACCTTCCTCAAGCTCCACACCCATAGACTCCTTCAACCCTCCTTTCAAGATAACACAGTTATGTTGCTCACAGGGATTTGACTCGGGCTTACTAGGAAGTCTACCTGGGGGTGTAGATGAAGAAGTAGCTTGTTTAGCAATTTGAGCTTGTACGAGCTTATTATGAGCGTTAACCACATCAATCTTTGAGGCGAATTACTTAATATACTCATTTTGTGTTTGCTACGCCAAAAGCATATTCTTCATCGTAGTTTCTAACTTGGATTTTTGTTGAGGTCTTTGAAATCCAGGGGTGGTCTAAAATTTATTTAAGGCATAGGAGAGCCACTAGAACTATATGAGAAATTAGGATTATTCCTCCAACCACGATAATAGGTGTTTAAGAATGGGTCATTGATCGGTCTAGGATTAAAATTGTTAACACAGTTGACTGGTTCACTAACATCTGGAGCGAATGCGCTCCCAACTTGGTAATTCACAATTAAATGATCAACTGACCTGTAAATCTAACATGATAAGGAAGGGGTTCTTGAACTAATAGAATTAACATTCAATCGTTCTGACTTTTGAGACATGGCATCTACCTTAGCTAAAAGGATAGAGATAGCATCAAGTTCTAACTTACCTCCAACCCTCTTGCGTTGGCTTCTCTCAGTAGACTATTGGTAGTTGTTCAACATCATCTCTTTAATAAGATTGTAGGCCTTGTCTTCAATCTTGTTCACATGTGTACCACTTGCAGCTGCGTCTGGTGAACCTCACCGGTTAGGTGACTTCGTTATAGAAAGCTTACACTAACATCCACCGTTGAAGGCTATGATGTGGACATAACCTCAACAGGTCTTTGAAACGCTCCAAGTCTTCATATAATGATTCATTCTCCCTTTGAGCGAAATTAGTGATCTAGTTTCTCAAACTTGCCATCTTGCTAGGAGGAAAGAACTTTGTAAGAAAGGCTTTAGTGAGCTCATCCTATGTTATGATGCATCCGAAAGCAAAGAATGGAGCCATGCTCTTACCTTGTCACTCAATGAGAAGGGAAATAACCGCAGTCTTATAGCATCAGTTCAGACACCATTAAGCTTCAGCGTGTCACACACCTCTAAGAATACCGAGAGGAGTAGTTTAGGATCTTTTAGCAGGGTGCCTCTAAATTAGGATTGTTGCACCATAGAGATAAGGGCCAGCTTAAGCTCGAAGTTATGGGCTTCCACATTGGGTTGAGCGATACTAAAGGCAATGCCCTGGACTCCAGGGTAATAAAATCTCGAAGTGTCCTTCTTGGATCATCTCTGCCTCACGCTATCGTCGAAGAAGATTCTTGAGCTTTGGCTATTTGTTCTTCTAACTTCAACTTCTTTCTCCTAAAGCAACAAGTCCTTTCTGTTTCTTAATCGAATTCAAATGTAAAGGGACTTAGCATATAAGTGGCAAGATCCTAAAAAAATCACCACAAACTGATACCAATGTAAATCATGAAAAATAAACGGAAAAGCCAAAAAAGAATTCTTAGTTAATCTAAATGTGTAACTCAATATCCATAAAATTGTTCGCTAATAATGATGCCAAAAACATGATTGCTACGGTAAGTGCACGGCTGTTGCAGTATTGTTTTAATATCATTCCCACTGAGATCAAGTGTAGTCTATCGAGTTTTAACCTATTATAAAAGGCCAAGTGACTAAATTTTCAATTGGATGTCTCTACTATCCCTATTTAACTACAAATTCAATGGAATTAAAGGCATGTAGGGAATTGCTTCTCGCAGTAAAGAGTTTGATTGTTGGATATGGTTATGCACTTTATCCAAATTGGACAATTCAAAGGAGTGCAATCAAATTAAAAATTCAATGTTTTCTTTCGAAACAAACTGAATTACCTAAACCAACCCAATTAACGTTGTTTCAAATATCCTTGGTTTAGTCTTGGTTAGGGATTCTTAGTTGCAAATATTTTTCTCTTAGCAAACAACTCTCTTTCGAGTAGTCATTAAATTAAGTTCTAACTTGTTGTTCTGATAATGAGTTTTTTCCCTCAGTACTTCACTCAACTATCTAGTGCAAGCAAATATGGCCAAAATTTACTCACAACAATTCATCCACATGACAGAATTCAATCAAAGCAATTAGATAAAGAACAAATATTGCAAATTAGAGATGCAACGTCAACACTTTGGCTAACAAGTCTCTAGATTTAGAAAAATTACTCACACAAAATGGAAGTATTCAACATCTAAACAGAAGTTCAAGAAGACAATAGAAGGGAAGAAAAACTTAGCAACAATGGTGGCCTTCAATGGCTTCCCAAATTCCAAGTCTCCAAGTGCCAAACTTCCACTCCAACTCCTCTTCATACTCTTAATAAAAATAAAGAAAATCCTGGTACTAATGATGAAATGAAAGTTGGATGCTTTGGTTTTTTGTGCTCTCTCCTTATTGCAGCAAAAAAAGAACCCTATTTATGCATAAACTCAACCATCCTTAGCCACAAGACGATGGAAGACGAAGAGGCAATGGTTTCATGCTCACCATGAACCGTGTCCATCACCATATAGGGTTCGTGGTCGCCTCTATCTAAGCATTCTTCGGTTCTTCTTTCTTCTCCACGGCCATGGGAACTTAGGGGCATCCGTATGGAGTCAAAATACACTCAATTAGGATCAATGCAAGGGCAGAAAGGTCTGGAAACCTACAAAACACTGAACAGAACCATAGCCAAGCATAAAATAGGAAAACAAGCGTAGATTATAGCATAAAGTAGACAATTCTCCCACCAAAATGCAACAAAATTTAAAATGGACTACATTCTAAGCATTTATCAGTGGTCCCAATGTCTGTATATTTAGTGTAACAACATAATGGATGTTCCTTATGTCCATTACTAGTAGTGCCAATGCTCTTATGATGTTTTGTTCTGATAGCCCTTCTAGTTGCTAGTTGCCTTTGTGGATCATAGCTCTTCTTTAACTAGCATACCCAAATCTCTTAAAGTGAAAAAGTTTGCAATAGGGTGGAATATCATATGTTGCTGGTAGTCCAGTCGATGGTTCATGGTTACCAACCTAACTTAGTCTTTCTCAGAGGGATTATCCATCATATGGGCAACCTTTACTCTCCACCGAACTAAGAACTTCATGAAAGACACATTCTCTTCCCACTTTAACAGGTTCAAATCCCTTAGTGTAATGGGAAGGATAGTATTGTATGAATACTGATGGAAGATTACCTGCCATAGGTCCTCCTAATTAGTGACCTTGTGTGGGTCAACAACATTGTACCACTTCTTGACTTCTTTGTCTAATATCCAAAGAAAGATGATGTGGAATATATCTTATTCAATACCCTTTAGGGTTATGATACTAACAAAATTTCTCACATAATGATGAGGATTTTCAGTTCCATAGAATTTGATATTAGGCAAAGAAATTTTTGGGGGTAGCTTGCCCTTAGAGATTGGTGTGAATCTCTCAAAGCTAAATAAGTTATTATTGAATGTATCAGTGTCTTTCAGTAATTGCCCAATTCGGACTAGGTATGGATCGGATTTAGGAGTCTCCTCCTTTTCATGGGCTTCCTCTATCACTTTAGGTAATTCTTCATTAATTATGAAGTTCTTCGTCGTTATGCGGAGTCTCGTCCTTGTCCGTACTTAGCCCTTGGATTTCAGAGTAGCTCCTTCATCTTGGCCTCCTTCTCTTGCATCTTAGTGTTCAGGTTCTCTAAAAGTGTTAACATTCGCTCCACACCGTTGCCCCTGCCATTGCATCTTTAAGTTGCAATTTGTTCTTCGACGAGATGGAGGAGTTCAATTGATGGTTTCAAATTTGTCTAACTGACTAGTGTTTAGATCCTGCTAGTACACTAACATACCTATCTTGCTTGACAACAAAAGATGCTTGGGACTACCTCACAGATAGCATTTGCTTTGAACTAGGAGAACTTAGACTCTTGGGTGCTTATTTAAGTTATATGAATTGGGTTAACGATGAATGTAAAAAGAAGGATCTAAATAGGCCAAGAGAGCCCGTTAATTTATTGAGCCTCCTAAGTTTTCTTAGTGAACTAACATCATGTAAGTCATTAAATGTGGATTCACTCAAAATTTATGAAAATGATGTGAAATACCCTTGACACCATGTAAACATCAGTGACTTATGACAAGTCTAAAATGTATCCGAACTCTAAAGACCCCACAAATATGCTAAGGTTGTGTGAGCTACGATCATATAGTGTAGGGCCCATGATGAAGTCCTTCGGGTTCTACGGCACAGAAAGCCAACTGGCTCTCAGATTAGGCTAAGCCTGACTTTCTTACCTTTGGGCCCCTAGATGCAACTCGAGACTCCTCTACCAAAAATTAATGCATGGGTCTCTAAGTTGGAGTGGGTTTTATGCAAGAGTTTCAAACATACACTTACAAGGACACATATAAGTTCCAACTCGGGCTAAGGTCCTATGTCACAAAGAGTTTCAGTAAGCTTCGATAGTTTTCTAGTAGTCCAAATGCTTCGTCACCTATGGGATGTGTGGTGTAACTACAATGTTTGGTCACATCTCCCGTCATCAGATGGACTTGGGGGTGTATGGCAAAAGTGGGAAAAAACAATTGTAGGCAAATTTGGAAGTCAGGCAGATCCACTTAGTAGAATTTATTCTCTCAAAAAGTACAAAAATTTATGTTTTCACATGAAGATGCTTCTTAGTGCACTGCAGGATAGCTCCTAAATGAAAGATACCTATGTAAGCATGACATCAAAATTTTTCGATTTGATTTTTGAATCTCATTCTCTTAATAAGTACCCAGTGGAATAGCCACTGTAGAGACCACGACCTGGACCTCGAGAGGGGTCCCTTATGAATGGCTCACGACATTGTTTTGTGCGCTTGTTTAAGAATTTTTATTTTATTTATTCTATTAGAAAAAAACAATTATTTTTAGCAGCAAAAAGGTGACCTAGTAATAGGTTTGGGGCACTGACCCAAACAACAATTACTATTTGGAGCATGGCCTAGAACTGCTCATGTCTTGGCTGAGGAGTACGTTCCTCAGGCTGAAGCATGAATAGGCTCTTTCGCCAAAATAGTAATCAATATTTGGAGCAAATAGCCGAAATTCCGTCTTCACTTGCCTATCTTGTTGCCAAAAGTTTTTTATACTACAGAATGATGAAAGTGAGTCTCTAGTGAATATCCTTAAAAAGAACACACAAAAAGAAAAGAATAATTTTTCTATCAATCCTCTAAATTAAATAGGCAATGACTTGACCAGAAAAGAGTTTTTAAATTTCTCCAAATAATGCCTATAATGGGGACCACCAAACGTCATTGGCATGAAGCAAAGGTCTAGGTTCGAGGAGAAAGGTAAAATGTTTAGATGGGATGCATCCAAGTTGCATGCAAGATATTAATAAATCCAAAATGGAAATAAATGGAAAAAATGCATGGTTCATACCAAATGCAAAACAGAACAATAAGAAAAATATAGTGGATGGAGCTGTTAAACTACAATCAAATCCTTGCCATACTCAAAATTAAATTAACAAATAAAAAGTAAATGTTAATTTGCCCTCAAGTTAGCCCACCTAACTAGCCCGAGAACACAATAGAAATTCGATGGTCACATATTTTCAATTTTGGCGCGATAATGCTCTTTCTTTTGTTTTGGTCTCTCTTTTTCTCTAACTTCTCACTAATTCCTCTCCCTAATTCTATTTTTTCCCCTCTACTCAAAGGCATGATTACCTCTTTACCAGAGGAAAAGGATGGGAGAGGCTGGATAAAAATGAGAGGAAAACT
This sequence comes from Selenicereus undatus, assembly GCA_017589665.1. NCBI lineage: Eukaryota > Viridiplantae > Streptophyta > Magnoliopsida > Caryophyllales > Cactaceae > Selenicereus > Selenicereus undatus. The sequence goes on from JACYFF010019584.1 coordinate 49,885,545, forward strand.
TTATTTTGAATGGGGGAAAAAATTTATGGTTGCATTCCCCTTATCCCCACAGATTGACCCCTTCAAAGGTGAAACTAATTCATACCTCTAACATAAGAAAATTAATAGAATTAAATCTAGGGGCCGATAGGGTTCCTAGCCGGTCCAATATTGGAAATCAATAAGGTTCCTAAGTGGCCTAGTACCTGAACTTAAGCGCGCTCCCACGGAAGGCTTCCTAGCAGGTGAAGAGTCAATCCGATGCATCGCTCAAAAGAGGGTTTCCTAGTAGGGGAAGAGTCGATTGAGCCAGGATGAGCCCCAGCCCTGACGCTCCCACCGGACTATGTGGCATCTTTTCAGGTGCTTTTAGTGGCGACCTCATTACTGATTAAGTAAGCAAGATGAGTGACTTAAATAGAATGAATTCAATTAAAACTTTTTTATTTTTTGGTTTAGAAAAAAGGATCGTATAGGCACTATGTGCTCAGGCTTAGCAAATGTAAAATTTTATCAAGGACTTCTTACTAAAGCATGCTTGAGGTTTGTCAAAGTCTTGGCTCTTATCCGCTCTTGTATCTAAAGCTTAGCATCTATCCACTCTTGTCCTGATGGAGACACATGTGTAAATAGATGAACTTAACTACTTTTTGATCTGAAGCTCGACACCTATCTATTCTCTTGAGGATAGAGATGAATGTTGAAATGCCTCAGCTTAACTCCTGTTAGATCTAGAGTTTAGGGCCTACCCAGTCTCGTCGTGACAGAGATTAATGCTAAACTATTTGAACTTGACCGCTTTTGGATTGATGTTTGATGCCCACCCACTGTGGTCACGACAATGGTAAATGTTGAAATGCTTGCACTTAACCACTTTTCGATCTGAAGTTCAGCACTTGTTCACTCTTATCATGATGGAGGTGAATGACGAAATGCCTGAAATTCACTATGGGTTTAATAATTTTCTAATTGCTTTGCTCGGTGTTGAAGATTTGATTGACATATGTATAACCCGAGCTCTATGTGACAAATTCTAGGATATAACTAACACTTTTCATTTCTCATTTGGGGAAATGACCATAACTCCTTAAGACTTTACCATGCTAATTTATCAAGAAAACATTTTTCAAGATCGTAATCTTTGAGATGAGCATTTCATCCCAGTTATAAACCTAATAATGTGATGAATTGCTTTTACTATATCATTCATTTTGAGGTCTTTGAGACTTCGACATTGATGGTTTGACATTCAACAACACAGTTAGGCTACATAATTTTAGCTCTTATGTTTAGCACCATAATTTTTGCTGAAATATACAATTTATGCTATTTTCATTATTTACTGAATTGAGGGCATGTTCTATTTCGCGTTTTAGATAGATAGATAGATAGATATAAGGCGATGTAAGGAGCTGCAAGAAGGTGTAAGGAGCCATAAGAAGATGTATAAATAGATGTAAGAAGCTGTAAGAAGCTATAAGGATAGATGTAAAGAGTTGTTGAATGTTATAGAAAATCTATACGGGATGTAAGGAGAAGTATGGAGATGCAAGGAGATATAAGAAGGTGTAAGAAAATGTAAGGATTACGTTAAGGATGTAAGGAGCTGTAAGAAGATGTAAGAAGCTGTAAGGAGATTTAAACTCTTAGCTAAATCCTAAAAAACGTGAAATGGAACAGAACCTTAAAGGATTTAATTTGAATTTGTAAGCTAAACTATGGAATTCCTACATATGCCACGTTAGTAGGTGGTTTGCAGTCTGGGTGCCATCAAATGGACAAATCAGGCCGCCACCATAACACCTATACTCTAGTTCGAGGATTATGGAAAATAACTTACGCAACTCCTTTTTTAGGTGCCTTAACAAATTTATTTATAGGAATTCTTGCTGATGCTAGTTACCATTTTGCAGTCATGGTACGACGAATATTTTCCAGGTTTATAACTAGGCTAGAACAATCATCCGAGTTTTCTCGCCCAGATTTCCCAGAATAAGGAATACTAGCAAAATCGAAAACTCAGATCGAGAAGCCTGTAGAGACTCAAAAGGAAATTGGACTTGTTATCAAGGGTCCATTTGTGCCTACCTCACCCAATGTTTAATACCGGTGTCTTAAAGCCAACATAAATAACAAAGTTCAAACAAACGCAACACTTTGAGGATTGTATAGATTGTGAAGGTGAATTTAACGCGATTCTTTTAAGAATCATGATCGCTTGGTCATTCGCTATATACTGTTAATGAATTACTAGTTTATTAATTCTATATGTAGGGCACTCCATTTGAACTCCCTCTTTCTGAGCTTCGGGTCGACTTGGCCGAGGAAGGATAAGATCCATTTTTCCAGGATATCCCAATGTGTTTGGACTCAAAGTGTCTTGAACTTCCTTTGCATCCTAATTTTTAGGGGGTATGTGCTTTGGCTTATCCATTGGGTATACAATTTCACTCTCCTAGTGAGGTTATTAATTTCCACAGTACACTTGAGAGCAAACTAAGCTATCTATTTGCTATGAAAATTCTTAAAAAAGAGGGTATAGGGGGTTCAGGAATTGTTCCTCTTGTCATCATCCTTGAAGCCAAGAGGTAGTGTGCCTCATATTTTGCTTTTAGAAATTAAACTTCATTTTCTATCATCACCTTGTTTTCAGGATAATGACCATAATGGAGGTGTTAGGCCTCGACTTGAGCCTTGTGCTTCATGCACAGAAGGGTCTAGGTGAACTAGGCTTGGAGCCTCTTATGCACGAAGGTCATGATACCAACAATGATGGTGGTGAGATCCAACCTGAGCCCCATCTCTCACACATTGGAGGAAATGGGAGAATTGGGCATGAAGTCTCTTGTGGCGATGGTTCAAAAGAAGATAGCAACATTCCCATTCGTGCTATACCACTGCATAGCTATGATCCTCTGACTCATAAATCCACCATTTTCATTATGTGGTGAAGTTTAGGGAGAGCCATTCTCTAGGGTGAGATCCAATGAGCCACGTCACTCTTAGACGCTATTGTCTAGAAACCCTTGATATGTAGCCAGTAGCAATCGAGCTTCGGTGGATATAGACACGTTGGTGACTTTTGTTGTCGACTACATCTGTGGAGGAAGTAGCAGTAGGTTCCAATATGTGATGAATAGAATGAATAGTTTAGCCTAGATATCTATGTATGATGTAATTTGGTAAACTTGTAAGTTAGCGACGCTCTGTATGGAAGCTTGTCACTTGATAATCTATATGTGATGGTGTGCATGTTAGTCACTTAATAGAAGTTTGACTTTTTATGACCCATGCACATTTAGGCACCATTCCACCAATGGAGGTCCCACCATTTGGAAAATCTTCTTTGGTATGTATAGAATCACCCCTTTCTAATTTAATATCAAAGATAATAGCTGGGCCTTCCTTAATTAAGATCTATTTCCATATTGCTCCAAAACTAAAATTTGTGCACACTCCATATGTTTTGGCCATTTATCCCAGTATTTCAATCCAATGCTCAATTTTAGCTCATGGGCCCAAAGTAGGCATCTTAGAGACTCAAAAGAACTTGGTGTTGCTTCATTTGGGCTTTGTTAAGAAGGATTTTAACCTGACTCAAATTCATTAAATGTCCATAAAAACTTGCACCATATGAGTTGAGATTTTGATTTCTTTAGTAATCAAAACACATCCCAACTCAAACCTTTATTGAATCATACCAAAGTATACTCTCTATGATCCCAATGAAATAAAGATCACCCTAATTAGACTTCGATCGGATTGTGAGCAGTAAAGCCGAAATTCGGTGAAGTGCTGGAGTAGTGACCATCTTGGATAACAAGGGATGGCTTGGACTTTGGTGAGGGTGACGGTGTAGCCAAGAATTGGCTCGAGTCTTGGTATGCATAAAAATCCATCCCCTCCATCCACCAGCTCCACTTGCCCCACCCATCACCCGCTCAGCTGCTCACCTGTATTTGATCTACCCCACACCCGTGGGTTAAATGGATGGTAAATGGGTAAAACAACCAAAATAAGCTTGTCCCATTTTGTCTACTTGTTGCTTAACTAAGTTCGAAACCTTAAACACAACTCATTATTAACAAATATACAAACTAATGACCAACCGAAACCAAATACCTAAACCTCAAACATAGCAATGACAAAAAATAATAGATACCAAAATAAATTGTCTCTAGTGGGGAAATGAAGAGTAAATTGTCAAAAGACTAACATGTTCAATGCAAGCAATTGTTTAATTATATATATATATATATATATATATATATATATA
>JACYFF010019584.1:49920805-49946365 GCA_017589665.1 Selenicereus undatus
ACATGCTTTCACTTCGACCCATTGTATGCTAAGGGTAAGAACACATACTTCTACACGTATGTAATTTTGAGGTACAAAGCATTATTATGTCCTTGACCCTCCTTATGGGAAGTCCTCTTTTCCAAAGGTCATTGTGCCTTAGTATGTGACCATTGCAGTGACCATCTCTTCATCAGGTGTTTCAGGTATTATCTCTACCATGTTTAAAGCATCAACTAGGTTCCACCTATACTTTTGGAAGGTCACTATGGGCTGCCAAATTCTGACATCTACCTTCAGCTTTGTTAGTTGCTTAAGAATTGGGTCATCTTCCTCTTTGGCCACTTATTTTGCTTTTCCGCTTTCATTTTCCTGGGTCAAATATAAATCCTCATTTCCCTGATATCTATTGATCTTGGTCAAGTGGTATACCTATGTTTGGTCTTTCTCTTCTCAAGAATTAGCATCATTGGTTATCTTAGTTTGCCAAATCTCTTCATGCGTTATGCATGCATCCTTTTCATCACTATCCGGTAGTCCACATATCTCCAGATTATGTGATAACTTTCGCTCGGGTAAATCTACTTAAGCTATATAGATTGATGGATCCCATTCATTGTGGTAAAAAATAGCAAAGATGTAATCATACAAATTGAGCGGGTTCTTACCGTTGTTAGGCTTTCAAGTAGCGTTAGGTAATGGAAGTTCTCCTAATTTGAATATATCATTTCTAACCAATTCTTAAAGGTCCAGCGGTCTTCAATATCATGGCCTCAGTTCTGATGATACGTGTAGAACCTACTTGCATCCCAATAACCTTGGCCGTCAATCGAAATAATAACTCCGTGAAGGACACCTTCTCTTCCTACTATAGTAAATTCAAATCCCTCAATGTAATGGGAAGGATAGTGTTTTATGAATGCTGATTGAGGAATACTATTAAGAGGTCCTCCCAATTAGTGAACTTGTATGGGTCAACAAAATTGTACAACATCTTCACCTCGTCTAACGTCCAAGGAAAGATGAAGTGCAATATAACTTATTCAATGCCTTTTAGGGCCATGACATTAATAAAATTCCTTACATGATGATAAGGATTTAAGTTCCATGGAATTTAATGTTAGGAATAGAAAAATTTTGAGGTAGCTTGCCCGTAAGGATTGACACAAATCCCTTAAAGCTAAAGAAATCATTATTGAACGTAGCAGAGTCTTTAACTAACTACTTAATCTAATCCAAGCATGGATCAGATTTAGGAGTTCCACCTTTTCATCAACTTCTTTCTTTGTAGTTATTTCTTTATTATGAGGTTCTCCCTCGTTACACGGAGTCCCATCCTTATCCATACTTAGGTGTTTTACTTTTAGAGTTAGTTCCTTCACCCTGGCCTCTTACTCATGCGTCTTAGTGTTTAGGTTCTCCAAGAGTGTCAACATTCGCCCCACATTGTTGGCTCTGCCATTGTAGTGTCATAGTTAGAATTTGTTCTTGGGCTAGACTGAGAAGTTCAATTGATAATTCAAATTTCTCTAATGGACCAATGTTTGGATCTCACTGGAACACAGGAAATCCCAAAAGCAAAGGCGCTTAGGGACTGGCTCAATGATAGCATTTATTTTAAATTAGGCAAACTTATACTCTTATAGACTTATTTAACTTATTTAATTTTGCTTAGCCACAAATGCAAAAAGAACATAAATAGGACCAGGTCGCTGGTTAATTTAGTGACCCTCCTAAGTTTTGTTAGGGAACCAACATTATCAATGCTATTAAATGTGGACTTACTCAACATCTATGAAACTGATGCGAAATGCCCTTGACCCTATGTAAAAGATGAGTAACTTATGACAAGCGTAAAACACATCTAAACTCTAAAGAGCCCAAAATGCAAACATGTTAAGGTCATATGGGCTACTACCATGCAATGTAGGGCCCATGATGGAGCCCTTTAGGTTCCATGGCATAGAAAACCAATCAGGCTTCATATTGGTCTAGGCCTAACTTTATTACCCGTGGGCCCCTAGACGCAACTCGAGACTTCGCTACCTACAATTAATGCATGGGTCTCTAATTTAGAGTGGGTTTTATACATGACTTTCAAACATATTTTTAAGGACACATACGATTTCCAACCTAGGCGAAGTCCCATGTTACAAAGAGTTTAGGTAAGGATTGATAGTTTTCTCGTGGTCGAAATACTTTATCACCCATGGGATGCATGGTTTAACTAGAATGTTTGGTGGCATCTACAATTATTAGATGGACTTGGGGCACGAGTGAGAAGAAACAACTGCAGGCATAGTCGAAAGTCAGGTGAATCCACTTAGCATCAATTATTCTCTCAAAAGACCATTCAATTTTGGTTTTAGCTAACGGTGCTTCTTAGTTCCTTGCTAGGTAGCACCTAAATGCAAGATGCCTAATGTATGTGCAACATCAAAATTTTTCGATTTGATTTTTGAATCTCACTCACTTAACAAGTGCCAAGTGGACTGGCCACTATAGGGAGCACGGTTTGGACCCCGAGCTTTGTCCCCTACGAATGGCTCACTACGTTGTTTTGTGTGCTTGCTTAAGAATTTTTATTTTATTCATTTTATTATTAAAAATAATGTTTTTGGACAATAAACAAAGTGGACTAAGAACGCACCTGGGCTACTGACCCAAACAACAAGTACTGTTTGGAGCACCACCCATAAGACTTCATGCTTTAGCTGAGGAACCTGGCTACTTTCCTGAGCCCAAAGTATGAATGGGCTCTCTAACCCAAACAGTAATCACTGTTTGGAGCAAAGAATTGAAATTAGACCTGTCAGTTCGGGCGGGCGGGTTAAATACGGGTCGGGTATATTCAGGTTCGGATAAAATACGGGTCGGGTGTATTTCGGGTTCGGTTACAATATAGGTTGAGTGTATTTCGGTTTTATGGGTTTCAGATCAACCCAACGGGTTTAGAGCGCCTTTTCCTTAAGTTATTTTTCTTTTTTAAAAATTAAAAATTCTGCATATTTATTACTCAAAATTATCATTATTTAATGAAAATGCATAATAATTGTAATTTCTCAAAAGAATATTAAAATATTCAAACATTTTATTACAATATATGAATATCTTGTATGGGCGGGTAAAGAATTAAGTCCAACTTGATTTTGGGTATATCGACCCCTACATTGAAAGAAGGTTAATAGTGGGTCGGCCATTTATTGGGCAGTCCGTCTAGAGTGTTTTAATGGGTTGTAGCAGTTTCACCGCTAATAATCTATTTAATAATTTAATATTTTTATTAACTAACCTACCAATGTCCAATCGGGTAAAACTTTGTTAATGGGCAGACCCCAATACGAATACGGCTAGTTGTTTTTTTACCGTTAGTATCATAGTTCAAGACTGGTCAGAACGAAAACTAAATAAAATTAAATAAAAGTACAAGATACTATCTTGCAATTGTAACATCAAAATTTTAAATTATTACAAATTAATTAATTTTAAAAAAAATTAGACAGATTTGTTTAACTAACTATGTAATGGTATGACTTTTGCATCTTTAATACTTGTGTTCTTTTAAATTAACTTTTTAAAAAAGATTAGATAGTTATTCCATGCAATTTTATACTTATTTTAAACATTTTTTCATTTAAAAGTTGTGTACGGTTTTATTTTAAGAGAATGGAGAACAAAAAATAAGGTTATTATTGTTTAATTTGTAAATAGATGCAATAGTTATATAATATCTTTTCAAAATACTCAATAAAAATGACTAACCATTATTGTTAAAAGAGATAAATTAGAGAAAAACAAAAAACTAAGGAAATAATATTCGGGTCAAGAGGGCGGGTTCAGGATCGGTTTCGGGTCGGGTTTGACCCGCTAATTTGCGGGTTTTCCGCGTTCGGTTTATTTCGGGTTCGGGTCGAGAAAATCGTGTTCAAAACCCAAAATTTTCGGGCGGGTTCGGGTTGGGTCAATTTTTGACAGGTGTGGCTGAAATAACTTCTTCAGTTGGCTTTCATGCTGTCAAAAGTTTTTTTAAAAAAAATACGAAATGGTAAAAGTAAGTTGCTAGTGAAAGTTTGTTAAAAGAATGCATAAAAAGAAAAGAATCATTTTTCCTATCAATTCTCTAAATTGAATAATCCATGACTTGGCAAAAAACTGTTTTTTAATAGTCCTCAAATAATCCCAGGCACAGGGACCATCTAACTGCATTGGCACAAACAAGAGCTCTACGTTCGGGGCAAAGTTACGATGTTAAGATGGGATGCATCCTGGCACTGCCTGTCGTCAGGGACACCTTCTACTAATAAAATCTTAAAATTGAAGTGCTATACTAAAAAACATACATGTAGGATATTGATAAATCATAATTAAAATAAGTGGAAAACATCCATGGTTCATACCAAATGTGGCACAAAGGAACAGTAGAAAAATACAGTGGATGGGGATGCTAAACTACAATTAGATCTTTGTAATACTCAATATTAAATTAAGAAACAAAAAGTAAATGTCAATTGGCCCCCAAGTTGGCCTACCTATTTAGCCGGACAACCTAATAGATACTCAATGGTCACTTTGTTCCAATTTTGGCAGGGTAAGGCACCTTTTTTTTTTCCCTTTGGCCTCTCTTTTCTCGCTAATTTGTCACTAATTCATATCCTATAATTCTCTTCTTGTCCCTCTACTCAAAGGGGTGACCCCATGTCGTCAGGAACTATTGGCACATTATTAAGAAAGATCTATTCAATAGTATCGGTGAATTTTTCCGAAAAGGGAAAATCCTCAAAGAACTAAAGCACACTTTTATAGCACTCATACCGAAAATTGATAATCCAACTCAAACGCACCAGTTCAGGCCCATCAGTCTATGTTCTACATTCTACAAGATCATTGCTAAGATTCTTGTTAACCAGTTACGACCCTTGCTCGATAAGTTAATTTCGCCTTTGCAAAGTGCCTTTATTCCAGGAAGATCCATCCATGACAATATACTCATTTCTCGTGAGATCATGCATAAATTTAAGTATTTAAAATCCAAGGATGCTTGCGTGGCCATTAAGCCGGATATGGAAAAAACCTATGATAGAATGGAATGGGATTTCATCCTGAAATGCTTCCAGGAACTAGGTTTCGATCCCACGTGGACCAACTGGATCATGGAATGTGTCTCTTCTGTATCGTATTCTATGATTGTCAATGACGAACCTACAGGCTTTTTTAACCCAACCAAAGGCATCCATCAAGGAGATCTGCTCTCTCCATATATCTTCATAATATGTATGGAGGTGTTAAGCTTATGGCTAACAAAAGCAGCTGCCTAACGACAATCCGGCATAGGCATTAACATCTGCCCTAAATCGTGTAAAATTTCGGGTTTGTTTTTTGTGGATGATTTCCTCCTGTTTTGTCAAACTAACGCTGCCAGCTGTAGGGCAGTGAAAATTTTTTTGGATGAATTTTGTTCCACCTGAGAGCAAGTAATTAATTCCCATAAATCAGTCCTTACCTTTTCTCGTAATGCCTTCACACAGCAAAAGCAACTAGTTACGAGCATTTTTACTATATTGCACCGAGTCTCTCTAGGCAAGTACCTTGGATGCCTTTTCTTCCAAGGATGACCGGGCAAAGAAACATTTAAAGAGATCATTGCTAAAGCCACTTCAAAACTTCAAGGTTTGCAAGCACCCTGTTTATCCAAAGCAGGCAGAACAGTGCTAATCCAGTCGCATCTAGAAGCATTGCCGGCACATACGATGCAATGCTTCTAACTCCCCAAAGAAACTTGTCAACAAATGGATAAAATTAGTCGAGAATTCTTTTGGAAACATACGAATGCGGACAAAGGGTTCCCCTGATTGTATGGCATAAACTATGTTTACCAAAGAACCGGGGGGGGGGGAATAGGATTACGGAAGACAGAAGCAGTTAATAAAGCATTCCAGTGCAAACTAGACGGGAAGATCCTTACAAACTCCTCTAGCCTCTGGACTCCACTCATGACTGATAAATACTTGCATAAAGCAGAATTTCTCTTATACGAAAAGAAGCCTACAGATTCACCAATATGGAAGAACTTACTCAGTTGTAGAGAACTAATCAAGCGAGGTAGCATTTAGAAATTAGGAGATGGGAAGAGCATCTGTTTCTGCAAGGGTAATTGGGTAGAAAACAATAACATCCTCGACACACTAGAACTAGAGTTAGATAAGGTACCCTGCCCACAGGCTAAAGTGTCCGAATTCATTCAACATGACAACTCTTTGAATTATGCCAAGCTAACTGCTTTTTTGGGCAATCACCCTATCGTCTCCAAAACACAAGGGATTGCGATTCCAGTCCATAGCCAACTTGACACCTTTTGCTGGGGATTGGATAGTTAGGGTAAATTTAGTACTAAATCGGCTACTTGGTTAGCACATGATAAGGATACGAACGTTATATCGACATGGCCACTGAAGTGGATATGACAAATAGATACTATGCCAAAAATAAAAATCTTTATATGGCAATTAGGTCACAAGGCCATCCCTGTTAAAGGTATCTTGCTTCGACGGGGTATTGATCTTGATCCAGTCTGCCCAAGTTGCTTAAGCGAAATTGAATCCATTGAACACTTACTATGTGAGTGTCCGACAACACGGAAGGTCTGGGAACTGGATGACAACCATAACTGGTTTTCGATGCAGTTCTCACCTTTAGGTTGTCAAGATGTAACTGAAGGCCTAGATAAGGCAAGAAATTCTCGAAACGCGAGGTTGCTACAAAATTCTCTTTCCTTATATGGTGCATTTGGAAAGAGAGAAATGTAGTTATATTTGAACACAAAGTATTTAATCCAATCAGTTGTATAATCAGGGCCCAAAAGGCTTATGCCGAATGGAGAATCTACACTTGCATGGCGGATGATTTTTTTCAGCGGGGAAGCTCCTTATCCCCGGTAAAGAGCCCCCAACTGGTGCGGTGGCATCCTCCTCCTCTGGGTTTCATCAAACTCAATTTTGATGGGTTGCTTGTCAACTCATCTGCAGCAGGAGGTTTCATCTTACGAGATTCGACTGGGAAAGTAATCAAAGTCGGAGCTGCAAATTGTGGACATACATCAATCATCGTTGCCGAAGCAAGAGCATTGAGGGATGGAATCTCAGCGGCTATACAAGCTGGATTCCAAAATCTTTATATTGAAGGTGACAACCGCACAGTGATTCAAGCAATACAAGGTCAAATAGGATTTCCTTGGAAAATTGATACAATCCTTCAAGACGTACACACTTGGATTCTTCAGATGGCACATGTCCAAGTTCACCATATTTTTCGAGAGGCAAATATGGCCGTGGATTGGCTTTCCAAATTTGGCCACACTGTCACAAACTGTTTTTCAGCTGATTCTTGCTTTTCCCCTGTCCTTGGTACTATTCTGACTGCGGATGTAATTGGGCGTACTCTTGTGAGAATAAGCGCCTAACAGTGCAAGTTTCTTTACCTTTGTGAAAAAAAAAGGAATAGAAGGATCGGAAAGGTTGGATAAAAACAAGAGCGACGCTTGATTTTGACTAGAAAAAATCAAATTATGGTTGCATTCCCCTTTAAAGGTGCTACTAATTGACACCTTTGACAGAAAAAATTAGCATAATTGAATCTCCTGGTCAATCCAATTTCAGAACCCAATTGGTTTCCTAAGTGGCCCAGTACCCGAACTCAAGCGGCTCCAGCACAAGCTCAACACTGTTAGTGTTTAGGTCTAAATTCAAATGTCATACTACTGGGCTTCCATGTGTACAAGTTGGGCTTGAATTTCGTCATCGGGAACTTTAAAAAGTAAGACACCATTTTTTTATTTCTACACTCTTTGAACTCTCTCTTCTCGAAAAACATTTTCATGAAACAAAACATTAGAATACTCGTCTCTTAAAATCTTTCAAATTGAACTAAGCCTTTAACCTATCCTACCACACTTGGGAGAAAGGATACAACTGATGTTTGCTTCACCTACCACTAGGATTGAGGTGGATACTGAGGGCTATTAACAATGAAATAACTAATTCACACCTTTTCTTTTTTTCTCACATCAATAACCGTGTTTATCTTCAACTGTGCTTGAATACTTGTTTATTGTTCATTTTCTGACACATAAAATAACATTATGCTTACAATAATGTGGTCACCAAATTTATTGTCTATTTTACATTTTTTTTCTCATTATAAAAATCGATAGCTAATGGGTGGTGACCAAAACATGTTTAAACTATTTGCCTTACTATATAAGACTAAGATCATAGAAAATGTATTTTAGGCAGAGTCGGAAAATAAAAGTTTTTAACACATTCATTTTTAGTAGAGACCACTTTATGAGGCAGACATTCTAGTGGTAGCCTGGACGATTCATTAGACCTTGCCTTCATCTTCGAATCCATTCTCATGGTTTATGGCCATCGTGTCATGCACTTTTATTAATATGTTTCTGAGACATCTAAAATTATAATGCCAAAGTCATTTTTATTTCTTGAAAATTGAGTCATATGTTTCAGATTGTCCCTTTTGTTTTAGGACATAATTAATAGACAGAACTAGAAATTTCTATGAAATTACGGTTCGTACATTACCTTAAAAAATTGCTGGAGACTCTAAAAATTGATGCTCTAATCCATAGGCCCACAAAACCACTGTGTTGAGAAAGTCGATTCGATGCATTCCTCAAAAGAGGGCTTCCCAAGGGAAGAGTCCGTTCAGCCTGAAGTGCTTTGTCGCAACTGTCGCACGGGACCGTGTCCCATGTGTCTGGGCGTTTGTAGTGGCGGCCTTATTGGGGATTAGGTAAGAAAGTGGGATGAGACTTGAACGAAACGAATGCAATTAAAGCTTACTTCTTTTTTAGCTAAGAAAAAAATGATCATATAGGCAGTATGTGCTCAGTGTTGGCAAATGCCAAAGTTTATCAAGTGCCTCTTATTAAGGCATGCCCGAGGTTTGTTCTTTTACCCATGAAAACATGTGGAACTCCTTTCTGTACCTTGCCTTTCCTACTCGATCATGGAAGTACTTCTCAGTAGAACCACCATGTGCCCTTTTAATGCCAGCCACTTTGAAGAAAAAAGGAGTCTAGTCCATCCTACTTGGGCGTTGATGCCATCGACTTTGCTGCACATCCCCTTTTTGACCATAGGTTTAAGATCAAATCTAATACGTGATTACTGTGAACAAATGCTTAGTTCGCTTACTGTTCCTTTCTGTGTCAAGAGGGTCCCTTCCAAAATGAGTTACTTCCCCCTAAACTTTTAACCATGAACCAAAATCTAACAAAAAATGATAAGGTTGCTCAATAGGGCCCTCTAGACAGGATTCAGCACTAGTTATACTCATGTGGACTACCTAAAATCCTAGCCTAATGGTCCTAATAGGATGATTATGTACTCCAGTGGTCATGTTATTCACGTCACTAGGGCCTAATAGAAGGCTAGTGGTACAGCAACATTATGTTGTTAACCCCACATTTCTTGGGCCTGCCTAGTCTTTTAGGTCCCACAGGGTTCCAGCATTATCTGCGATGGAAGTCTTCGGGTATGTTTTAAGGTCTCTCTGTTGTTTCTTTTGCCCCTTGTTTACTCCCTAAAACAAGGTGTTATGGTAAATATTTCATTTTTATTTTGTTTCTTTATAAAAAAGCAAAGATTTTCTTTTCATAAAAGCTTAAATTTTGGTGCTTTTGGAGGCCAAACAATCCTTGTAGAAGAGATCATTAAGGTCGCTTCGTATGATTACTATCCAATATCTCTAAAATTAAAATTGCTGACTCCGTGGCCAAAAAATATGGTCAATAATAATCACAAACACAAAGAATTGAAAAAATGGAATCCTTTATGGCCAACTTGTTCCCACAAATGGATGGCCATTTTGAGGCAAACCTAATTGGTCAACAAAAGCTTATTAGCGACTTGCCAAAAAAAGGTCAGGAACATGAATCTATGAATGAAAGAGAGGATGGTGCGCATTTCATCCATTCAATTCATGAAGAAAATCCATCACTAATGGATTAAAGAAATAACAAACTATAGTAGGTCTTAAGGGCTCGCAATTATTTGTGAACCAACTTACCAGCTCAATCCTTTGTACACCTATGCTAAAAAGGAAGTTGCATATCAAGTTTCCCTTCTCGAAAAATTGAAGTTTTCAAGCTTAGACAACCTATCTTGCCATCTGAGGAATTTTGTTGACATTATGGGCCTAAAGAGTGTAGATAAATCCTTTTATCCTCAAATATTCCCCCTCATATTACGAGAAATAGTGACTAGCTAGTCCCATTCCATTAACCCACAAAAGCTTAGTACTTAGGATATTGTAACCAAGGAATTTCTCTCGCAACATTCCTACAACATGGGATTGGCTACCATAATCTCACTTAGAGGTGCTAAATCAATATGAAAATGGAAGTTTCCCAACCTTTCAAACCTGATGGAAGGAAAAGGCCTCTTTTATGCTCAAGTGTCCGAGCAAAAAGGTAAAGTTTCAATACTTAATGAAAATTTGAGGCAAAATGATGATCAACACCTCAAGTTCCAACCCCTGAGCACATTCATGCAATTACATGGTGTTAGGATGTTGGTTGACGAAGAAATGCAAAAGGGACCAAAGAATTGTTACCTAAATAACAAAGGTTCTTTCAACGATAAGAAAGCAACAACCACTTCTAGCACAAAACACTAAATGGGGTAAACACCGTAGAGGCTCTGAGGCTGCAAGATCCTTACTCGGTCTTTACCCAAGTCAAGATTAAGCCCAGGCAACCCTTAAAAAGAGCTGAGAGCCAAGGGCTCTTTAAGCTAATCAGACCTATGCCTGATGTGGTGGAGCACAAAAGAAGTCCAAACTATGACATCAAGACCTATTGCAATTACCATCATGGAAAAGGGCATCATACTAGGAAATGTGTTGCCTTAAAGCGTGCAATACCAGACATGATTAATGATTGGCCTTTGATTATTTGAAATGTATAAAAGCCTCACACCTAGCTAACCCATTGAGTTTCGTGCTTGAAATTTTTATGACTGAAGAAGAACTTGACTCATCTGTTCTCATAAGGGTGAAGTTAATAGAATATAGAGGGATGACCAAGAGGATACTTGGATGGTCCCCCATCCTCAATTTCCATCACCTCCACGCTCACCACCATCATCACGCCTTCCCCTTTCATCTCATCATCATCATCTATCCTCATCTCCTCCACAACAAAAGCCACGACTACCCTCCATATAATCCTCACGGCTGCCTTCATTATCTCGACCATGCACCATCACCAAAAACCACAGCTGATCCATCTTATTAGGGTTGTTTTATTTTTAGTTTTTATTGTTTAGATTATTGTTAAACATGCATTATTTGGTTGAAATTGGTGATTTTATTCTTAATATGAGTGAGTAATTTTCTTGTGTTTAGTATAATCTATTTCAAACCATGCTAAATTAATTATTTTGAAACAAGTTTCATCCTTTATTGTCTAGTTAATTTTTATTCATAATTCTATAGCGATTAGTGTTTATCGTTCATGATATTCGTGTTATATTAATTAGAATGCATGCTAGTTAGTTTAATACGAATTCATATGATAATTTAAAAGGCTTTAATACATAAAAGTTATCGTCTTTTAAGCGTTAGTATCACCCTCACTAATCATGGATGACTCAAACCCATCTCTTTTAATTAGGTAATCGTTATAGATCTTTGTTAAATCGATTTGCTGGTAAATTGGTTACAAAGCGTTAAATGATGTTTTTCTAATACGTAACGCTCTAATTTGATTAAATTCTTACGCTAGTGTAAGGGTTATCAAAACTAGTAGGATTTATATTAGGGCTGGACCTAATTAAACTAGAATCTAAGGAAAAACGGGGAAGAGCCGCTGGTGGGTGTCTTCTACAGTTTAATTCATGAATGAAATTAACTTGTCTGTTAATGATAAATATTAATTTGCATGGTGGATTGAGATTATACTAAGTATTCTTCATAAATTTGACAACTTTTGATCATTACTTGTTGCTTAGAGTTAATTTGATTAGTTTGTTAATTTTTGTTCTATTTTCATTAGCTTCATTATTAATTCAATCGACCCCACCCCCAAATGCATAGTCTTTTAGGAGTGTCTAGGTAATTTTAGATAGTTTAGATATTAATTTTTAGAGTGGTTATAATTTTAGATTGATTTATATTCAGTTTTAGTATTTACCGGTTTGTTAGAAATTAGACTAAAAATTGTTGTTTTTGTTATTTTTCAATTTTTATCAGTTATTAGAGTTTATATAGTGTCCTAGTCTGCCCATATTTAATTTCGTAATTTTTGGAAATTATTTGATAATTTTTCAGAATTATTTTGCAAAATTGATATGTGCAGGGTTTTAGGTTATTAATTCTGAAAATTTCGATTTTAATTGTTAATTCACGATTATTAGGTACTGTTAGTCCAGAAAATTGTCTCCTAGAATTAGGGTAATTTGATTTATTATTTTCGTATTTATATTTATGCAGATTATTTTATTTCTCATTTCAGATTTAATATTCTGCATTGATATTCTGTGGTAATTTTCTGATTTGATTTTTCTGAAATTATTTGTATACAATTGAAGAGTTATAAGCTTCTATACCTGAAGAAAAATATTTTATGTTACTGTTTGACATTTTTAATATGTATTTTCTGATTATTATTTGGTGTTTTGATATTTAATTAGAATTTCAGTTACTATTCTGATTTTATTTTTCCATATTATTTAGGAAAGATTTTTACTATTTTATTTCCAGAATATAATCCAAAATATTTAGGAGCATCATTGGGTGTTTTTCCAGATTTGTATTCATTAGATTTTAATTATTTTAGAATTATTAAGTTTAGATTTAATAAATTGGATTAGTAAAATCATTTAGGATTAAGCTGACCTTTTTTAAACAATATTTTCTCGTGGATCGATCCCCACTTCCCTATGCTATAAAAAGTATTTATTAATCGAAGTAGTGGTTAAATTTATAAGCTTGTCGAGAGCTACAAATTTAACAACTACTTTTGTTATTAAACACTTTTTATAGCATAGGAAGTAGCGATCGATCCACGAGGAAAGATTTTTGTGAAAGGCTAGCTTAATCCTAAATAATTTTACTAATCCAATTTATTAAGTCTAATCTTAATAATTCTAAAATAATTAAAATCCAATGAATAAAAATCTAGAAAAATACCCAATGATGCTCCTAAATATTCTAGATCATATTCTGGAAATAAAACAGTACAAAGATTCCCTAAATAACTTACAAAAATAAAAACAGAATAGTAACTGAAATTCTAATTAAAAATCAATAACAGCAAATAATAGTCAGAACATAAATATTAAAAAAAACAAACAGTAACCTAAAATATTATTCTTCAGGTCTATAAGCTTATAAATTCTAAATTTTATGTAATTAATTTCAGAAAAATCAGATGAGAAAATTGGCACAGAATATCAAGCAGAATAATAAATCTGCAATTAGAAATAAAATAATCTGCATTAATCTAAATACGAAATTAATCAAGAAAATTACCCTAATTTTATGACACAATTTTATGGACTTAAAAACACCTAATAATCGTAAAATAAAATTAAAAATTGAAATTTTCAGAATTAATAACCTAAAAACCTGCACTTATCAATTTCACAAAATAATTCTGAAAAATTATCAAATAATTTCCAAAAATTACGAAATTGAATATGAGCATACCAGGACACTATATAAACCCTATTAATTAATAAAAATGGAAAAAAAAATGAAAATAACTATTTTTATTCTAATTTCTAACAAACTAGTAATTAAATACTAAAACTAAATATAAATCAATCTAAAATTATAACTACTCCAAAAATCAAAATCTAAACTATCTAAAATTACCTTGACAATCCTAAAAGGCTATACTCTTTTGGGGGGGGTGTCGATTGAAATTATATGGTAACCAATAAAATGAAACAAAAATTAACAAACAAACCAAAAAACTATAAGCAACAAATAATTATCAAAGTTGTCAAATTTATCAAGGATACTTAGTATAACCTCAATCCACCATGCAAATTAATATTTATCATCAACACACAAGTTAATTTCATTCATGAGTTAAACTGTAGAAGACATGCACCAGCAGTTCTTCCCCGTTTTTCCTTAGATTCTAGTTTACTTAGGTCCAGCTCCATTATAAACCCTACTAATTTGATAATCTTTATACCAGTACAAAAATTTAACCAGACTAGAGTATTAAGAATTAGAAAAACATCATTTAACACTTTCAAACCAATTTACCAGCAAATCGATTTAACAAAGATCTAAAGCGATTACCTAATTAAAAGCAATGGGCTTGAGCCATCCATGATTAATTAGGGTGATACCTAAGCCTAAAAGACTATAAATTTTCCGTATTATAGTCTTCTAAACTATCAATCAAAATTGTATTTAATCAACTAACATGCATTCTAATCGATTTAACACAAATTTCATAAATGATAAACGCTAATCGCTAAAGAATCATGAATATAAATCAACTAGGCATGAAAGCATAAAACTTGTTTCAAAATAATTAATTTAGCATGGCTTCAAGAAGATTATACTAAGCACAAGAAAATTACTCACTCATATTGAGAATGAAATCACAATATTTATCAATAATAATCATGTTCAATGATCAACTATCAAGATAAAATAACAACCCTAATAACAATACATGAAATAATAATAAAAGATATACTTTTGAGAGGAGGATGGGTGCGTGGGTGGTGAGGCTGGCGTGTATGGCTAGTTGCGTGGTGGTAGATGACGACGGGCCCAGAAGCAGAAGAAAAGGAGGAGGATGATGAAGGACGATGATGACTTGCGTATGGTGGCCGTGAATGAAGAGGAAAGGAGATGAGTGTTTGGCATGGAGATGGATGGATGATTCTTCAAGGAGGAAGCTAGGTGATGATAGGTGGCAGCTCGGTGATGGTCCCCTCCCCCTTTGAGCCGTGCCCCTTTATAAAGTTAGGTGAAGTTAAAGCCTCACACCTAAAGGGACCAACGACCTTGTGGACCCTCTAGTGGCCATTGATTATTTCACCAAGTGGGTGGAAACGACATCATTTGCTACCCTTACCGCCAAGAAGGTTGCACTTTTCATAATAACCAATAATATTTGCCATTATGGAGTACCACATGAGCTAATAAGCAATCATGGGTCTCATTTGAAGGATGAGGCCATACGGTTGCTTAAGCAATATAAGATCCAACATTGGCAATCTAGTACATGAAACAATGCTCTAGAGTTGGCCAATAAAAGTATTAAGAACATCCTAAGAAAGATGATAAGAAATTGTAATGATTGGCCGAGCAAAATTCCTTCTGAATTATGGGGATACTAAATGACCATGAGAATATCCATATGTGCAAGCCCATTCTCAGTACATTTGTGACTGAACTGGTGCTCCTAGTAGAAGCCAAAATTCCATCATTGCGGGTTAGCCTAGTGGGGTAGGCATCTAAAATCTATTGCACAACCTCAACATGAAAAACTAGTAAGCCTCACTGAGCAAAGATTGCAAGCCCTGAGCCTCTTATGAAAAATATCAGCATAGAATGGCGAAAGATTTCAATTCAAATGTATGCCTTCGAATAAATTTGGGTGGGTGATGCGATGGTGCTAGACGTACGATTACCCATCATCGAGCCACAAGGAAAACTTCAAACCTTGATAGATTAGATCTATCCCCTCCTATCTAAAAGAAATTCGTTTGGGAAGGGCCATTAAACTAATGGATATACACAGATGTAAGTTTTTGCAACTTACAAATTTAGACCAATTAAAGAAGTTTTGCATCGACAAGGGTCTATGAAAACTAAAAAATAGGGGTAATACATATGTAACATAGTGAAAGTGGCAGCCAAATCCTTATGCCATGAACAAAAGAGCCACCAGAGCCTAACAACATAAAAATTTGTACGATCAGTCTCAGTGGTGTAAAAAACACTGCCGCCAGGACCGACCGACATCCTTCGACTGCTTTTAGGTATTTAGCAAACAAATCATACATTTTTGTGCTCCTTAAAGTTGGATTTTAGATCAAACCAATTTTTATTGTAGAATTTACATTTGTGTTTGTTTTACTTTTATAGCAAATCAAAAAAATGTAGAAACAAATGTGAAAAAGGAGAAATTAGGCTGAATGCACATCAAATTGACAGTTGGAGACAAACACTTGCCTTTTGCCTACCTTCCCACTTAACCCAGTAGAAAAGCTTGATCCATTGTATAAAAAGGAGAAAATCAAAAACATTAACAAAACCAAATGATCCATGTCTTATGTGACACCCTCATCAATTCTTCCCCCACCTCCCTATTAAAAATAAAATAAGATAATAAACTTGATTTATTAAATATTGAAGAGTGTTTTCTAGGTTCATGTATCTTATGAGATTAATGTATTCTTGAATACATTGTTTTGTGTGGATCATGTATGTGGGTTAGTTCACACATAGATACATGAATGGATTAGGATGAATGTTCATCGTACTAGGTGAAGATGTATTTGAGCCATTTGATGTGCAGTAAAAAAGACAAGTATTATCTCAGTTGTTATTTTCATCCTTCTCGGCTTCTCCTATATAAATCACAAAAATTGTCTATGATCTCAACAAAGTGGTATCAGAGCCACATCTAAGATGAATTCCACCTTTCCCTTTGTTATCCCAAAACTCACAAAAGATAATTATCGTACTTGGAGTATTCGGATAAAGGCCTTGCTTGGTTCACAAGAGGCATGGGAGATAGTACAGAAAGGTTATGAAGAACCTAAGAATGAGGGAGCTTTGACACAAGCTCAACGGAATAACTTGCTTAAAAATCGCAAGTTAGATCAACACGCCCTATCTATCATCCACATTGGATTGGCTGATACTATGTTTGAGAAGGTATCTTTGGTTACAAAGGCCAAAGAAGCCTGGACAATTCTTGAAAATAATTTCAAAGGGTTGGACAAGGTAAAGAAAGTTCGTCTCCAAACCCTTAGGGGTGAATTTGAATCATTACATATGAAGGAGTTGGAAACAGTTTTTGATTACTTCATTAGAGTTTCTAGTGTAGTCAACCAAATGAAGCGTTATGGAGATACAATTGAAGATGTTCGTGTTATGGAGAAGATTCTTAGATTGCTTGACTCAAAACTTGAGTATGTTGCTTTTGCCATTGAAGAATGTAACAACTTGGAGACGATGACTCTTGATCAACTCATGGGTTCTTTACAAGCCTATGAGGAGAGAATTAAGAGAAAAGATGAGCCATCAGTTCCAGCTCTTCAAACCAAGGTGTCCTTGGGTGACAAAATTCAGGAGCCAGGGAAGTTGAATAGTCAAAGCCATGACCAAGGAAGAAGTCGTGGACGAGGAGGTCATTATGGCTGTGGATGAGGCCGCTATCGAGGATGCGACAGATATGACGGATCACAATACGAAGAATCCAACAGTCAATCCCGAGCATCAAGAGGGCGTGGAGGCTACGAAAATCAAAGAGGTCGTGGTCGAGAAAGAACATATGATAAATCACATGTTCAATGTCATAATTGTCATAAATTTGGTCACTATGCTTCGGAGTGTTGGCACACCAACACCAACACCAATGAGAAGGCAAATTTCGTAGACATGGAGGAGGAAGAAGATCTCTACCTCTTGTTGGTGAGCAAAGGAAAAGAAGACAAAGGTGTTTGGTACCTTGATACCGGCATTAGTAACCACATGAGTGGCAACTAGGAGTTTTTCACAAATCTTGACGAGGCCGTTGCCGGCAACATTGTTTTTGGAGTTAACACCAAAGTTCCAATCAAGGGGAAAGGTAACATTCTTACTCGCACCAAAAAGAGTAGCCATCACTTAATTTCTCAAGTTTATTATGTGCCTTCTTTAAAAACAAACATCTTAAGTTTAGGTCAATTACTTGAAATTGGCTACGACAATCACGTAAAGAATCGGTCTCTCACCTTGAAAGATATGTTTCACAATTTAATCGCGAAGGTGTACATGGCAAGGAATAGAATGTTCTTACTCAAAGTTCAAGTTGATAATCCAAAGTGCTTGAAAACCTGTGTGAAAGATGACTAGTTGCTATGGCACTTGAGATTAGGCCACTTGAATTTTGGTGGCTTAAAGAGTTTGGCACAAGAGAAGATGGTGAATGGCTTACCATTCATCTCTCATCCAAATCAGCGTTGTGAGGGATGTCTTCGGGAAAGCAAACTAGAAGAATTTTTCCGAAAGAAGCAAATTTTCAAGCCTCGGAGCCTCTTCAACTTGTTCATGCCGATTTGGGTGGACCGATCAAGCCATCTGCACATGGTAAATCCAACTATTTTTTACTTTTCATTGATGATTTTTCTTGCAAGACATGGGTGTACTTCTTAAAGGAGAAAAATGAAGCATTTGGAGTATTTCGAAAGTTTAAGGCACTTGTTGAGAAAGAGAGTGGTTATACTCTCAAAGCTTTAAGAACTGATAGAGGCAACGAGTTCACATCGAAGGAGTTTGAAGAATTTTGTGCTTCTCAAGGCATACGCCATTTTCTGACAGTTCGATGTTCTCCTCAGCGAAATGGAGTAGTGGAATGCAAGAATCGGACCATTCTCAACATGACTCGAAGCATGTTAAGAAGTAAGAAGATGCCCAAAGAGTTTTGGGCCGAAGCTGTCTCATGCACTGTGTACTTGTCAAATCTTTGTCCAACAAGGAGTGTCCATGGCATTACACCACAAGAAGCATGGAGTGGTAAGAAACCAAGTGTCTCTCACTTGCGTATTTTTGGAAGCATAGCCTATTCCGATGTCCATGATGAGAAGAGAGTCGAGCTTGAAGACAAGAGGGAGAAGCCTGTCTTCATTGGATATGATTCAAGATCCAAAGGCTACAACCTTTACAATCCTATTAATAGGAAGGTGATCATCAGTAGAGATGTGGTGTTTGATGAAGAGGACTCATGGGAGTGGGACATATCCTCCAATGAAGAAACTGTCTCGTTTCCATTGGTTGATAGAGAGCCTAATCAAGTGACAAGAGAAGATTTGACGCCTCCTACTCCGAATTCATCTCTAAGTCCATAATCTTCAACTGACAGCTCTTCTGAAAGGCCACGGTGCACAAGGAATCTAAGAGAACTTTATGACGAGACAGAGGTACTTGATAATCCAACTCTTTCTTGTCTTTTTGCTGACCCTGAGCCTCTTAATTTTGAAGAAGCAGTGGAAGACAAAAATTGGAGGCTAGCAATGGATGAAGAAATCCAAGCAATAAAAAAGAATGACACATGGGAATTAGCCAATCTTCCAAAAGGCCAAAAGGCGATTGGTGTCAAGTGGATTTACAAAGTGAAGAAGAATGCAAAAGGAGGAGTTGAAAGATACAAGGCTAGACTCGGTGCAAAAGATTATAGCCGACGACGAGGCATAGACTACGATGAGGTCTTTGCCCCTGTCACTCAGTTGGAGACTATTCGTCTCATCATCTCCTTGGCAGCCCATAACAGATGGCAGATTCATCAAATGGATGTTAAGTCTACTTTCTTGAATGGTTATCTCGAAGAACAAGTCTATATTGAACAACCCTTGGGTTATTTTGTCAAGGGACATGAAGGTAAAGTGCTGAAATTGAAGAAAGCCTTGTACGGCTTAAAACAAGCACCAAAGGCAAGGTATAGCCGAATTGACAAATACTTTCAAGATCATGATTTCAACAAGTGCCCACATGAACATGCTTTTTATGTCAAAGAAGATGGGCGAGGAGGAATGTTGATTGTCTGTTTATATGTTGACGATATGATTTTGCCAACAATTCGAAGATGTTCGATGAATTCAAGAGGGTGATGGATCAAGAATTTGAGATGACTGATATTGGAGTCATGTCCTATTATCTTGGAATCGAAGTGAAGCAAAATGATGATAGCATATTTATTTCTCAAGAAGGATACGCCAGAAAAATTCTTAAGAAATTTAATATGCAAAACTGCAAGCCGGTGAGCACTTCTATCGATTGTGGAATGAAATTATCTAAGTTTGATGAAGGAGAAAAGGTAGATCGGACTTTATACCGGAGTCTTGTTGGAAGTTTGAGATATTTGACATGCACGAGGCCAGACATTCTTTACGAAGTTGGCCTTGTCAGCAGATTTATGGAGGTGCCAACAACATCCCACATGAAAATGGTGAAGAGAATTTTGAGGTACATCAAAGGCACCATTAATCATGGCCTCTCTTTTACTACATCCGGAGATTTTAATCTCATTGGCCACCATGATAGTGATTGGGGTGGAGATGTCGATGATCGAAAGAGTACTACCGGTTACGTATTTTTTATGGGAGACACAACTTTTACTTGGTGCTCAAAGAAACAATCAATCGTGTCTCTTTCAACTTGTGAAGCTAAATATGTTGCAGCCACCTCAGCAGTATGTCACGCAATATGGCTTAGAAAATTGCTAACGACGCTTCGCATGTCGCAGAAGGTGCCCACTACAATACGTGTGGATAATAAGTCCGCTATTGCATTAGCAAAGAATCCTACGTTCCACAAACGTAGTAAACATATTGATACAAGATTCCATTTCATACGAGACTGTATCGAGAAGAAGGAAGTGAAGCTCGCTTATGTCAGGACAACTGATCAAGTTGTAGACATATTCACGAAGCCCTTGAAGTTTGAAGACTTTGCCAGGTTGCGTGCTTTGATTGGAGTAACCAAAGTAAATCAAGTTTAAGGGAGGATGTTAAAAATAAAATAAGATAATAAACTTGATTTATTAAATATTGAAGAGTGTTTTCTAGGTTCTTATAAGATTAATGTATTCTTGAATACATTGTATTGTATGGATCATGTATGTGGGTTAGTTCACACATAGATACATGAATGGATTAGGATGAATGTTCATCGTACTAGGTGAAGATGTCACCTATAAATACCCATGTATTTGAGCCATTTGATGTGCAGTAAAAAAAACAACAAGTATTATCTCGGTTGTTATTTTCCTCCTTCTCGCCTTCTCCTACATAAATCACAAAAATTGTTTATTATCTTAACAATCACTTCAGCAGACACTTCCTTTTACCGCCTTCTAATGTACACACCATCACTTCCAACATCTTCATCAGCATTAACACCACCCATTGTCACCATCGTCTACGCTCATCATCAACACGTGGCATAAACCTCTTACAGAGACCATTATCGAGGTCCTTTCTCCACTGCACCATCACCATTCACCACAACTCAGAAACTGAATGGCATAGATCGAATTAGTGTAGGTATAAGGGCAGGGAATGATAGTGTAATCGAATCCTACTCTAGATTCCAAATAGTTTAGGGTTAGAATCTTAAGTTATAGTTTTTATTTTTCATCTTCATTCTTCCCATATTTTAGTTTTTACGTACTTCAATTTTGCCAGTTCTGAGTTTAAGGTTGTTATTACTACTTAAAATTTCACAAACATTTGGTTTGAATTTTGGGACTTTTGCTTTTGTTGATAAATTTTGCCCGTTTCGAATTTCTGTTTATCGTCATTAATGAAGATTAACATCATCACCTTTTTCTAGTCATCATCATGATTTGGTTTCTATTTTAATTTGTATTTTCTCGTCTGCCCTGAGGTTTTTGTTCTTAATTTTGACTCCCTCTTTTCCTATTCTTCATTCTCTACTTTTTCTTCTTTGTGCTCCACTCGATTTATCTACTTTAAACTCATGTGAGAATAATAGTTAGGTATGATAAGTGATTGATTACATGAATGCGGTATTTAGCTTAGTTGTAAAGGAGAATATAAGCTCTTGAGTTTGGTTTTGTGGTATTTAGCTGAGTTGTAAAGGAGAATGGAAGCTCTTGATTTTGGTTTTGATTGTCTTTATATTCGATCTTGAGGTCTTCTATGTTCCAATTCATTACTTGTGTTTCTTTCAACTAAAGTAGATATTGTTGTAAGTTTTGAGTGACCATTATTAATGGAAGCAGGAGAGGCTAGGGCTGAGGTCGGTTTGGCAAGGAAGACCATGTCTCAACTCTAACTCTAAAGCTCTTCATTTTATATTTGTTTTTGTTGGGTATTTCAATAACCTTTACTACTTTCATTTTGTTAGTATTTTTCTCCATTTCTAGCTTTTCTTGAATAAGTCAAGAGTAATGGGTTGAGGTACTATAGTGTAATTGAATTTATTCACTTTTATTATGAGAATGCTTTGTTGTATTTAATTAGGTTGCCCTTTTCCTTGTTTGGTTTGCTCTCTGGTAATAAAAGTTTTGCTAGCTATAAATTTTGGTAGCTATTCTTGTAAGTTCTGCTTAAATTGATTGAATGATGGTGTTCTTTATTGTATTCAATGTGGTTTATCTTATGAAAAGTATGAATTTCAATGGTGTTACTAATTAGGGTATAAATTACAAAATCCACACTCTTTTAGAATATTTAGGTCTTCAATCCAAAAGTGTGAAAGAAGCTTGGGATATTGTTCAATAGTTTGCTGGTGATACTTACATGTTTAAGGGGGTTACTTTTGACTCTAGGATGTATTTACCTTATCCATGTGCTTTTCACGCTGGAACATACTATAACGAACAAAGTGTAGAATCTTGTCCCCATCCCCCTCATTCTCTTCAATATCTTCCCCTTGTGTGTGATTATTGTCATCTAGTTCACCGTGATGCCAACTTTTGTCCTCATGTTACTTATTTTCACTCTAAATTTGAGCAAATTGTGCGACAAGTGGAACATTATAAAGAGTCCATATAGAACATGACAAGTACACTCATAGACCAGTTCCTAGTATTAGTTAAAAGTCATGTAGAAAGTATTATGCCTATGTCACACGAGATTGACCTTAGGATAGGACCATCCCTCCCCCCCTCCCCCGAGGGTTGTTCCTTAAGTAACTTTGAGTCATCTTCTCCTTTGAGCCCTAATTTGAAGTTGATACTGCTTTGTGTGACATTAAGGGAGACAATGACTTCTCATCCCCTTCTTTTACATATAATTCTCCTCTATTTCCTTTAAGAGTGCCTCGGGGGGCACATGATTATGAGGTTCATTCTAGCATTGATGAGAGGGATGTTTGTGATGAGATAAAGGTGTTTTGTGATATGGATCATTTCATTGAGGAGACTTTATTAAGGAAGTTATGTGTGATGCATGCTCATAGGGTTCCCTTCCTAGTCTTGAGCTTGCTAAATATATGTCCCCTGACCAACTTAGTATGGTCCTACTTCTTTTGTTCTTTCACCATCCCCCCATTCCCTTAAGTATCATTTTGCTAAGCGTTTTGACTACCATGTGATGAATGATGTTTACGAGGATTTGGGCCATGTAGAAAATATGTTTGATATGGTTCACGGGAAAGTGGTTGCTTATGATGAGTGTATAGGTACCTTAGGATGTTAGAATCGTTCGTATGACTCTTTCATGGTTACCTAGAGGACTTGCCTAGGAAAATCATATGGACCACCTACTTTGATCACTTTTTAATTTTTTTAAAGACATATAAAAAAATTATGGAGCACTAACAATTCATGAAATGGTTATATTGATGTCCTTATACTATCCCTCTTTTGAGATGCATGCAGTGATAGATGATAAGATCTTGAGAGTTATGATGACATAGGAGTGGAGTCACTTGATCTTGAATGAGATGGAGTGGCTAATGCTCCATAGACCTCCTTGAAAGAATCTAAATGAGGCATTAGTTTGGATACAATCAGTACCTAACCTAATACAATTGTTCCACCCCTTAGCTATTCTCCTTTTTCTTTTCTTTCTTTCTTTCTGTTAGTATATACTTTGAGAAGAAATTTGGTTGTGTTGACATGGCTATGATCTTCATTGTTTGTTTTATGTGTCTAGTTTTATTTGTGGTTGTTGGTGATGTAATTTTCCTTATGAATATTTGCTGGCATTGTTTGGTTTTATATCATTTTTGGTGGTGTCATAGGTTCGTATAACTTTCTTTAGCTACGAGGACATTATGAAGTCTTGGGCTAATGTAAGGTGCCCACTTGTAGATATTTTTCAAAATTTTTCATAAATTCAAAAAAAAGTTGCTTTGCTTTAAGGACTTTTGCACTTTCTTAGATGATTGTGATCCCATGTTGCTAGGCTTATTGACTTATAAGTGAATACATTTTAGAATGTGACATCTAGTTTAGGATGTAGTTCTGACATTTTGTAATAACCCTAGTCGCATGCATGTGATTTCATGCCTACCTTGCTCATTTTATCACTGATTCTTTAGATCTAACTGCTAAGTTGACATGTGAACCTTTTCCCTATTGACTTGTCCTCTAAGCTCTCATGAAAATACAGAAAAAGAAAGCCCAAAAGGTGAATGAAATTCTAATACACATGTTCAAAGCCACTATCTTTATTTTATAATTGGCATGAATATATGATATTTTACTTGATTACTCATCTTTTTGGGCAATGAAATAAATGTTTTGCACAATCGAATAAACCCCCCTTTTTAGCGAAGATCGGAATATTTGACAGTCATATGAGTTTTTGGTGTTTGTAATCTTGAAAAGGAAAAAAGAGCAAAAAAGTCAATTAGGCTGGGGAATAGGGATAATGTCAGTGTTGGCAACTTGAATTCTAAGGATTAATACACACTGGCACAATTAATACACACTGGCACATGCAACAAGGTGTATATATCATTGCATACTGTTATGTAGAGTGAAAAGTGACAACTAGGTTATATCTTATGACTTAGAGATCTTTTGATTGTACATTCTATTTGTACATAGTTTCATTGTCTGGTTACTAAGGTGATGCAATCACCTAAGTTGTATATAGAATCTCTCATTACTTGCATTTATGATCATATTTTGAAAAAATGAAACAAAAAGATCTTCCTTTTTTTAACAAGATTTTGCGGGTATCTCTTTTGAAAACCACGAGACCTTACTCGTCCACTTCGAGGACCAAGGGGCCTAAAGAGCTTGTTGTATACGCTGAATGTAACCATGATTTCTACGAAAGGAGGTTCAGATTTTTTTCCCCACCCAATTTTTCACTTCTTTATAGGGAGTCTAGTTTATTTTAATTGAGGATGAACAACATTTAGTTGTGGGCTATTTGTTTGGACCATAATTCTAATATTTTTACAATAATTTGACAATAATTTAGCTCTTAATAATTATTGTGTTTAGATGTTTATTTAACTTTGCTTTATTTTGTAGGCCCTGTAAAAATTGTAAACAAAAAAGTGAAAATTAAGGAATGAGATCTCTCAGAATCTAATAGCTGAGCCCTTTTTTTGGGGTGGCCCAAACAAAAAGAAAGAAAGAATAAAGGAAAGGTAAATTAAATGAAAACTACCAACACCCTCATCCTAATGTGCTACTGCTCGTACTTTTCAGTTAGTATATGGTCCACCCGATTGTGCAATTGCAATTGTACAATCGGGCCCACAAATTGTCCATCTGGCGCCCCACGTGCATAAAGCAAGAAACCGTAGCAATATATGTATATGTATATGTATGTATATATAAATATATATATATATATATATATATATTTATATATATATATATATATATATATATAT
>JACYFF010019584.1:49946765-49963197 GCA_017589665.1 Selenicereus undatus
ATATATATATATATATATATATATATATATATATCCATATTGGATTAAACATTACACATTTATTTAGTTATACATCTTGTTCACTTGTACAAAGTACCGTGTACAACTACAGAAGAAGCAACCAAGGAAGTTCAACCAAAGTAGTAGGAAAACCTGTCCACACCAAGGGACAAAACATCTAAAAGGAAAACTACCTCAACAAGTACTACTGCAACTAAAAGAATGGTGAAACAAAAAGCTAAGAAGAACAAAAACATTTGCACCAGTCTAATTAGTTCAGAAGATGAACAACTCCAAGCTCCCATGATAGAGGAGAAACAAAATGTGGTGTTGGAAAAACCACAAACTGTGCATGTTGTGCAAGAATCACAGCCTACTCAACAGGGAGAGGGAGGACAAGAGCAATAAAAAACAAGAAAACCACCTCAACAACACACTCCAATAGTAGGGCAAAAACAAAAGGTGGTGCTGCAAAAAAGGGAAAAGGAGCCAAAGAAGGCCAATGCACATCAGAAAATTGGCAACAAAGAACAACAAAAGTGGGAAAGAAGAATACATAGTAGAAACTCCCCTAATGTTCCCAAAAACACTGCCCAAGAAAGCTGCAAAAAAACAATCACCGACATTCATCAACAACCTTAAGAGGAAACAGATGACACTGTAGAGGACACCACTTACAAAATGCCTCCCTTTGGGCAGAATGATGAATCTAAGTCAGATGATGAAGTGTTGGTGAAGAGAATTAAGATAAAACAAGCAACAAAGTCTAAACCAAAGAAAATGCAAGTAAGGTCAAAAAAGTGTGTTAAGGCACAAGGTAAGAAGGAGAAGCAGGTTGTCCAAAAGAGTCCTAAAACTCCTGTAAAGAGTGAACAACTCTCAGTTTTCAAACATGAAAAAGAACATAAATCCTTGAAAAGGGACACAAGTGCTACCATCCTTGTTTAAGACCCCAAGTCTATGCAATCTGTGCCAAAGTCTGCAGAGGAAGGCACAAAATCGAAAAAGATCTTTCAAACTAGAATGTCACCATTAGGGTTTGTTGCCATGATTGATAATTTCAATGAGGCACAAAGACAAGCAATAGGAGATATAGGTTTTGGAGGATTCCTTCATTTACAACCCACTGAATTGCTGGGGGATTTATGGAAATGGCTTGTAGACATATTTGACCCATACTCAGCCACCTTGTACATATCACCTGACAAAAGGATTAAGATTACACCATTGGATCTACATCTCACATCGGCTCTCCCTATTGGTGGAAGGAAGGTTGAGGAGTTTTATGGCAAAAAGCCAAAAGATGCCAAATACAATAAAGTCCTTGATGCATGGATAAAAGACTGGAATCTACAAGATGGGACCCCTAAGCTAAGCTAAGTGCCACAATACTTACTGAGCCAGACTGATGATGGGGAAAGTGTGTTGTACACGGTGTCCTGCTTTTTCAACAGTTCAAAGAATGTACATTGTATGCCCTACTTTGCCAAGAATGTTGCTAATGTTGAAAATATAGCAACAATTGATTGGTGTCAGCACACGATTGACAAATTGTGTGAATCTATCAAAAAAGGGCTTAAAAATTTGATGACCCTATTCTCTTTTTGATGGTAAGTTCCTTATACTCTATCAGGCTATCAAGTTTTTAGTGAGCACAAGTTAAATTCAGTGAGCTGGACATGTATACTTAGTGAGCTCAACAACATTTTTAGTGAGCTTAACATATGTCGTGGTGAGAAGACCATTTACTTTAGTGAGTGGAACATACATTTTAGTGAGTAAAATGTGTATTTTAGTGAGCATAATTGATCATATGTGACAATTGTCTATTACATTGATCTATAATAACCATTTTAGTGAGCAGGCATCACGAACCCCACATACATATAGGAATTATTATTACACAACATTACTTCCTGTTAGTGAGCTACTATGTATTTTACTGAAGAGAGCAAACTATTTAGTGAGCATATCACTATTATTAGTGAGCAAACCATATAACATCGTGAGCAAACCACATCTTTTAGTGAGCAAAAGTTCAGCTTTGGTGAGCTATAAATGACTTGTTCACAAAAGAAAGTTGTCCGTTACATTGATCTCTATTAGCAAATTTAGGGAGCAAAATAAGAATTATTCTTGGACAACATTACTTTATATTAGTGAGTTAGTATACATTTTTGGTGAGGAGGGACTATATTTTAGTGAGCATATATTCATTTTTTGTGAGCTATACAAAACTGATTACAATGAACATTTCTCTAATAGATGCTATATCTTGATAGAGTTCTCCTAACAAGATGGATTGTTTAGAGGCAATTCGCAACAATCAAAGGCTGGACAACAGAAAGGCTAAGGGAAAGAGTCAAAGAAGAGAGATAGGCTAATAAAGTTGGTGCAAAAGAAGTGCCAAAAGGCTTTGGAAGGGGCAGAGTGGAGCCTTCAATACAAATAACCAAGAAAGTGCATGCTGAACCACGACTACAAAAGGAACCTTAGCCATAAAAGGAAGAACATCCAAAGATGTTTTCACAAAATGATGAACCATCAGATTTAGAGGTATCATTATTTCATTTATAACAATTAAGCAGAATGAAAGAATTTAAACAAACATCTATTTAACATCTTATAATACTTGAATGGTGTCCACATTGTAGAAAGATATAGAAGGAGTGGCTGAAGTAACAAATGCTTTAGCAAGTGCATCAAAGAGGTACAGAACATTCATGGACTACTTGTCCGAAAGGTACCAAAATAATGAAGCACTCAAGAAAATGAGAGATAAGATAATAAACATGTTCTCTTCATACTGTAAGGCTCAAATCTCAAAATCTCCACCACTGACACAAAGAGAAAAAGGGGATGAAAGTGTTAAGATACCACCATTTAGTCAAGATGATGAATGGTGGAACAGAGCTTATATAGTTAAGGTGATAATTGAATTGTAGAATGCTTTTGTAAGGAAACAAAAGACCAACAGCGCCACCAGCAAAAGTTCTACATCAAGGCAAGGGGGCAATGACATGCCCAGTTTTAAGTTGATGGATGATAGCCAAAGCCCAGCTTTTACAGCATCACTTCACACATCGCCTTCCTCCCCACCTGCAAAAGTAGTTCAGACACCACCACCCTCCCTACTATAGAGGCAAATCAGACACCACGACCTTTCCCCCTGCACAAACACATCAAGCGCCAACACCCTCCCCCCCTTCCAAAAACACTTCAGACACCACCACCCTACCCCCTACACAGACATCGTAGACACCACCACCCTCCCCACCACAACACCCATCACAAAATCTTGAGACACAACCACCACATGAATCATCTCAAACACCACCACTACCACGAATTCCAAAAACACAAATAGAGTAGCAAGAAAGGCAGAAAATAACTGAAGGAGAGCAAAAATCTCTTGGCAGAGAAGATGGAAAAAAGAAAACAGCAAATAAAGCTGGTAAGGATTTTCAATGAGCATACTATTACTTTAAGTGAGCAGGCTCTTATGTTTAGAGAGCATAACATACTTTTTAGTGAGTTATGTGCAAATTGCTGATAAAATGACAATTTTATGTTACAGTGAGCTTGTGAGCACACATTACTTTTAGATGGCTCTAAAAACAAGCAAAGAGGACCCTTTTTGTTATTGAACATTTTTTTTTAAGTCAGCTAGTGTGCAATCTCAGTGAGCATAAGTTATATTTTAGTGAGCATAAAGTATAACTTGGTGATCAGAACACATATGTTAGTGAGCAGGAAGCATGTGTGAGTGAAAAGAACGTATATATTAGTGAGCATAACATATAGTTTAGTGAGTGATGAGCAACAATCTCTGTTTAGTGAGCACAACAAACATTTTAGTGAGCATAAAATCTATTTTAGTGAGAACTTACACATGTTATGTATGCAGAAGAAGGGCGTAACAAGAACGCAAGACATCAACTGATGAAAGAGAAAGGGCTAATGACAGAGCCCTTTTGCTCTCCTTTTGTGCAGAGAATAACAAAGATTATGGAGGATTTATCAGCCAAAGGAAAGATCGTTGCTGAATATGTATTCCATCCATCACAGCACCTTGATTTAAAGTAAGCACGTAATTACCAAACAAAAAACACTTACAAACTCTTAAATTATAATGAATAAATACTTACAGTTTTTTTCCTCTTCTTATAAATCAGTGAAGAAATGTTTGATATTGAAACTCCTTTTGCACATTGGTATGACATGTCAACCATGCGTCCACGAGAATACATTGATGCACATGTGATCAATGTATAGGCTGTTATCCTCAACAACTTGGACAGAAAGAAAAAGTGAAGGATCTACAAGAAGATTTTTTGTACCAGTTGATCCAATGGTAAATATATACTTATTTTTATCACAAATACAAATAATCAAACACCTAATGATACTGCTGCAACAATGTTGTCAACCTTAGACCCCTCGATAAATATAGCAAAATTAGAGGAGACAAGGTACATGGATTTTGAAACAATTGTTCAGAAAGAATTCCAGAGATGTGACAAATGGATATCAGTAGAACTCTTGTAGCTGGTAAGCATTAATCTAATAAATTTTAATTGTATATTAAAATACCACATTATAAGATATTAATCATTATCCAATTTCAATGTGTTCTTCCCGGTATGTCACAAGAAGAACTTCTTCTTCTTCTACTTTGATTTAAAGGAGGAAAGGCTTGATATCATGGACAACATGCACATAACTGCTCTCTACAAAACAACATATAGAGAAACACATCTGTTAGTAGTATGTTCAAATGCTCACTGATTCATTTACTTTACAATAAATCAACACAAATATCTAGTGAGCTTACAAATTTGGTGAGCTAACACATATTGTTGGTGAGCTAACACATAATCTTGGTGAGCTAACAATGTATTTGGTGAGCTAAGACACATGTAGTGAGCTAAGACACATATGTAGTGTGTTGTGCTAACACATATTCTTGGAGAGCTAACAGACACATTCCAATGAGCTGAACAAAGTTATTTATTGTACACAGGTAAGAGCTTTTGGGAGATTTCTTCAAGATAGTGTTGGCCACCCCAAACATGAAATTGTGAAGAAGATGAAATGAGTGCGAATGAGAATGCCATGGAGAACAGCAGATAATGTTACTGACTGTGGAATTTTTTGCATAGGGCACATGGAGTCTTACTTTGGCCAAGCAAATAAATGGGGTTGTGGTTTCAAGAAAAATGAAGTAAGTCTACAAAAATATTTTCTCTACAAGAATATCGTCAAATAAACACAACACCTATTAATAGTTTGTTTCCTTTTTTTGGGCATTGTTTGCAGCACAAAAATCTGCTTGATGTAATGCGAGCACGGTACTGTTATGAAATCATCAGCAATGAAGAAAATATATACAGGAATAGAGTGAAGAGGCTCGTAAAGGAGTTCTATGATAAACAACAAGCAGAACTGAATGCAAAATCAGGACAAGCTTAAGTGCAAACAGCATGACTAATCAACCTTGCTTTAAGTTAGGCTAATTTTAGGAACTTATGTACCCAACAGTCTAATTTTAAGTTAGACTATTAATATGCTTACCTTTAATCGTGGTTAAATACTAGTAAACAGCATTTACTATTGGATATTTTATATCGATTACTATGCTTAATTCCAGTGAACTAGACGACAAACCCAGTGAGCTCACAACCAAACCCAGTGAGCTATTGTAAGGCTCGCGTACCTTGTTTTCTGTCAAGTTGTTGTAACGCCTTTTTACGTTATAAAAATTTATTTTATTTAACGATACGAGTTAATTAATTATTGACGTGCTTATGTGAGCGATGATTTTACTAAAAAGTATTTTTGTCATCAGTAATAATAATATTATTGTTATTAGTTTTGAAAGAATCTTTCAATGATTTTTAATAAGCGTTATTATCGAGTAGTAAATCGATTAGGAACCTGAATACGATTAGGTTGTCAACCTTAGAAGTAGTTCGATGATTATTAAATCAAACTTCGATATTTTTGGGAACGACTAATCGATGAAGGGCCACGTTATCGATTTTGGGTTTAGAGTTCGGGTTGTGAATTAGACTAGCGGTGTCGAGTATCGAACAGTTTGGGACAAAAAATAAAAATAGAAGAGGGGCATTTTTGTAATTTCGCTCAACCCCTTTTCTTTCTCCTTCTTCCTTCATACGACCCCCCTCCCCGAGCAGCTCATCTCTCTCTCTCTGTTGCTCTTCTTCTTCCTCCTCCTCTACTCGTCTATTGACGCCACTCCCAAGCTCCAATTGGGAGCCGATTTTTGCAAACCACACCTGCAAAACTCACCCATTCGACCTCCCCTTCGAGTTAGCCACCGTCGGGCGCGAATTTGGGCAGGATATCGAGCAAACCCATCACGGTTACGGCGGCTCTGGGCGACGAATCGGGCCTCGAATGCGTACCCCAGGTATAACCACGCAATTCACCTCTTAGTTGCTTAAATTTTCTATAAGTTAGGGTAGGAATCGTTGCTTGCATACACCCAATTCAATCTTAATCAGTAAGTGAGTTTGGGTCGATTTTAGGGTTCAAATTTCTAGAATTTGGGGCATGAGTTGGTCCTGTTCGAGCATGGGTAAGCAAGAGGCGAAGGATTGGAGTTGTTCAGACCTCTAAAGTCGAGCCACAGCCGTGAGTCGAACCCCTAGCTTGGGTTCAAGGTGAGGGTTCCTTTCCTCCTAAATTATTACTATTTTTAATGATTTTAACTAAATTTAGTTAGTGCTTGTTGATTTTAAAGTTAGAAATCAGTTTGGGTAAATTGAGAATTGAGATTGAGGAATCACAAGCATGGTACTGATTTTGGTTAATCGCATGTTGAGTAAATGCATGGTGGAATGGACCGATTAAATTGAGGATTTGAAAGTAAATAGAATGTTGCTAGTGGGCTGTTGTAGCATCAGTTGTCGCATCTGAAGGACTATTTAATGCTTAGGGGTGCTAGTTGGACAGTTGAAGTAATTGTGGAATTATGTCTAAAAGTCATGGCTAAATCAATTTGAGCATGTTAATAGTTTATTCTTGGTAATTACAAAGGAGATACTATGCCTATGTATATTGGTTTGCGAACAAGAAAGTGAATGTTGCTTAAAGTTTCTATTTGCATCAGTTTAGTATGTTAAATTCTAAGTTGGCTATTAAGCATGAATATTATACCTATGTACGATCGTTTTCTGTATTGTTGGGTTGTAAATGTTAATATTGAACCGTGATCAGTAGTTGGATGGTTTGAGGTGGAACTAATGAGATATTTGAGGTTCTTGTGGTCAGTGCTGTGTGAGGAGGGAGTTAGGGTTGTGAATTGCCGCAATCGTGTGGATTGTGAGGCCATGTGTGGCTTAATGGGCAGATTCTGCCGAGCTGTGATATGAAGTGTATG
Source organism: Selenicereus undatus (assembly GCA_017589665.1). Taxonomy (NCBI): domain Eukaryota; kingdom Viridiplantae; phylum Streptophyta; class Magnoliopsida; order Caryophyllales; family Cactaceae; genus Selenicereus; species Selenicereus undatus. The sequence goes on from JACYFF010019584.1 coordinate 49,954,171, forward strand.
AATGTGCTATGTGTATACCCTTTTCCCCCAATTTGCTACGTGATATTATGTGATTAATTCTTAAAATTTTAGACGTCTTTCAAAAGAAAAGGTAGTTTAGAAAGTTTGTTTTACACGTTTGAAAATGCTTCTAAGTTTGTCACTTGCCTATTCGCGTGTTAGGACGTCTAAAATGTTAAAAATGTCCTAAACTGTTGAACTACTCAGTTAGTGACTGGACTGAATAGTCGATAGGTTTAGGAATTTCAAAAGCAAACTAAAAGTGAGTTCGAAAAGGTTTTTAAGGCATTGGTTTGGGTAATGACCCCTCCTCATGTTTAAAAGAATTTGTACGACCCAAAAAAGAGAGCCTTAAGGTACTAATTATGAAGCTTAGCTTATTTGCATGCTTTTTGGTTACTTAAGTCTCTATTGAGTTTCGATCTACGATTTAGCAAACGTTTTACGTTTAAAAGAAGCTTTTAAGCTAAAAATTGAAGTTGTTTTTATGATTTAGCAACCTTATTACGCCTATACGAAGCTTCAAGTTAGAAACGAAGTTGTTTTTATGATTTAGCAACCTTATTGCGTTTATACGAAGCTTTCAGGTTAGAAACGAAGTTGTTTTATGATTAGGCATCCTTATTATGTTTATATAAAAAGCCTTTTAGTTAAAAATGATGTCGTTTTACGATTTAGTAAACTTATTGTGTTTATACGAAGCATTCAAGTTAGAAACTAAATCGTTTTATGATTTAGTAAACGTGCTATGTTTATAAGAAACTTTTAAGTTTAAAGTGAAATTGTTTTAAGTATTAACTAACTTATTGCCTTTATAAGAAGCTTTTAACTCTAAAAGGAAGTCGTTTTACTAGTTAATAAACGTATTACGTTTATACGAAGCTTTGAAGCCAGAAAGGAAGTCGTTTTACAAACTAGCAAACGTTTTACGTCTATAAGAAGTTTCTTAAGTTAAAGAACGAAGTCACTTTGCGAGTTAGTAGCCGTGTTACATTTACATGAAGCTTTTAAGTTCGAAATGAAATCGTTTTACGATTTAATAAGCTCATTACGTTTTTAAGAAGCTTTCAAGTTTCAAAGGAGGTCGATTTATGTGTTAATAAACTTATAACGTCTATAAGAAGTGTTTAAGCCAAAAACGAATAAACTATAAGCATTTCAAAAGATTATGGTCATTGAAAAATGAGTTTCAACCAAGTAAGCATTTGAAACAGAGAAATGGAATATGTCTTTAAAGACTAAAAATGTGCTGGGAAGTTGGCCAGAGGGCGGAAACTGGACGCAAAGATGGCGTGAGCTGTTTCCCCCTAAGGTATTGTTGGGAGTTGGACGCAAAGATGGCGTGAGCTGCTCCTGGGAGCTGGACTCAAGATATGATTATCTTGGTGTGAGTTGTTCCCTGATGTGTGACGCGTAAGAAAACCTGGAGGGGGACTGGACTCAGGATATGATTATCCTGGTGTGAGCTGTTGCCCCACAGAGGACAATATCGAGGTTAGAGTTGCTCTGCTAAGACGCGTTTTGGCCAAAAGTTAAGTACGTATATACCCCAGGGATAACGCAGAATAAGAGTGACGATCTCACTTAAGGGCGGTGTTGACCTCCCTAGCCAGCACAATGAGATGTTTTATGTTGTAAGTAAGTTCCTGATAAAAAGGAGATTTGGCCTTTTGCCATTCTTAGCAGTTCAGAAAAGAAAAGAAGTTCTTTTAAAGTAACACGAGCCTCAAGAGGCCAAGTGAAGTGTTTTTAAGAGAGAAAGAAAGCTTTCAAATGTGCACCTCTTGTTCATCTTTTACGAAAGGATTTCCAAGTATAGTCAAATGAAGTTTCAAATGTTGCATTATTCGATTCGATGTGCATATTCTATGAAAGTATGTTTCCTGACAAGTCTTTCTTGCCAGTTTAGATGTTTGAGAACTTTTAGAAAGAAATGTAAGCTTTAAAGGAGTTGATGTGGATTATAAACCCTTCTTGGTATTTATCGAGAGTCACTATGTTTTCAAAAGTGAGTTTGAAAGCCTTTGTATTCAGTCCTAGTTGCATACTTGTTTATGTGCCTGAATGCCTCCAAGTAGGGAAGTTTGGTCATTGAGGGCCTAGAATTGAGTTGAATGGTTGGAATGAAGTTTAAGAAGGGTAATCTTTCCTTGGGATCTATGATTGCCTAATATGATAGTAAAGTATGAATACGTGATATATGACTATTATTAGTATGATTGCCTGCAACTGATTTGGGTTTTAAGGAGTAGGGGAATTCTCACTGAGCATGTGGTTGGTCATCCCATTACTCTTTCCCCTTTTTCACCCAGGTTTTTGTTATGACAGGTGGAAGTCAAGCTATTTATGCGAGCTAGAGTCTACCCCTACTTGAAAAAGAGTCATGTGTGCCATATAGAAGTAGATTCATGTGATGTAACGTATTCCTAGTTTGTAAATGCTGTAAACTAAGTTTTCTAGCTTGTATAATTCATATTGTTTGTGAGTCGCTCTGTATGGCCGTGTGAGCCAACCATCTGAATAGTTAGATGTCTTTATTCGAAATTAGCTGTGTTTTGGGATGTAAACCCCAGTACTCCGGTTGTGTAGACCGTTGAGTTGTATCTTTTACTTTTCATGTGTTAACGAACTATTCTGTTTGGTGTACTCCAAGCGGGTGGCTCGTTGTGTTATGAACTCTAGCATGTGGCCATTGAGTTTCTTTTAAATGTTATGCGCTTCCGTTGATTTGTAGGCAATTTTTGTAAGGCTTTTATCCTGGAAACGGTCAGTTTTTAGGGGAAGCTCTGTCCATTGCACCCCAGAAAATAAGTAAGAAGTAAGAAAACATAACGCTCCTGACCCTAGGGGCTAGGGGTGTTACAGCTATATCTTTTACTATGCTTAATTCTATAAATGAATGCAAAATCAAACTAGAATGTTATTTTTTTATAATGTTAGGTCAAATATTAAAGTGCTCAACATGTCATTATCATAGAAAGCTATACTTTTATAATGCTAAGTCATCAAACATATGATAATAGTTTTGTAGAAAATAGTGAGCTAACAAATGAAACTAGTGAGCTATGAATCTTCAGCAGTGAGCAACATACTATAAGTGTCAAAAGTATTTATCCTGTTATGAACTTCAAAATTATTCAACATCATTTACTTAATTTTCAAATTAAAAAACAATTCTCAATCACAAAAATATAAAAACATCATAATGAATAAAAATACATGTTCGAGATGTACTAATCAACGTACAAATATACATTTAAAGATTTATTTTAAAAAAAACTATTAAATGGCCCACCTAAAAAAAACTCATTAATGGTTGAAGCCAATGCCCTTTCTCACCATAGCAAAATTTTGTGCTTGATTCCCAGGTAACCTGTCTCGCAAAATAAAAAAGCATAAACATATCTTTAGTAAACCCAAGTGTACATGTAGTAAGTAGATACACTATATTAGTGAGCCAATACATATTTTAAGTGAGTAGACACACCATATTAGTGAGAGTATTAACCTTGAATGCTAGCAGCTTCAGAAGCAGGATTCAACTGATTGTTAGGAATCGTATCCCCATTTGATTTCCACAACCTTTCATCAAAAATCAAGCTAAAAACCCTATACATTTCATTAAAAGCTACCGCTAGATTAAATGCACCTGGTGGATTAGATGAACTTGCAACAACAACCTAAACCATTGCAGGAAAAACGTATTTTTAGTGAGTATATACATATATTTAGTGACCTAACGTATAAATGTAGTGAGTGTGGCCTGTAAGACTAACAGTGTAAGAGCTAAAAAATGTAGTGAGCCAATACAAACTTCTAGTGAGCAGATACCCTATATCAGTGAGCGTGTTAACAGTTTTAGCGAGCCAAAAACACAGAATAATTTTGCTGGTCTTAGCAGCAAACTCAACAAACTCCACAAAGATATCAATGTAAGAAATATAACTTATTTAATGAGATTGTCAATAGAATTTTACCTGATGTTGAGATACATCTCCTCCATTCCTCGAAGAAAACATTGTCTTCCTTGATCTAACCATGTTTGATATCTTTTCCAATGTGCTCTTCCTCCTTATATTTCTTCCACCTTTCTTCCTCAAACCTTTAGCATTACCAATGATTTTGTTACCAGCACCAGGCTGTTCATCATTCTCAGTGTCAAAAACATAAACTGAACCCACAACAACACCAACTTCAACCTTCAACTTGGCAAAAGCTTCTTCACATAGCTCTCTTGCTTGACTATTTGATTTACTTGCAAGAAGCAAAGCCTCAAACTACCTATGCATCTAAACCCTCCATATGGAACCAGGAACACCAACTGCATTACCACTTACAGCTTCTTTTACAACCCGGGGGGTCTTACTTGCCTAGTCCGTCATTTCAAAATATATTGATTAGGAACTTTAGGCACACAATAAACACTAAAAATTCGCAAGCGGCGGCAGCAAAGAATACTACTATGACTGTACTTTTTACAGTCACAAACAATATTATGGTCTGGAAGATTAAACTTAACCACAAACCCAAACTTCTTTGAAAGGAGATTCTTATACACAACATATGTATGCTCTATACTGCAGGGCGTTTCACTTGAGCTAAGAAGATCTTGACATCACCCTTATCCTTTAATGTATTTATTCTTAAGCACTTTGTACAAGTTGTTCGTATAGATCTTCGAAGCATGCTGTAAAATGCTAACATGTGGTCGGTACATCTCGGGAAATCCGTCCTTATTTTTCACATTCTCATCCTTCTCCTTAATCCTCCACTTAGTAACAACGTCACGGAATATATTGTAAAAATCAAACAAACCATAAGTGGCATTGACTCTCTTTGACAAAAAAGTATTTGTCGACTCACTTCTTTGTGACGATAAAATGCCACCAGAGAAAATATCCTTGTCAAAAGCTGGACACCATTTTTCTTTCAACTGATACAATCTAACCAACCAAGCACTTTCAGCACATTTATACTCTTCAACCAGCCTAACGCACAAAGCCAGTGAGCACAAAATAATAAGTTAATGAGCAGAAAAATGTAACCTTTGTCAGCAAAAGGTATGATCTAGTGAGCAGACACATATAACCTTGGTGAGCAGACACTAGTAATTAGTGAGTAGAAAGCAATAACTTGGTGAGCACATTAACAAACAGCAAATAGAGAGAGAGCTCACCTCTACCAACAAAAATTAAACTCTACTTCTATATCACATCTCATCAAAACATGGTCAAACTTATCAACAAATCCACCCAATACCCTAAAATGACCAATATTCTTTTTTAAATTCTCCAAGATGTGCCAAGTACACAACCTATGCTTTGCCAAGGGGAAAACCTTTTCAATAGCCTTTGCCATAGAAAATGCTTGGTCTGTCATCATAGTTTTCAGTTGCAGATTATCCATAGCTTCCAAAAATGTTTCAAATAACCACCCAAAGCTTTCAATCTTCTCATTCATCAAAAACCCACATCCTACCATAACATTTTTCGCATAATGATTCATACAAAAAAGGTGAGCATATCATCTCATAACGGCTGGTCTTATATGTCATGTCAAATACAAGGAGATCACCAAACAACAAGTAACCACATTTCATTTGTGAATCTCTCCAAAAAAATCTCATCAAATAATTATCCTCGTCTACTTTACACTTATAAAAAAAATCTTACTTGTTGACACGCCTTGATTCTAGAACACACATCAAATGATTGGCATCGCCCCCATCTAAAGTCCTCTTGATTTCATTTGTGACACTATTGCATGCATCCCTTTCACTAAAACCAAGTAATGGTGAACCCTCGACCTCATTTCTTAGAAGCCAATAAGCATGCGAAACTTTCATACCATTTCTTCTTATCTTTTGCAAAAAGTCCACATCAGCTTTCTCGACTTTTTTATGTGACCTCAACTTATGCACCTTATCTTCCCAAAGCAATTCATGATTATGAATCATTTCATGCTTCTTAGAAACCCATTCTCTATTAGGTTCAATGTAAAATATAGCTCTATCTTTACAATTACACCTCCCGCTCCGTTTTGTAAATGTCTCGTCTTTTTTCCCGTGACACCTTTTAACACCTTGTTCGCTGCTATAAGACTCCCTTGAACGAACCTTTTATGTACCTTCTCTCCTTCCCAACTTGTCACACCCAATGAAAAACCCCTCATGGAAAGCATACTCATTGTATACCTCAAATGCTACATCTATAAATCTGACCCTTTTACAAATCAGCTCTGATTCATCAGATTCCTTCACTTCAACAACACATTCATCATCATCTAAATATTTCTCCTTATCAATCACAACATAATTAGATACACCACCAAGAATATTACCATCATTAGAAGCCACGCCTTTGCCCTTTGAACCACCAGTAGGATTACACATAATCATCAACATCAACATCAACAGCCTTAGCAACAACACGATTTAATATAGATATGAAAAATGAAGTATCATCTATAAAAACGACATGATTTTTGTGGTGAGCTATAATGTATAATTGGTGAGCACAATCTTCATTCTAGTGAGCCAAACGCTTGCGTTAGTGAACTGAAAATTATATGTAGTGTAGTGGAAGGCAACATATTTTTTGTAGTGACCTATACTGATTATAGTGGGCTATTGTTTTCCACGATAGGCACAAGATTGAATATAGTGATTACATTTGGTGAGCAGAGAACTGATAAATGATTACTGAATACAATCTAAATCCTGGTGAGCTAAATGTATTTCTTTATTGAGCCAACGACTATATTCAGTGAGAACATAACTCATATTGGTGAGTTGTTGTTTCTCATATGTTGATAGCAACAACAAAAATATCATTTTGAAAAACAACCATAACATTTATGGTGAACTATAATGCAAAATTGGTGAGTACAAAGTTAAATCCTAGTGAGCAAACTGTTTTTTTTTAGTGAGCAAAAAACTACTCTGTAGTAGAAGGAAACATATTCTTTATAGTCAGCTAAATATATACCTTTAGTGAGCCAACGACTATATTTAGTGAGCACACAACTCGTAACGGTAAGTTGTCGTTTCTCATGTCACCAACCAAAATTCACATACAACGAAGTATATTCAAGAATTAAAGAAAAAAACATTGGACACTTGCATCTTAACTGGAATTAATACAACGCAACTCAAAACATCAACCAAGCACTCTGCCAAAATGTAGAACAACAAATCGCAAACACCGACTATATATTCAAACCAATAATTGCATTATATTTTCAGAACACGGCAACATAACAATGAATGCAATCTGATTCAAACATCTCGAAATTAACTCTTCAAAACCCAAAACTAATGCATATAACTTCCGAATCCGAAAACAAAAATAGAGATCAAAAAAACGCTATCAAACTTGACGAAAAATTTGCGTTTGATGAAAATTCAACACCAATAGCAACGTGAAGATCAAACCCAACCATTCAGTAATTGCTGAATGCTAAAGCAATCGAAGCAGCGAGCATAGATCAGTGGGAGAATGAGGAGAATGATAATCGCAAATTAAAAAAACTGAGAAGTATAAATTTTTTTAAATTTTTTTTAAGGGGCAGCTGTTGTACTGAAAACGGTTGGTATGGGCCCAGGTGGACAATTGAGACGTTCACCCGGTTGTACGTAATAAATGCACCTATTATTCTGTCCCCATCCCACACGCTCATAATCTCGCTCCTCCCCCCCTCCAATCCCCCTCTTTCTTTTTCAATCCATAACACACTAGACACCTTCTCCATGAGCGCACACTCCACTATCATTAAATCAACACCACACTATTTTCAGTTCACCATCATCATCATCTTCAATACCCTTATGCACAGAGCTCCACCATCTCCTTCGTACATCCCCAACATCAAATCATCACCTGCCATCATCTATCACTTTGTGTCTACCATCGATCAGGGAGTGCAATATATGTCTTAATAATCAATGGCTAGAGCTAGTGGATACGATGGAATGGGTATGACTTCTTGTTAGTCTTGTAAATTATAGAGGTATATTTTCAGTGGCCTGCTTTTTTGCTTTCAATGGGACTAGTTTATTTGTTTCCCTAATAATTATATGGCTTGGTTAAATTCTTTAGGAATTCTAGTAACGAATAGCTTCATTACATACTAGCATAGTGTCTCTTGTGTTTGTCATTACTTAATATAATTAGTTTGCCTAGTTTATTGTTTAAGATAGTTTAATTCTATTAAACTAATTTGTTTGGACTTTTAGTAACCTCATTCCATCCCCGCCTTTGAGGAGATGATCTTTAAGTACTATAACGTTCAGTTGTGCACTTGCAACTTATAATTTTATAATGAAAAATCACAAATACTGGGTTTTTTAAAAGCCCAAGACCTTTGAGTTAAAAAAAAAAACAGAACCAAAAATAAAAACACAAAACAAAAGAGAAGAGGGGGCCACTACCTATGCCTATCCAAAAAATGAAAGAAGACTTTGCAACCCATAGCCAAAAAACAAAAAAAAGGAATGGTGGCTTGATAATTCCTGTCGATGCAAGAGAAAAAAAGGAAAGAGGAACATAGCACATATTCTAGGTCTAATCCCACATCTCCCAAAGAAGAAATAGTCATTGATGAAAAAAATTGGCAAAAGAACTATTATCATATACTGCTCTTCACATTTACGTAAATGTTATTTGTGACCAACTGCTTTTGGAATTATTATTTAATTCCCCTCACCTTAAGAGGTTTGATCGTATGCATGAAACTTATTATTTAGACCTCATCACCTATATATGTCTGGATACCATATGATAATAATTTTTAATATGAGAAGGTTGAATAATAATTCAAAAAATAGTGGGCGTTATAAATAACATTTACCTAAATGTGTCAGAGATTATACGATAATAACAATATAACAAGACAAGCCGATGATAGTAATAATAGACCAAAGCAATAAAAAAGATAAGATAATAAGAACAACAACAACAACAACAACAACAACAATAACAACAACAACAACAACAACAACAACAACAACAACAACAACAACAACAACAA
>JACYFF010019584.1:49963207-50013389 GCA_017589665.1 Selenicereus undatus
ATAATAATAATAATAATAATAATAATAATAATAATAATAATAATAATTCATTAATTAAGGATTTTTAGGGAACGAATATAAAAAGAAAATCATATTGGTTACCAATGCCCTTTGATTTTGAGGGTTCTTTTATAGTGTGGAACTCAAAAAAACATATTCAACGAAACCATAATGGGGGGCATCAATCAATCAGGATCACCCATTGGGGGGGACGTGCCTGTCTTTTGCACCACTAAGGGTGGGATAAGGACGGAAGTAGCCAATTCCCTATGCTGGGCCTCAATAAGCACCTGTACCTTCAAAGATTTCACATACTCCTAATCAATAGCAGTAAATAGCAGGTACTTTGGGCATGCTCACCCAAACCTAATGAGCTCGAGAAATTAGTTGGGAGGTGATACTCCTCTTGCTCAAATCTTATAAAATGCAGCTCAAATCTTATAAAACGCAGATCTCACCAAAGAAGTGAGAACTTTTTTTTTTTTTGATAATTGGTATACCTGTAAGAACAGGTAAGGTGACAAGCGCAAGAGTACAACTTTTCTTACAATACGCCATAAAACACCCTTGATCAAAAGTAACTCCTAAAACCGCCCTAGGTCTCCTACAACACGAGATGCAAAACACGAGTGCACCTAACATGGAGAGTCATAGCCTACAGTTATGCCTCATACTTAAACAAATACTCTAATACAACCGAAACAACATTTTGGCCTGAAAGGAACTGTTAGGAAATTAGAGCAAACCAATAGCGGAAGCAATAGGATGAAACAGATATTCAAAAACTTAAAGAAAGATAACAAGATCAAAACAACGACACACAAGATTTACGCGGGAAAAAGCCACGGACGGTGATGAGTACAATCAATCTACTATATGAGTAGGGAGAATACAAAACGATCACAATCATAATAAGTGATTTGATCCAACAGCAGAATTAAAACCTCTCTTGTGATCTCTCTCATGATTCTCTACCTCTCAATGTGTTTAGGGATTCAGAAGTGATTTTAGATCCTAGGTATGACCTCCTTTTATAGGGTCTAGAAAACCAGGGTTTTACCCTTAGAGACAAACCCTAGCCGCCAGGAGAAACTGCGCTTCAAGACAAACCCTAGCCACCTTTGATTTTGGGCCACGAAGCCGAACAACCTAACAATCTCCACCTTGGACCAAAATCTCTAATCACCAACTCTGTAACACCGTCATAGCGCCCCGAAGGGTGATGCCTCCCCCCCCCAAAGGGGCAATGTCCCGAAGGGCGCTTAGATACTGTGAATGCCAACTAAGTCCAAGCAATGCTCGAACTTAGCTATAGGTAGGGGCTTGGTTAACATATCTACAGGATTTTTCGAAGTATGAACCTTCCTTACCACTATTTCCCCTGTAGCAACTGTATCTCTAACATAGTGATACTTGACACTGATGTGCTTGGTCTTCGAATGGTAGGAATCATTCTTAGTCAGGTGGATAGCACTCTGACTATTAGAAAACACCACAATGGCAGCCTGTGGAACTCCAAGCTCAGTGACGAGGCCCCTCAACCAAGTAGCCTCCTTCACTCCTTCAGTAGCAGCAACATACTCAGCCTCTGTAGTAGATAGAGCTGCAATTGACTGAAGCGATGCTTTCCAAGAGATAGAACCTGTACACATAGTGAAAATATGCCCAGATATGGACCTTCTCCTATCAAGGTCACCAGCATAGTCAGAATCAACAAAACTTGTAACATCATATGTAGCAGCTTTGTTCCTATCAAATACCAACCCCCTTTTAACAGTACCCATCACGTAGTGAAGGATCAACTTCACAGCTTCCCAGTGATCCTTTCCAAGATTATGCATATACCTACTTACCACACTCACAGCATGTGACAAGTCTGGCCTAGTGCATACCATGACATACATCAAACTACCAACAACACTAGAATAAGGGACATTAGACATTCTATATATGTCCTCATCAGATTGTGGACAACACTTAGCAGACAATCTGAAATGTGCAGCAAGGGGTGTGGAAACTGCCTTATAACTATCCATACTAAATCTGCCTAGTACTTTTTCAAGGTAGTGTCCTTGAGATAAGTACAGCTTACCAGCCTTTTGATCCCTTTGAATCTCCATGCCTAAAATCTTCTTTGCTGCAGCCAGGTCCTTCATCTCAAACTCCTCACTGAATTGAGATTTCAACTTGCTAATCAAGGATTTATCCTTGGAGGCAATCAACATATCGTCAACATACAATAGCAAGTAAATAAAAGAACCATCAGAATATTGTCTAAAATACACACAATTATCATATCGACTGTGTGTGTATCCTAGTGCAATCATGAAGGTGTCAAACCTTTTGTACCACTGCCTAGGAGCCTGCTTAAGTCCGTAGACGGACTTTTTCAATCTACATACCAGTTGTTCCTTCCCAGGAACTACAAAACCTTCGGTTTGCCTCATGTAGATCTCCTTCTCCAACTCCCCATGAAGGAATGCAGTCTTCACATCAAGCTGCTCCAACTCCAGATCAAACAATACAACAATTGTAAGAAGCACTCTAATGGAGGTATGTCTAGCAAAAGCTGAAAATACCTCATTATAGTCAATACCTTCTTTATGATTGCAACCATGAACAACCAGACGCGGTTTCCACCTTGCATCTTTAACTCCAGGAATACCTTTCTTTTTCTTGTAGACCCATTCGGCAGTTAAGGTTATTCGTCCTTTAGGTGGCACACTTAATTCCCAAGTCTGATTCTTCTACAAACTCTCCATTTCCTCTTGCATAGCTAGGATCCAATCAGATGAATTTGGGCAGGAGATTGCTTCAATAGAGGTAGAAGGTTCCACACCTTCAAGTACCTCCTCTGTAACTAAAAGTGCATATGCTATCAGTCCCTCATCGTCATTGTAGCGGGCAGGCCTCCTGATCTCCCTTCGAGGACGATCATGAGTTATAGAGTGAACAACCTCTACCTGAGGCTGATCAGAACTGATAGTGTCAGCTTCAGTACCCTGGGCCTCGCTGTTAGGGTGATTAGCAACTCCACCTTGAACTGCAACAGTCTCCACTTCTATCTCCATACTAGTGTCCTCCTAATCACCTATACCAGTAGAAGAAACAACAGAATCTTTCCCAGAAGATAACATAACAGTCTCATTGAAAGTGACATCACTACCCTAAATGACTTTCTTAGACTCAGGACACCACATACGGTATCCTTTAGACTCAGAAGCATATCCAAGAAACATGCACTTGACAGCCCTAGGGGCTAACTTCCTATTATTCACATGGGCATACACATGACATCCAAATATTCTCAAACTAGAATAATCAGAGGATTACCTGACCATACTTCTTCTGAAATTTGAAAATCAATAGAGGTGTATGGTGAATGATTCACCAAGTAGTAGGCTGTAGAAATAACCTCTGCCCAAAAAGCTTTGCGATCCCAAATCCCGGCATTTGAAAGCGTACATCGAGCTTTCTCTAGTAGAGTCCCTTTGATTCATTCTGCAACCCCATTTTGCTGTGGTTTACCAACCAAAGTCTTGTGCCTAGGTATGCCATTCATCGTGTAGAACTCTGCAAACTCTAACTCAATGAACTCAAGACCATTGTCAGTCCTAAGTTTCTTGATCTTTCTCCCAGTCTGATTCTCATCCAGAGCCTTGAACTTCTTGAACGTGGAGAATGTCCCATTTTTCTGTCTTAAGAAGTAAACCCAAACTTTGCGTGAGAAATCATCAACAAAAGTTAGCATGTAGCGCTTACCTCTAAGGGAAAGAACTTTCGAAGGACCCCACAGATCAGAATGAATGTAGTTAAGGATCCCTTGAGTACGATGCTTCGCTTTAGAGAAACTCACCCTCTTCTGTTTCCTAAAAACACAATAATCAAGCTTACCTGTACCAACACTACCGAGACAACCAACCTTTCTTGCTTATAATGGTCATCCCTTTCTCATTCATATGGCCTAATCTTATGTGCCATAATCTTGTATCATTAGCATCTGCTGATGCTGTATCAACTGCAGCTCCTCCTGTAACTATAGTTCCTTGTAGGATGTAGAGACTGCCCTGCCGCAATCCCTTCATTACCACCATGGCTCCCTTTGTCACTTTTAGGACACCATTCTCCATAACAATCCTGCAACCATTACTCTCAAGAGTACCCAAGGAGATCAAACAACGAGTTATATCAGGTATGTGACGAACGTTAGACAAAGTTCTAACTATGACATCATGGGTTTTAACCTGTACAGTACCTATTCCTGCAACTTTGCACTCAGCATCGTTGCCCATAAGTACAACTTCAGTATCAGCAGGCTCATAAGTAACAAACCAGTCCCCACGAGGACACACGTGATATGTACAGCTAGAATCTAAAACTCAATCATCACCTAACCTCTTTTCAGAGGTGGTGGTCAAAGACATGGTAGCAAGCAATACATTACCATCAGACTCTGACACTACTACACAATCAGCTGTAGTAGTTTTCTCCTTTTCCTCTTTCCCTTTCTCTTTCTTTAGTTTCCAGTAGTTAGCCTGAATATGACCCAATTTACCACAGTAATTGCAGGTCTTATTAGAATGAGGATTCTTAGACTTAAATCGGTTCTTTTTCTCATTACCGTTCCCCTTTTGCTCATTTCTACCCCTAACAACTAATCCCTCAGCCGGATCAGCATGGATATCATGGTCAAATTTCTCCTTAGACAACATATTAGACTTGACATCCTCAAAAGATATAGTAGCAGAATTACTATATAGCATAATCTCCTTAAAGTGTTTATAAGAAGGGGGTAGAGACACAACAAGCAGAATAGCTTTATCCTCATCCTCAATCTTTACATCCAGACTCTCCAAATCAACCAGAATAGAATTAAATTCATTCAAATGTTTTTGAACAGGGGTACCTTTAGCCATACGAAAGGTGTACAACCTTTCCTTCAAACGGATCTTGTTAGCTAGACTCTTCGTCATGTAGAGTTCCTCCAACCGAGTCCACAGATCCGCTGCAGTTGCCTTATCGAGCAACTCTCGCAGGACATGTGGTGTCAGGCACAACTGAATGGCTAAAGCCGCCTCCAACTCCAGTTCTTCCCATTCCTCGTCTGTCAGTTATCCACGCCTCTTCTTTTGGTCTGTTGCCCATTGTTCGGCAATCATCTTCTCGGGTTTTAGGTGAGGTCCTTGCAGAACCTTCCACAACCCATGCTGGATGAGAACTGCTCTCATCTGCACCTTCCAAAGATTAAAACTAATCTCCCCATCAAATTTCTGAATATCAACCTTTATAATTGAACACATGTTAAACCAAAGCTTTGATACCAATTGTTAGGAAATTAGAGCAAACTAATAGCGGAAGCAATAGGATGAAACAGATATTCAGAAACTTAAAGAAAGATAACAAGAACAAAATAACGACACACAAGATTTACGTGGAAACCTAATGCGGGAAAAAACCATGGACGGCGACGAGGACAATCAATCCACTATATGAGTAGGGAGAATACAAAACGATCACAATCACAACAAGTGATTTGATCCAACAATAGAATTACAACCTCTCTTGTAATCTCTCTTACAATTCGCTACCTCTCAGTGTGTTTAGGGATTCAAGACTGATTCTGTAATGATTTTGGATCTTAGGTATGACCCCCTTTTATAGGGTCTAGAAAACCAGGGTTTTACCCTTAGAGACAAACCCTAGCTGCTAGGAGAAAATGCACTTCAAGACAAACCCTAGTCGCCTTTGATTTTGGGCCACGAAGGCCAACAACCCAACAGGATCAAAGCCACGACAAACATTAGCTTGGAGAACACACCTCCATGAACCTCTAACCAACCAATGCTTACAAAATGCATAAGGGACCTTCTAACACCTACTCCAAGTGAGCAAGAGCTTGGAAAACAAATCCAGATTTGTTGAATGGACAACCCTTTATAGCACAGAAGACAATAGCACATGGTGACCTCTAACTTGTACACACCCACTGCCCAAAAAACAAAGGAGCCCTCCATCACAATACATCCATAGACACAATAACTCCTTGAGAAAAACTCATGCTCCAAATTGTTGATCTCGACTCTTAAGCATTGCACTTAATTTCTTCTTCACACCAGCTTCATCCCCTATGAAAGGCACACCTAACATCTTTGAAAATTCGATGAGATCCTCTACACTAATGAAATTACTACTTGGCGTCTCAGACTCAAGCTCCTTTGGCTTGTAAGAAAGCTACTAAACCTCAACACCTGAATAGGCTTCCTTAGCCACCTCTGTATCCTCTTTACTAAACTTGTTGGGTGTCTTTGATAATTGGTACTCTCTTATGGCCTTGGAAAAATCAACCCTTCTCTTCCTAGCTAGTGAACCCCTCCTGATATTCTTGCCTTGTTTCAAACTCTTTTTGACTTTTTTCTTCTTAAAATGTTCCTTACGAGAAGGGTTACCCAACTCTTTAGAAGCCACCGGGACAATGCTTTCAGAATTTGGGGCCACCTGTTGTGGAGTGGGGACAATATCGGGACCAATCTCAAGAACCAGGCCTGGCAACAGAGGATTGACTGGAGTATAAGAATCCTCAAAAAAATTATTGAGGACGAGGCTCGAAGTGGCATTAAAAGCTAAGGCATCCTCCCTAGTCTCTAGGGAATTACATCTAGTTGTGCCTTGAGAATTGACTGCTGAACTTAAAACTATAACGCCCTCATTCGGTTCTTCCCTACTCCCAATAATACCAGGGATGCTTGTCGTGCGATTGTTGGCATTTTCACCGAAAATTGCCGTTCTCGGTTGCTAGCTAACTACAAGCACCGACGAGCTAAATCGAGGCTGCCTAATGCTATCAACTCCTTGATCAGCTGGATCACACTCGTTTCCAAACTTGTCACTAACAACCATGTCACTGGATTGTGTTACCACCACATTTCCTTTCATGGCATTCACCTTGGTTGAGTAAATCAATGGATTCCCTAAGCAGCCATCCTCAAGAATACTAAGAATATGTGAACCTTGGCCCTCTTCAACAATAATTTCTTCAATAATACTCGACATAGAATCTGTAAGAATACACATTCTAACTCTTTTAAAAGATAAAAGATTAGATGTTGAAGAATCAAGAGATAGGAGTTTGCCCCAAATCTGTGCAATCATGTTGAAGTTTTCAGAGGACCAGAGGTGAAGAGGGAGTCCATAGCAGGAGACCCAAGTTTTCCACTAAGAAGAAACGTCAAACTCGCCCCATGGCTTGACTGATTTGAATGAAACCCTTAGAAATTATGCATAATTCTTCATCGTATCTTCCATGCTCTCCTTGGAGGAGAATGTCAAAAGATACTTGCTCTCACCCATTGGTCTAACGACAACGTCATTGAACCCTTTTGCTAATATGGTATTTTGGAGAGCTTCTACGCTGACCCCATCACCAGCCTCCCCTACTGCACTTCTTGTCAACCAGGTCAAGTTATCTTTTGATCTAGTTCCTTTCAACAAGATCTTCTTTTCTCCTCTAACATGCTGCTGAGAACCACCTAACTCTAGCCATATATTCTGGATAAGCAAGCAGGGAAATTATAGCTCAAGCCACACTAATCAAGATCATTCATTTGGATTTTCTACTCGACATCTAAAAGCTGGTAACTCCCGCCAAGAGATTATCTAATGAATTTTCTGCTGTTGAAAAAAGGATCCCCAACTATTAGCAGAAGAGGGGAAAGCTCGTACCTCACATGGGGCTTTTGCAGCTTTCGACTAAGGAGATATCCATTAACATAATCCAGCTTGTCTGCTCAGGCTCAATAAGTTGGACATGCTCTTGGAGACAAATATGCTATTAAAAAAAGAGAAAAAAATTCAAAATATGCAGAAATCCCAATGAAAATAGAAGCAAGCTCAAAAATTACAAACTTGTAGTAGCAAAGGGTAACCCAACTAAAGATGTCATCACCCTGCCCAACAACCATGCGCAGAGCTACATTGGGGCAAGGGCGGCCAATTAACCCCCCAACTTTTTGGAAAAAAAAAATTAAATATGGGATATTTTTATGGATAAAAACAATAGATATATATTAATAAGTTTACATACATTTTTGTAAACTTACGCTTAGCAAGATGGTTGGTTGCCACCCCTTGTTTTAGGTGGCAATGGGTTCGACTCTTGCCACTCTCCTTCTGTGGTGCCTTGTATTTTATTTTATTTTTTCAGTTTTGCCCATTTTATTTTCCTTAATTTCTGCCTCTCGACTCTCTCTGGTCTTGCTTTGCTTTCCTCCTCAAGTCCTCATACGCACTCTCTCTCTCTCTCTGGAGGTCTCTGCCCACTTACTCTTTCTCTCACTGTATGCAGTCTGCCAGCCCAGTCGCTGATCGGCCGATGCCGCTGGCCACCAGGCCTGCCACTTGTGCTGGCAACCATCTCCACTACTCCTCATCTCTCCTCCTAGCTTTTAAGTCCCAAATCCTAATTTGAGGTAATTCACAAAAATTCTCAATTTTTGCTTTTAATTTTGTTATTTTGTAAATAATTATGTTTATTTTACTGATTTTAGTTAGATTTATGTTAAATAATTGATTAACTTAGTGAATTAATCATGATCATGAATTGAAAAATGAGAATTTCAACCTAATTGTCTTCTTGGTTGAAGATTTAAAATTGGGCTAATTTTGCTTGTAATTGCTTCCTTATTTATGTTTAGTTTACTAATTTTTATTGAATTTGTGTTGAATAAGTGGTTAATTTTGAGATTTACTCATCAATTAAAAAATTAGGTTTTGCCTTTCTCAATTGAGAATTTAGAAATTAAAATTTGGATAATTTGTTGATTATTGTTTGTTTATTTGTGTTAAATTTATTGACTTAGTTAAATTTGTGTTTGTTTATGAGTTCTCATCAAGGACAACTTTTTTGAATGTGGTAGTTACGCACTTTATTTTTAGAACTATTAAAGTTTATGTTATGTGTATTATTAATCTCACCCCCCATGGTTTGAATCCTGGCTTCGTCCCTACCAACAACCTTATCAAAACCAAGTATGCTCTCTGTTAGGACCATTACCATGGGATTCTTGCATTTGACAAGTTGTACGGCTGTTCATTCTAGGGAGGCCAAACCCCTGTAGCAGAGAAATATATAACGACTGATAAAGTAGAAGAAATATGCTAGATGATTCTGCCGGCCTTAAAACTCATCGTGGGCATAAAGCACTTAGCAATCCTAGTTCCATTGTCGAAGAGGTAAAGCAACCATTAAAGGTCGTTAGCATAGTCTCTCATGGGGCTCCTTAGAATGAAGGGTTGAACCGTTCCGCCATGGAACCCCAAGGTCACTCCAAACTCCTCCATAAGAGGCAGATTTTGCTTCGTGCAAATTGGAAGACATTGAGGTTCTTCTCCCAAAATTGTTCAAAGGCATTCAGAAAATTCCTATCAAAATCCAAAGCACAATAGGGGAGTAAAGTAATATTCGAGGACCAACTTCTTTCAAGCAATCCATGCCTATGCCATTTGTCCAGACGATGAAGATCACTTCAAATACGGCTAAGGTATCAGTGAATGATAAAGCTCTAGTGTTAGAAAAGTTGGAAGCAATGCAAAAAAGAGCTTCGGGCAGTTAGGTTTTTTAAGGCAAAACCCATTTAGAGCCAAACCCTGTGACATACCCCTAGGGATTAGTGGCATCGGTCGGGGGTTAGCAACTATCGCTGGGGCCCCAATCATGCCGATCAGTCTACCTTTTTTTCTTTTTTTACTCGTATCCACAATATTTAGGGATTTAAGTTTCCAAAAAAGGCCAACCAACCAACCACAATATCATGTCAACATGCCTTCTGTAATAATTTAAAAAATCTTTTATTGCATAATATTTCGAATTTACCTTCTTAAAATAAAGATGTCATTTGGGATTTCCACATCAAAAAACCCTGGGGCGAAGGTCCCACTTTTTTCGGTGTTTCGATTTATTTTTCACTTTTAAAGTTTTTTTGCTTAGCAATATATTTATTTTCCTTGGACTCTCTTCACAGACGACATGATCTATTATCTAAATAATAATGCTCCAACACTGAGCTTAATCCCAACAAAGTGTGAAAACACGTAAATATCAATGCTCCAACATTGAGCATAGCCTTCAAGATGTGTAAATGAAAAAAATCAATAAAAATTAATGATAAACGAGATTCATAATCTCATATCATTCACCATAAAAAATGCAAACCAAAAAATTGAGCTAAAACTTGTGCAATCACACTTTGTCCACATTAAACAAGTCCACATAAAACATTCATTCAAAAAAAGAGTAAGGGGCATTTGCATTCTAGTTCTCATCCTTATCCTTAGGAGGCACTTTTATGATGTGAATGTCGAGTCAGAGAGGAAAGTTGGATGAACTAGAGCCCAACCAATTGAGGTCCATAGAGAATTGTGTGGACTGGAACCCAAACGTAGGCTACTGGGGAACACCAGCCCATGAGTTTTGCAGATCTCAAAGGGGCTAGGGAGCAATGGATAACCAAGGCCTTGTCAAAATCATCCCATGAATTTTGCAGATCTCGAAGGGGCTAGGGAGCAGTGCGTAACCAAGGCCTTGTCAAAATCCCATGCCGCGACCTTGGAAGCTAGCATAGCTAAGCAGTGGCAGAGCTAAAAATGGGAGACTTCTCTACTGGGCATTCTCCAAGGGAAAACACCTATACCTTAGAGATGATGAGGTCCCCATTGCCAGCCCATGAAAAGGGCTTGACCTTTTTGCCATCTGTTGAGCAAAAATTTAATAAAAATAAAGACTATGTACAATACAATTTTCCAACGCACAAAAATATATATCGGTCTATTTTGAGTACCACCCTATTCAAGCGGATAAAAGCCCTTAACTACATCCCCTTCTCGAGAGACCACCTGTTGATTCTGAGTCATTCAGTTTGATTTTCTTTCTTTGTTTTGTTTTGCTTTAATAAGACTTTACACAATTTGGATTGACATTTTTATGTTTTCGATGTTAAATTGCCAATATCCAAAGCTTAATTGTATCAAATAGCGATCGTATAGGCACCTTTTAGGAATGATACTACACGTACACATTTTTCATGTGTAGGTTAGGAAACGAGTAGGTTTTTTTTTTTTAAATTTGAAATTTAGGTTGCACTCACTTTTTGCTGTGAGTTGCCTAGATACCTCTTTTGTTGAGGATTAAAGCAACCATAGCTCTTTAAATTTTATTTGATTTATTTTATATTGTAGTTTGGTTAAGTTAATAACCATATGATATGATTTTAATTATTTACTTTGGGCTAGACAAATGACCGCAATTTTGATTTAATTTTTGTATTTGGATTTTGAAAATCGTGGCTGATCCGGAAAATATGATTTTCATGGGATGACCCATACGCCTCAATCATAGGTCAAGCCCAATCCGGCATAATGGGCCCTAGTGGGACCCTTGGGCTCCTAACCAAGGGCTCAGGCAGAGCGAACAGTCTAATAGTCAATGTAGAGAGTTTTCAGCTCGAAATTACTATTTTACGCTCTGCTACAAGAGTTTAAATACTCGCCTACCTACCTCGGAAAGGGGAATATTCTCCAATACACAATGCAACACTTTTCTCTTTGCTTTATTGTTTCTTGGGACCGGACACTGACTTGATCGTCGGAGGGGCGTTCTTCAGGTCCACACCCGAGGTCTGCCGTTTTTTCAGGTTAGGCGTAAGCATACTCTTCTGACTCACCATAAAAATTTAGTTTCTCCGGAAACATATTGGCGCCGTCTGTGGGGAAGAGTGGTAGATGGCGGTAATCAACGAAAATACTTGACCCCGGGTATCAATCACACGGTGTGATTTTAATTGGAAGTTGGTCGGCTAACGGCCCAACATGACACAAGTCCTTATGCCAACTTCTTGCTCGGCCTTGCATACCGCATGCGCGTATACTTATGAACAAGGGACAACAACACCGAGTATGAAGAAACAAGACAACGGGCACATGGTAGGGCAAATTTGGCAAAGGGGCCCACAACAATTATTATGTTCAGGCCACTACAGCAAAATAAAATAAAAAAGAAGAGCATTTCACGCCCCAGTCACCGAAATGAAAATTATGTTTTATTATCACAATGTGTGGGATCCGCATTAAATTAAATATAAAATGACAAAAACAAAGTGAAAGAGGAGGTCCAAGAGCTCGAAACTAGAAGAACGAGAACTGCATGCAACGGCACGGTAAGTCAACAATAAAGGCCAACAATCGGCGAAGGAACAACGTCTGGCTGCTCGGCATTGAGATTTGATCGCACCCTGCAGTAGCCTCAGCTCCACAATCGACTGTGATGAGACCACCTCTTCTACGTCGAGGGATCTCGCTCAGTGGCCTGGTAAGATAAGGCCGCCCCTGGTACGCTCGACCGCACTGGTCGTCCGCACAAACAGAGAGGTCTACCTTAGATGCGTAGCATGAAAGGATCGTGTTACTGCTTCCCCAGGTGGACGCCCTGGTCTAGCCATTGTTAAAAGGTAACCGTTCGACCGGCCAATCACTTTGGCCCACCACCTCATGTTTGTGGACCTGCAAGCCAAGCGAGGCGGACCGCTTGGCACCCTCAACACTTGGTAACTAGCCGTCCACCCCTCATGGAGTGCTCCATCGAGCCTAAATTTTAGTCGCTTGGCACACGACGCGAGGAGCCGACACATGGTGGTGTGCCCTTCTCAATGAACCAATAGCATGAGGGATTTAAGCACCATGCCATAACCCCCACGGTAAGAGGAGAGACAACGACACCCGAAGAAGCATATATGAGGGGCCACGTCAAAGAGGAGGTTGCTCGTGCCAGCCGTCCTCGCGAATAGACCTGGCAAAACTGACCCGAGACCCGAAACCTGAACCGAATGACCCGGACCCATCCCCGACCCGACACCCGAAATATACTCACTCGAAAGTGGACCCGAAACCCGAATTGACCCGACCCGAACCATACCCGACCCGAAATTTTTAACAAAGTTGCTTGTTTTGGCATAAGGAACATATTTCACGAAAAATTGGTTGACCCGAAATCGACCCAACCCGAACCATACCCGACCCAAACCGAAATGACCCGAAATGTCACTTAACCCGAACATGACCCGACCCGTACCCGAACCGAATGACCCATTTTCCAGGTCTACTCGCGAACGGAGGAGTTGCCTTAGACGCTTAGTGCATGGGACGACCTCGTCTAGCCCATTGTCAAGACCAACTAGAAA
Organism: Selenicereus undatus; assembly: GCA_017589665.1. Lineage (NCBI taxonomy): Eukaryota > Viridiplantae > Streptophyta > Magnoliopsida > Caryophyllales > Cactaceae > Selenicereus > Selenicereus undatus. The sequence goes on from JACYFF010019584.1 coordinate 49,976,434, forward strand.
CATCGTAACTGTGACCAACGGTCTACGGTAACGAGCCTGCATCAAACCCAAGAAAAAGGTGGTCACTGCGCCCCGCGCACGAGCAGGGACAACAGCTTTGTCGGCCTCGGTGGCTACCTGAAAGCTAAACACAATCATCTTATTGGCACGACAACAACTTTGTCCACCATAACTGGCGTCCCCACTCAGCGCCTGGAATGTATAAAGGAAAAGGCGAAGCAGAATCGCCCGGGTCGGTAGTAATAGACGCGGGTCTTAGTCAGGACCGCCACACTAGTTGTCCATATGAGGAGAGAGATTGCCGCACAACATGGACGGACGACTTTCCAGAACCTAGCAGTCGGCCTCCCATGGCTACCAACCATGGTGGGAGTAGGCCATGACTCAACGCCTTATGCTTTATTCGACCATGGACACTGTACGAAACAATTCAGGACTAACCTGGATGCGGAATTGAACTGTCGATAATAGCCCATAATAAGAATACCAGTTCTTCAGTAATAATAAATCCCAGTGGCTACTAGAGTCGCCTTATAACGTCCACGTCCTAAACCCGATTACTCCGCAGTGATGGTAGAGTAACTGTGAGGAGAGAGAGAGAAATAATATTTCAGTTCGTATGTCTTTAGTTTGACCCTCCCAAACCTCCTTATATAGGTATGGGGGGATAGCTACTAGGGTTTAGGGAGGTCTTTTAGTGGTCGTCGGGCCTCAACTAATGGGCCCGGCCTACAGCTCCTACTCGGCCACAAAAAGCCGTTACAACACATGTTCCCCATGAACCATGTCTCCTCACACTTCATACTGGGAATAGGACGTGCGACCGAAGATAACAAATAGCGTTATATTAAGTCACCATCCAACCAACATAACACCTTCACGAAATACGATACCCCAAAAATATCCCAAGACATCACCAATGGCATCTTTAGTCCTTTATGCCTGATATATCATATGATTATGTTCTCAACATAATCGCCCGGGCTTGATATGGTGATGGTGTATAGATTTTCCTTAAACGCTCATGAAATCTCATCTTAAGTTAATTACTTTCCTAACGAGTTCTCGCTGAACCGTATACATCGTGGCTCTTGAGAATCACATTAAAGTAGCATCATTAAGCTTCGACTTAATATCATAGCTTTAAGTCAAAGGGTCATCGTCCATAGGGTCACACAGTGACAAGTGAAAAGGAATTCAATCGTCACCCCACATATGGGTCGTCTTACAAGCACACACAGTATGAGATGTGTGTCACGGCATAACTCCCACTTAGCTGGGTTCGTCACTCTTTATGCCATACGAATCGTCAGTCTAGATTTTTACTTAAAAATCTAACCTGAGCCACTAGATCAACATACTGAATGTTGGCCTTGACACTCAAGATTCGGCTTTTAGGGCTTCAAGATGAAAAATTATTTCATACTCGACTCCTTTGAGTCTCATCTTAGTCTTACTAAGGCGACTATTCCTCTTTCATACACTTCTAGTTTGAGTTATCGATATTGCACACTTAGTGCCAATATGATTACGTCTCATCCTGCCCGCTACTCAAGCATAAGGGCGATTGCCTGTGTGACTAGGCCAATCAGAAGCCTGTGACTTTTCAACATGTCTAATAGATAAATTATAAAACATTTAGAAAAAGAACACTTAATCTTTATTTCATAAATGCCTTTTTCATAAAGAATGTATCTATCATACATAACAAGATTCCATCCAAAACTAAACCCTGCGAAGTCCTAGACTCAACGAATGTGCTTTGAAAGCATCTCTAGGAATTAGCTTAGTTAATGGATCGGCGACCATCTTGTTAGTGGGTATATACTTGATGGCAACTTCCTTCATCTTTACGGCGTCTCGCACGAAGTGGTAATGCCTCTTGATGTGCTTGGTCTTCCGATGAAGCTTCGGATCCTTGGCGAATTGGATGGCAGCTGTATTGTCACATAACATCTCTACAGGATCATCAGTTCTCAGAGTGAGATTAAGATCCTGGAGGAAGCTCCTAAGCCATACTGCCTCCTGCGTGGCTAGGCTGCATGCGACATATTCTGCTTCCATGGTCGACAGAGCTATGCAGTCTTGCTTCTTACTGCACCATGATATGGCCCCCCCACCCAGGGTGAACACATATCCTGAGGTTGACCTGGGCTCGTCCGGGTCACCACCCCAATCAGCATCTGAGTATCCTCTCAACTTAAGGTCCCCGCCCTGAAAGCATAGGACCAAGTCAGTTGTACCACGAAGGTAACACATGACTCTTTTAACAGCTTGCCAATGAGCCTGTCCAGGGTTGCTTTGGTAACGACTTACCAGACCAACCGCAAAGCAAATGTCCGGTCGTGTACATAACATGGCGTACATTAGGCTCCCTACGACACTAACGTAGGGGACATTACTCATAGCATCTTTCTCTTTGTCTGTTTTTGGGCATTGGTCAAGGCTCAAGGTTAAACCCTTCTCAACTGGAGTGTCTACGGGTTTGGAATAATGCATGCGAAACCATTCCAAGACCTTTTTGATGTATGCCTCTTGGCTCATACCTAAGAGTTTCTTGGGACGATTCCTTACTATTTCCACACCTAGGACATACCTGGCTTCACCCATATCCTTCATCTCAAAGACGGAGGATAACCACCTTTTAGTAGCTTCGATCATCTCCAAATTATTCCCAACCAATAGTATGTCATCAACATATAGGGTAAGGAACATAATCCCTCCGGTTGATCTTTTGACATACACACAATGGTCCTCCGAAACCATGGATAAGCCAAAAGAGGTTATGGCTTCATGGAATCTTAAGTACCAAGACCTGGAGGATTGCTTAAGACCATATATGGACCTTTTAAGACGACACACTTTGTCCTCTTGGCCCTTTGATGCAAAACCAAAGGGTTGGTCCATGTAGATCTCTTCCTGAAGGTTGCCATTGAGGAAAACAGTCTTTACGTCCATTTGAAACAACTCTAAGTCCAAATGGGTAACCAAGGCTAGGAGTAGGCGAATAGAGGCAAATCTCACCACAGGAGAAAATGTCTCTTCAAAATCTACACCCTCAATTTGTGTAAACCGTTTCGCCACTAAACGGGCTTTGAACTTATCGATCGATCCATCTGCCCGACGTTTTATCTTGAAAACCCACTTGTTTCCAATAGATTTACGTTGGGGTGGAAGATCAACAAGTTCCCAAACCTTGTTTCTTGCCATCGAGTCCATCTCATCCCTCATGACATCCATCCACTCTTTGTGGCTTGGTGAGTCAATTGCTTCTTGGTAAGAGGTAGGCTCCTCGACTTCCAAGGGAGTACATAGGAATATTTCCCCTTCGACTTGAAAATATCGTCGATGAATTCTTCCACGCTCACTCCTTCGGAGCCTAGGGCCTTCATTGTTCGTCTGCCTGGTTGAGGTGTCCCTCCCCCTATCTCTAAGGGGTGTGGGACTCTGAACATGTGGAAAGTTACTCCCACTATCCCTCTGGGGCGTGGGATCCTGAACATGTTACTACATGTTCGGCAACTGGAGATTGAGGACGGACCTCACTCGCAAGTTGACTTTCCTCATGTACAGGAGATTGAGGACGAATCTTAATTTCCTGGTCAGGCAGGTCTCCCCCGTTCCCTCTGGATAGGGGAGGCATACCATCTTCGGTGACTTGGTTAGGATCCAAATTCTCCCCCTCACCGAATGATGGTTGGATGTCTGGCTGTAGCTCAAATAGTTCGACATCCTTTTTGACTTCGCCAATGATCAGGAACTTATCCTCGAGGAAATCGACGTGGCAGGAGTCTATTTCTGTCATGCCACCATTTGGATGTTCTTCGTACATCACATATCCTTTTGATTGTGCGGGGTACCTAATGAACACCATTTTGGTCGCCCTTGGACCAAGTTTTCCATGTTTGTGGGTTGGGTTATACACATAGTCGGCCTAACCCCATGGGCGTAAACGGTCTAAGGATGGCTTCCTACCAAACCATAACTCATATGGTGTGGTAAGTACACTCTTGCTTGGCACATGATTGAGTATGTAGGCTGCTGTAAGCAGCGTATCTCCCCAGAAACTGATAGGGAGACTAGCATGTGCCATCATTGACCTGACCATGTCAAGCAATGTACGATTCCTGCGTTCCGCAACACCGTTTTGTTGTGGGGTGCGTGGAATCGTAAACTGTCTTTGTATACCTTTTTCCTCACAGAACTCTTTGAACATATCAGAGAGGTATTCACGACCTCGATCAGTTCGAAGGATCTTAACCCTTCGTTCCAATTGAGTCTCTACTTCCGCTACGAAGTGTTTGAATATATTAAGCGCCTCATAGCGGTGAGATAACAGGTACACATACCCATATCGTGAATAATCCTCTATGAGGGTAATGAAATAGATAGCCCCATGTCGTGCTTTAACGTTCATGGGTCCGCATATGTCTGAGTGGATTAATTCTAAGGGACTAGATGATCTCATGGCTTTACCGAAAGGCTTCATAGTTGCCTTTCCAGCTAAACATGACTCACACCTAGGTAACTTAACCTTAGTGAGTCGGTCTAGGAGACCTTCTTTTGCTGGCCTATTTATTCTATCTTGACCCACATGGCCAAGTCTAGCATTCCACTTAACAGATTCAGAATTGGAGTCGAAATAAGAAACATAAGCAGAGGATATATTATTATGGTTATCATCCAAATCCAAAACAATGAAATCTCCTTTCAAAGTTGCTTGGCCAAACAAAACAAATCTAAACCATCTGGACGAAAACCAAAAACAAAACCTAATCTTACTAAAGAAACATAAGAAACTAGGAAGCATCGCACCCCAGGTGCATAGAGGGCGTCATGAAGAAGCAGCTTGTTTCCTCCACGGAGTTTGAGCTGGTATGTTCCTACTCCAAGGACATCTTCTTCTCTGCCGTTCCCCAGTACGACTGTCCGTGAACCCATCGGGTAGCGATGGTACTCCACAAATCCAGCCCTATCCTGAACTATGTGCTTTGTTGCCCCCGTATCTACAATCCATTGAGGAAGAGAGTTAGCAACGAATGCATGGGAACAAACATATCATTCAAGAGTTTTGATGGAAGTAGGTACCTTGGCTGGCTCAGGACAATCCCGGGCAAAATGGCCCTTCTTCCCACAGTTATAGCACTTCACACGTGCCATACCTTTAGCTCCGTTGGCCTTAGCCTTGTGCTTCTTAGCAGTACCAGCATTAGAGCGAGAGTTTTGAGGAGGACGGGGGCCTATCTTAGGTTTCTTACCACGGTAAGATTTCCTGCCCTTGGGCCCCAATCCTCTGGCAACGAATGCCATACTGGAAGGTGCATATTGCTTTAAACGCTCTTCCTCCATTTCGAGGTGTTTGGAGATCGCCTCGAAAGTGTTGATATGATCACTGTGTGCCATGAATGTTTTAAAACTCTTCCAATGTTCATTATCATTGAGAAGAGCCCTGATCATATTCAGGACTTGTTCTTGCTCAGAAACCTCTTGCCTCGTAGCCTTAAGGTCTCGAACCATAGCACTCATGGTTCGAAGGTGTTCGAGGATACTACGACTGGAGTCAATAGTATATTGCATCCATTTCAGCTGCAAGGTACACAACCTTGTAGCAGACGTCTGCCCGAACCTAACCTTAAGCTGTATCCACATGTCCTTAGCAGTGCGGAAACGTTCAAACTCTCCCAGGAGATTGTCCCGCATGCAAGACAGCATGGTGTAGCGTGCGGAACGATCGCGTTTGAACCATGCTTGGTATGTTTTTAGGTTTTCTTTGTACTGCTCAGTTGCAGTAATATCCCTGCCTTCTTCATCTTTTTCAGCCGGAGGAACCACGGAGGTAGTCAAGTGGTGCAGCATATCATCATTGTTTAGATAAAACTGGACCTTTAGATGCCAAACATCAAAGTTCGAGCCATCCAACTTGTCATCAGATTGCATACAACCTATCATGTTTCTAGTTGCCATATCTGAAAGTATATTTTATCTATTAGACATATTGTTTAATAATTAGATTTCCTAGAAAGCTCCATAATTTACTATGTACGTTCGAAAATTTCGCTAAGCTCATAATCATCACGCACAGTTGTGAATTTGGAGTTTCTTTAGTTTAATTATTAATTTCATAAAATATTCTTAAAAGTTTTGTTAAACTAATTAACAATTTTAATTCAATGAATATCATGAAGATATTCACTTTTAATTATGTAAATATGTATTCAGTTAATGTTTATGAAACTAATTCATTTAACACAACTTCATTATATATATATATATATATATATATATATATATATATATATATATATATAACACAAAGTTATATAATCAATCTCAAAATATCACATCATAATCAAAAATAAAAGCCAAAAAATTTCCTTAATAATAATAATGGCCATTTCTAACATATAAAACACATTTATATGAACATGAGAGCAAATTTTCAATAATTTGAAACAGAAATACTTAAAACAAAAATTTCGGGTCAAATAAATACGAAACGGGATTTCTGTTTTCGAGTCAAGTAAATGTTTCTAGGCCAAAAAATAAAATCGGCCCAAAAACCAGCCCACAATCTTTAATGGACCGGGGGGGTTTATGAGTGAATCATTTCACTACCCCCCCTTTGTCCCTCAATCCCTTAACCGAGACCCTCTCTCTCTTCTGCGTCCCTCTGCCTGCCTTCGAACTCTCTCGACACTCTCTTCGACCTCGCTGCCATGGCCATACCTCTCTTCCTCTCTAGTCGTGCCATGGCTAGGAGCACGAAGCTCCTTTCGGGGGCATTGGTCGTCGTGACCCCAGCAGCCACCATCGTCGTTGTCGATTGTCCCAAAAAATACCCATAGGATGCAACCCGCTACCACCGACCCCGTTGAGCCTCGATCTACGCTACACCAGCGAGAACCAAGGGTACTACGGTGTAGATCGGCCGAATCTAAGCCTAATGAAGACGCCCACGCACCGAACGCGCCACTGAGGCGGTGGCGCGTGGTCTCACGCGCCTCCTGAATCGGTATTTTTCGGCTGCTTTTTGTCAAGGTTGCGTAGATCGGCGATGGGAAGGGGCTCTGGGAGGAAGAAGATCGTGAAACGACCTTCGTCGGCGGCACGTGACGGCCACGCGCCACCCTTCCTCGATGGTTTATGATGGGTATGATTCGGCTGACTCACTTCCGTTTCCCTTTCTTTTTTTTTGTGGTTATTTGAGTCGAGGTCGAGGACTTAGGCAGAGGCAGACTAGGGTTAGGGTTTCGGGTCCGTCTCTATCCCCCTTGCCCCCCCTTTTTTTTAGGCGAGGGATTTTAGGGTTAGGGTTCATCCGAGTGGGATGGGTCTTTATCCCGAAAAAACAAATTGTGCCTTTCAGTGTTTAGCATTCGATTCAAGCATGATTTTGTCTAAACATTGTTGCAACGTAAGGCATACACACACAGTGATATTAACTGGATATCCATGGACTTCGGTTATCGAAAAATTCAATCTTTTAGTCAACCTTAGACATCAGAATCACGGGAGCATGTTTTTTCGTTTAGCAGATGCATGATATTCGAAGAACATATCATCAGAAGAAAATAATGGGATTCTGTGCGTAGCATCCACGAATAAAAAAAAATTCTAGGTTCATAGAAGCATGCTATGTCTTTGCATAATTATAAAATTAGGCAATTAATCATATGAACGAGCATGTTTTGTCTGTGGTGTCTAACATTCCAGGCACACAATTATTTGTGAGCAAATAGGATGAACATATCATCAGTACAAATAATAGGGTTCAGGATATTTAAACAGAACATCTATGAATTTCTTTGACTAAAATTTTTAATCTTTTAGTCAATTCACGGCATTGTTATTGCAGAAACATGCCATTAACCCAATAGGATTGCATAATTAGTTTGAACCATTGATTGTAAGTTCAAAAAACGATGCTTTATTTAATATGGGATCTACTGGGCACTCAGATTTCATAAAGGCATAAATATTCAGGAATCTGATTTATTAAAACTCAATTTGTTCTTTGATTCTGGACGCAGACACAGAAGCATGCTATGAATTTGCATAATTACAAAAATTAGGCAACTAATCATATAAAGGAGCATGCTTTAACAAATCAGATTATTAATCCATTAATTGGGACTATTTCGAATAGTCCTAGCTCTGATACCACAGTAGGAAACAATTCAGGACTAGCCTGGATGCGGAATTGAACTGTCGATAATAGCCCACAATAAGAATACCAGTTCTTCAGTAATAATAAATCGCAGCGGCTAATGGAGTTGCCTTATAACGTCCACGTCCTAAACCCGATTACTCCGCAGTGATGGTAGAGTAATTGTGAGGAGAGAGAGACAAATAATATTTCAATTCATGTGTCTTTAGTTTGACCCTCCCAAACCTCCTTATATAGGTATTGGGGGGGTAGCTAGTAGGGTTTAGGGAGGTCTTTTAGTGGCTGTCGAGCCTCAACTAATGGGCCTGGCCTACAGACACCAATAGCTGACGAAGCGCACCAGAACGCCCTCTTCTATTTCCTTAACACAAGCCGACCGTGGCGGTAAAAGGGGGCTGCCTAGTGCTTGTTGTTCGGTCATGGAAAAAATCTGGAAGGACAACTTAGAACATTAGGCTAATGAGCATTATGAAATCATAAGTGGCGGAGCCCCACGTACACCCTCCAAAATAAAAATGATAAAAAAAAAGGGAGAAGAAGGACAAGCAATGGCGCAGCAAGCATGGGCATCATTCACCTGGAAATCGGTATTCTTTTAATTATATTATACTAGCACATGCTTCATTTGAATGGGCCCACACCAGACCCCCTTCCCAAAAGCTACATCATAAGATAGCAACACTTCAGATTCAATGCAAGTGGCGTCTTCCTTCATCTTGTTGTCGCTCGATCCGCATGGTTATCTTCGCATCACAACGGCTAGAACCCACCTCGCAACTTAAGATGAAGCAGCCAACACTCGGTGCCTTCCTAGCCATCCTACTGCAAGGGGCTAAAGACATGGTAAGGGAAGTTAGAATTGAGAAGTATAGACCCATTATTTTTAAATTTTGGCAAACGGTCCCAAAATTTTTAATTAGTTTATTGATCAAGTCCAAGATCAACAATTTTTGACATTCGTCACTGCAGGACACGCATCAAAAATCACTGTGCCATCCACTCACTCGAGCACGTCACCCTATGCCAATGCTCTTTCCGCCCAATGGTCCTCGAGCCACGTATCCCCTTGCCCATCGCACCTTCCACGCCTCTCGCCCAATGGGGCGAAGGATCAAGAAGCACGACCCGAGGCTGGTCGCTACTAAGCACGACCCCAAGCCAGTCACTACACCTCCCGCATGACCCACAACCAGTTGCTACTAACCATGGTCCTAGGTCGGTCGCTACTAAGCAGGGCTTAAGGCCGGTTGCTACTAAGCACGACCTTGAGCCGGTCGCTATATCTCTCGCCTAGTGGGGCTAAGGATCAAGAAGCACGGCCTAAGGCCGGTCGCTACTAAGCACCTCCCTAAGTCAGTCGCTACACCTCTCACCCAATGGGACGAAGGATCGTCAAGCAGGGCCCACGGCGAGTCGCTACTAAGCACGACCCACGGTCAATCGCTACTAAGCACAGTGCGAGGCCGATCCCCACTAAGCACGGCCCTAGGCCAGTCGCTACTAAGCACGGTCCTAGGTCAGTCGCTACTAAGCACGGTCCTGAGCTGTTCGTTATACGTCTTCCCTAGTGGGGCGAAGGATCAAGAAGCACAGCCTAAGGCCGGTCGCTACTAAGCACAGTCCTGAGCGGGTCGCTACACATCTCGCCCAATGGGGAGAAGAATCATTAAGCACGACCCACGGCCGATCACTACTAAGCACGGTTTAAGGCCGATCGTTACTAAACCCGGCCCTGAGCTGATCGCTATACCTCTCGTCAAGTGAGGCAAAGGATCAGGAAGCACACCCTAAGGCTAGTTGCTGCTAAGCATAGCCCTGAGCCGGTCGCTACACCTCTCGCCCAATGGGGCAAAGGATCACTAAGCACGACTTAAGGTTAGTCGCTACTAAGCACGGCCCTAAGCCGGTCGCTATGCCTCTCGCCCAGTGGGGCAAAGGATCAGGAAGCACGGCCTAAGGCCGGTCGCTACTAAGCACGACCCTTAGCCGGTCGTTACACCTCTCGCCTAGTGGGGCGAAGGACCAAGAAGCACTGCCTAAGGCCAGTCACTACTAAGCACGACCCTGAGGCGGTCGCTACCAACCACGGTTCTTGGCCGGTCGCCCCATGCTCCTTGAGTTAGGTGTCCTCTCGCCCATTCCTCCTTATATGTTTTTAGCCCTAAGGGGTTAACGTTACCCTTTAGTGGGGCGTCCTCCCATCTAGCGCTTTTTGAGTGGGGCGTCCTCTTGCCCATCGCTCCTTACGCGCCTTTAGCCCCAAAGGGCTTCAGACGTCTTTGAGCGGGGCGTCCTGTCGCCTAAAGCTCCTTGAGCTAGGCCTCATGTCACCCATCGCTCCTTACGCGTTGTTAGCCCCAAGGGGCTAAGATCGTCCTTCAGCTAGGTGTCCTCAAGGGGCTAAGGATCGCTAAGCACAGTTCGAGGCCGGTCGCTATACTTTTAGCGCCAATGAGGGGTAATAGTCCTTAAGCACGACCTCATGGTCGGTCGCCATACTTTTAGCCCCAATGGGGGCCAAAAGTCATTAAGCACGGCCTTATGGCCGGTCGCGATACTTTTAGCCTCAGTGGGGGCTAAGAGTCCTTAAGCACGGCCTCATGGCCGGTTGCTATACTTTTAGCCCTAAAGTGGGCTAATTGTTCTTAAGCACGGCCTCATGGCCAGCCACTATACCTTTAGCCCCCAACGAGGGCTAAGAGTCCTCAAACACGGCCTCAGAGCCGGTCGCTATGCTTTTAACCCAAATGGGGGCTAAGAGTCCTCAAGCATGGCCTTATGGCCGGTCGCTATGCCTTTAGCCCAATTGGGGGCTAAAGGTCCTTAAGCTCGGGCTAATGCCCAATTGCTACTAAGCGTAGCCTGCGGTCGGATGGACGTAGGAGCGTCTCGCAACCCTCAGCTTGTCGCAAGTAGGTGCGGCCTGCGGCCGGCCGCCCATGAGCGCGGCTCGCGACCCTCAGTCGGTCACTAGTAAGCGTGACCCTTCGCTGGTCACTCATAAGCATGGCCTGAGGCCAGTCTTTGGTAAGTGCAGCCCTCGGTCGTTCGCCCGTAGGCGCGACCCGCAATCAGTCAACCATAAACGCGGACCGCGGCCCTCGGAGTGTTGCTCGTGGGCTCAGCCCGTAGCCCCCACAGACCACCCGTAGGAGCAGCCCGTGGCCCTCGGCCGTAAGCGCGGACCGCAACCCTTGACCTGTCGCCTGCGGCTCTGGGTCGGTCGCCCGTGAGTGCGGCCCTCGACCAATCGACCGTTGGCGTAGCCCGAGGCCCTCGGCCGGTCGCCCATAGGCGCGGGCCCTAGCCCTAAACCGGTCACTAGTAGGCACAGCCCGAGGGCGGTAGCCTGTAATTACGGCTCAATGCCAGTCACTAGTAAGCATGGCCAATGCCGGTCGCTCCGCTATGCCTTTAGCCCCAAAGGACTTAGGTCGTTCTTGAGCTGGGTGTCCTCCCGCTCAACGCTCCCTGAGCGGGGCGTCCTTTCCACGTCGTTCCTTCCGCACCTTTAAGGTCGTCCTTGTGTTAAGCGTCCTTCCACCCAACGCTCTTTGTGGTGGGCATCTTCTTGCCTAGTACTCTTACACGCCTTTAGCCCTAAGAGGTTTAGACCGTCCTTGAGTAAGGTGTCCTCTGGGCCATCACTTCTGTTATGCCTTTGACCAAGGAGAAAGGACGATTAACAATTTCTCAAGTTCACCCGATAGAGTTCTCGCCACGGATGTATTCAACATTCGGCCTGACTACTTGCCCGACTTGATGTGCAGGCAAAATGTGAGGGGCTAAATGATTCGGAAAATATGATTTTCATGGGATGACCCACACACCTCAATCATAGGTCAGGCCCAATCCGGCATAATGGGCGTTAGCGGGACCCTTGGGGCACTAACCAAGGGCCCAAGCATAGTGAACAGTCTAATAGTCCATTTAGAAAGTCTCAAACTCGAAATTACTATTATACCCTTCGCTACAAGAGTTATAAATACTCACCCACCTACCTTGGAAAGGGGGACATTCTCCAATACACAACGCAACACTTTTCTCTGTGCTTTATTATTTCTTGGGACCGGACACTGACTTGATCGTCGGAGGGGCGTTCCTCGGGTCCACACCCGAGGTCTGCCTTTTTTGCAGGTCAGGAGCTACAGGTCGAGTCGACTTCGAAGATTGGCATGCATTAGCCCACTCTTCTGCCTCATCATAAAAATTTAGTTTCTCCGGAAACAATGGCTAAATTATATTTTTATCCATTTCACCATTTTTATTTACTGATTTAACCCCTATTGGGGTCCCTCCATTAATTTTTTTAACCTCCGATTGCACCCAAAATTTATTTATCGGTTTCCTACGTACCCTTAGTGGGATCGAATCAACATATTCCTTGACCCCATTTTGTTTTTTTGGCATACATCATGGAGGGGGGAACTTGGTACGCTTGCTTGTACATTTGGCTCGAGTTTTATACATCTTGGTTGACTTAGGATTTGAGAAATTAAATTTTTTATTTTTTTTATAAGCATGGCTTTCCAAATGTTTTGGTTACGTAATGTGTAACTAAGGGTTACATAGCTGTAATTTGATCTTTTATAAAAGAGGGGAAAAATAAACAAAATTTCTAGTCCATTTCGTGGACTTAGGAATATGAGAGAGTCAAGTTTTGTACTGTGAGGCTTTGCTTTTGTCGTTTGAGCAGGTAAGCTGCAATCGACTTGAAAAAATTAACTTTTTATGAAGAGAGGGGTATCGGTTTAAGCCCATTTGAGAAGTTGAATTCAGAGTTAATTAAAAAATTTTATATCGAGATTCCTATGTTCTCTTAGCACAATCAAGTTACCGTAGTCGATATCCAACTTATCCATATATTTTCTTTCTTTTCCTTTGTAGATTTTGCTTAAGTGGATGCATAAAATTTATTCACACCCACTTATAATTTTTTGGTGCAAGCCTTTTTTTTTTGTTCTCAAAGCTTTTTGATTTGATGTTAAGTGATCAATAATAGGATGACTTTGTGCTCATTTTCAACATTAACGTATTTCATTGGTCACAACTACTCGGATTAAATAACACTGGAGCCGTGTACTCTTCTTTTATTTTTTTTTAACACCTGCCTTTTTGACACTTAACCTTTGTTTTGTGGTGAAAATTGTCATGGTAGGCTTATGCTATTCTCCTTAGATTCCATTTAATTAGAGAAGAGAACAAGTTTGGGTAAAAAACAAAAACTATAAACTCTTTTTTTTTTATATTAGTGTTCATAGGCTTGGTCATATTCTGTATTTGCTTGGTTGCTTCCTTTAACCCTTTTGAATTGTTGACACTTAAAATCTAGAAACAAAATCTTGCGGCCCCATGCATGTAGGTTAGTCTATACACTTAATTAATCTGCCACATTCTCCATTGCCCTCATAATCCTATAGGTTACATTCCCTTTTTAACTTTAGCCCTAGCATTAATACCAAAGCTATTAAAAAAAAATATTAGTGAGGTGATTGGCTTAGAATTAATATTCTTCATGCTTCATGCAATTTTTTTTTTCCTTATTCTCCTCTTCTTTTTTTTATTTATTTGTATTTTGATCCAAACCAAATTTTTTAATGTAGTGGATAAATAATATCTTATAAAATTATGATATCTCCAAAACATAATCCTATTCCCAGTTGCTGATCGTTTAATGTTTAGGTTTCGATTTTATAATTTATGAATATCATTTCCCTTTTTGTCATCTCACTTCCATCTTCCTCTTTAAAATATCTCCTCTTTACCTCCCTTTGGGAGTCTTCACGAAATGTAAAGTGACATCACAGTACATAAACTACCAAATTTTGTTATCTTAAAAGTTTTACCAGTCAAAGATTTACCCCTCTGCATCTCCATATTTTAGCATTTCCATGGTTCTCACATACGCTAAATGTTGAATGGAAATATCCTCCTTTAGTGCCCCTTTTTTTTTGTTGATGAAATTTATCACCAAACCACTATTCATTTTTAGCATCTGAGCATTATTTTGCCTTAGTGAAAGGGATTTTGTTTACTTAACTAAAACAAGTGGACTCTTTAACTCTTTTCACTTTCTGAAGAGAATAGCCATCGTTAGCCATATTACAGCAATTAGTTGGGATAAAAAGCGGCCAATAATCTAGGAATGGCCCTATTTTCATTTGACATCCTGTTTTCTTATTTGGTTTGCATTGCTCTCTCATAAATTTCACTAGAGTGGAAAACAATATCTTCTTAGCCAAGTCACATAATTGATCTTTTTTGAAGACATGGTCTTTATAGTTTCGACAGGAACAAGGATTCGTAATTTCATGATTCTGCCAGGAATCGGGATCTAGCATGATCTGAGTTTTTACAGTTCTAGCAAGCAGCGGGATCTAGCATGATCCAAAAGTTTGATTAAAACTTCAACCCAACTTAAGGCTTAAATCTTTCATTTGATCTGCTACTCTTTTGATTAATCATGATGGCCTTGGGAATACAGGTTTGAGACTTTGGTTAGCTTGAAATTGTAGAGAAGGCTATTTAAACTCTTTGAATCAACTCTTTTCTGTTCTCCAATTCTACTTGTTCCTTTTCTTCTCACTCATAGTAGTTTTTATGGCCTCTGTTTTTTTCCTAACCCCCTGCTCTATTTCTTTTCTCCTTTTATAATAAAGTAGAGCCAAGCAATTAAAGGAAGATGGTGGGGGAACCTGGGGTGCCCGCTAACTCCCATTTGCACCCCCTTTTATTTTATTTTTTTTGGGTGCAAACCAACCACTTTTAATTAAATGTGCATGCTCCTTTCTGGTTTGATTATGTCCGAAACCTTTGCCAGCCACGTGATTCCCCTGCTCCCATAATCATTTTGCCTTTATATATATATATATATATATATATATATAAATTTAGGCTAATATTGATTGGGCTAGAAGTCAACACATATACATATTCGCCTAGTTCCATAAACTGGCACCAAATCATGGTACCAATTTCTTTTTTTTAAAAAAAGGGATCCATATCAAATTTAATGAATGTTAATATTGACAAATCTAAACTATCGAAATTTCACATTCAGTAGTTTCCCCCCATGTATTGTTCGCATTATAACTTTGACAACACGAATAATGCATGTATCTCATAAGCATGTATGCCATTCAATAATTAATTTTACCCTTCCCTTCTCTTTTGTAAAGGATAATTAACTACCATGGACGGGATTCTTGGCTACAATGGGCTCCACTTCATGATGGTTGAGAATGTGATTATGGCCCTTATCACTGGCATTCAAGCTCCTTTCAAAGTCTCATTGTGGTCATTTCCTCCACTCTAACATCTATCTTGGTCAAGAAAGTTAGAATTAAGTAAGTGACACTTCATTATCATTGGGATGATGAGAACAAATGCCTAGATGTCAACAACGATTTCAAAAACTACTTTAATGCCATTGTTCTTGAGAAGGTCAACACTGATCGTAGTTGGCAAGAAAGACACCTTACTCGAGAAGAATTTTGCCTATCCCTACATAGGCTTCTTGTTGGAAGAAGGAATTGGGCATTAACCTTCGAGTTTCAAGGTCATTCAACATTTATGGTAGGAGAAACATAATGCACCAAAGGAGTGGTTGTTTGTTTTGAAGGACCTTTGAAACAAGTCGGCATATTTGGTGTCGTTGATGCATCCTAATTTTCGTACCATTTTAATAGGAATGTATGGCATGCCTTTTTGTGAACTTTGGGGTCCATTAACTAATACTCTTCGCCACAGGACAGGTGAAGTTAGCATTCAACTTTATGAATTAGAGCATATTAGTGGTTTACCAATTCTTGAAGTTATATACAAAGAACTCTTAACTTTGAACAAGGACTTGGCTGATCATAACAAATATCCTACTACAGTTGTTGAGCTACTGTATGTTCATGCTGAGCTTCGCAAGTTTTACAAAATTAAGCATATTTATTATGACCTCTGGTTTGGACCTTTTTTATAGAGAATACTTTGTCAACTTTGCATATGGGGAACAAATCGGGCTATAAGAAAGAGAGAACCGAGGTAAAGAAAAGAAGCCCTATTCACATTTCCTGTCAAGAGCGACTGACAAACATGAATGTCTCAATTGATGGTGAATTCACTACTTTCTTAGCCTTTTGGCTAAGTCACTTTGTCTTACCTTATGATAAGGAGGTTATAAGACTAGAACATTAATAGCTGTAGTGATGGCTTTTGGGCGATTTTCCTTGGCTCTAATGGTACTTGGTTATATCTATCTTGGCTTGGGGGAGGTAGCACTTCATCCAGACGATCCTGCTAAAGATGACACAATTTTTCGTAGCCACTATGTAGGTTGGTTGTTCACCATACTACAATAAACAACGAAGAGCTTTTGAGGGAAGCCATTTACATTATTAATCATCCATGCCCTCTCTGAGTTTATTCCAAAAGCTTTTAAGATTTCAAGGCCAATGGATGACAGTTGTAACAAGGAAAAATCTATACTATTGTCCTTGAAAAAAAGGAAAAGGTAAGGTTTTTAAAGGCAACAAAACACCACCGAAGAAGAAGAGCAAAAGAACTCCTCGCAATCAATTGTCTATTGTAGGAAATTCTTATGATCAATCACCCATTATGGTGGATTTCAAGAGGGCTTGTTATGAATGCCTTGATCCTTCAGATGATTCTAATGTGGAACATAGCACGGGATTTAAGATTTGCTTATTATAGATTTAGACACTTTTACTAAATAGGAAGCTTTGAATCAACAAGATGCTTCAACAAAAAATAAAAGTACCCCTACATGAAGCACCCCTTGCTATGGTAAGGCATCTTGATCAAGCAGCCACTACTATCATTCCTATACATGGTGCTTTTGATGACATGGTTAAATCAATGCCTATTTAAAGCATCCCTACTTCCTTAAAAAAGGTTTTCGCAACTTGAAGGAAGGCTAGGTTTGAAGAGTACTCTTAAAGGTGTAGAGGTGACTATTGGCATTATTTTCGGTCACGAATTCACCAGAGATTTGTTGGATAACAGAGCATGCATTTCCTAATCCATGAATGCACTTTACTTCATGATTGACATTTATAAGGTTGTTACAATAGAGATTTGCTGGATTTTCTCTAAGATAGAGTAGGTTTTTGGCATAGTTGAGGCTGTTGTACAGATTAAAGAGTTAGTGGATGTTGATGAGATTAAGACCTTGCCTTACTAGGACCTCTCTTTTTCTTCTAAAATTGCTCACATTGACGGTCAAATCTATAATTTGTCCAATGAAGCTTTAACGCTTAGACTTAAGGAGTAGGAAATCTTACAGAAGAAGAGTGGATCCGTAAGTGCGAGCAAATTTGACCATCCAGCAGCAAAATGTGAATGAAGTAGAAAGCAAGCTGAAATTCTCTAGATTTGGAGAAATGGAATCGACATAGGTCAAAATGGACTTAGTTGAAGCTGTATTTTCCAAGCTGTAGGACTTGGAGAAGGAGAAGGACCATCTGAAGAATCTAATTGACTTTCTAATCTTTTTTAATAATGTTTAGATTTGTTTTATTTTGTTCGATTATTTTACATTTATATCTCCAGCCTTCAATCACTTTGTATTGTATTACTTATAATAAAGAGTAACTAACAAATGATCCTTACTATGATTTTTACATGACCACTTAATAGATCATATAAATTCAGGAAAAATTTTTACATACAAGAGAAGAGGGATTTCTTTTCAACATTTTATGGCTTGGTCTAACATAAAGCCAGATTGCCCACATACCTCCTTTTTGAGGGATCAAGCCTACCATAGGTCCATGTAATTCAACTAGTCAGAAACTTCAAGTAAAGAATTTCTTTAGAAATTTACAATTGACACAAACACATACAATTTGTCCATCATGATTTGAGAGCTCATATGCCCCTTTAGGGAAGATCTTGGTAACTACATAGGGACCTCTTGTTTGGATTCAAATTTCCCTTGTGTCTTTCGATTTATGTTAATTAGTCTTCTTATTATTAAGACCAAATCACTAACACCAAATGAAAAAAACTTGACTCATTTGTTGAGTGCACCAGCCACTTGAGCTTGGAAGATTTCAAGTGTTTGTTGATCCATTAGCTGACACTCATACAATGCTTCAACTTTATCTAGTCTTAGTTAAGTATTTTCATGTGGACTAACTAATGGCATTTGCACTCTTAGGGAAGGCAATAATACCTTAGCCTGACTTTTGAGCCAAAAACTAAGTCGTAAGGCACATAACAAATTGTTGTTCGGACTGTGGTTTGATAGGCCCATAAAGCTTTTAGTGATCATTCATGCCAATCCCTTCTTGCTCTTAAGACCATTTTCTTTAGAATCTTTTAAAGCACCTTATTGAATGCTTTAGCTTGACCATTCGACAATGGATTGTAGCTTTACGAGAAGTCGTGCTTGAAGTTCTACTTCTCTAGAAGCCTTATCATGACTTTATTTTAAAGTGAAGTCCATTGTTTGAAATGATCTTGTATTTAACTCCACATATGTAAATGATATGCATTCTAATAAAATCTAAAACTTATTTGCCCCGACTTCTTTTAATTGATAGCTTCAACCTATTTTGAGAAATAAGTTATGGTTGCCAAAATGAATACGTGGCCACAGTGTAAGGGTGGGAGAAAGGTCTCATAACATGTAGTCCCCATGTATGGAAGGCCAAGACAATATGCTCAGGTGGAGTAGTTGGAGTGGTTGATGAATAGCGTCACCATGTATTTGGCAAGCTTGACATGCTTTGGCATGGTTTGTCAGATCTTCAATCATGATTGATCAATAATAGCCTAACCTTTTGATTTGAACAGAAGTTTTGGAACTGCCTGGTGTGCACCACATACCTCAACATGACTTCAACTATAAGTAGCCTCCTCCCTTGATAAGCATCAAAGTAACACTCCATCAAAAGCCTTCCGATATAAGGTGTTATTTTTTTTAAACATAAACCTTAATACTTATCATTTTACATTTGGCGTTTTCTTTGGGTCAGTGGTAAGGCCAACAAATGATGGTCCCCAATTGTTATTTGAATTTCTCTTTTATCAGGGATTGTCAGTGAAGTAGCCAACTTTCCTAACGTATCCTCCCTTAATGTTTCTTTCCCTTTGGTAGACGGGCACTGATTTGGCTTTTCTTGACTTGTACTGACCATTTATTTGTCGGATGATTAACTGTAAATCATCGAATACTTTAAGCCGGTTGATATGCATTTCAAGGGCCAACTCAAGGCCAATGATGAGTGGCTCACATTTAGCCATATTATTTAAATATGTCTTGAGGAGAGAATGAATAAGGGATAAGTCCTCCTTATGATGTGACAAACATAATCGCTACTCTAGCTCCCCTACTGTTTACGGCACCATCAAAATATAGTTGCTACCATTTTATTTTAGGAAGCATAACTTCATCATTTGGTAGATCATTAGAGAGTTCCTCATTATCTAAATACTGATGTGCTCCTAAGAGATCAGCTATAGCTTGTCTCTTTAATGCATTTTGACGTATTAACTTGATGTCAAATGGGCAAACAAGCATAGCCCATTTAGCCAATCTCCCTAATAACATGGGTGTACATAATATATATTTGGTTTGATCTACCTTCGAGATTAAAATGATTTGATGGGGCAGGAGGCAGTGCCATAACTTTTGCATAACTAAAACGAAGTTATGACAAATTTTCTCTATAAGGAGGAGTAATTACTTCCACACCTACCATTGTTTGGCTGATATAGCGTAGACCATTTTCTTTGCCTTTATCATTACGTTGAATTAACATGGCTATTAAAGACTGTTTGAGGGATAATGTGTATAAGATTAAGGGTCTTCCCTATACTGGAGCAAGATAGACGGCCTTATTCAGCACTGTTTGATTCTTTCGAAAGCATTTTGATAAACTTAGTCCCAAATAAAGGGCAAGTCGTTTTTCAAGAGTCTTGTGAAAGGTTAACACCTTCTTGATAAATTTGAGATGAACTGCCATATGTAAGCTAGCCTTCTTTGTAAACCTCGCAATTCTCTTAAGATTCTCGGAGGGGACATTTGGATTATTTGGCTTTTTCAAGGTCACTTTCAGTTCTTTCTTTTCGAATGATAAAGATGAGGAACATCCCCAAAATAACCCCAAATGCACATTTTAAGTGGTTGATCTTGAGTTGATGTAAACGTAACTTTTCAAAGACCTTTCTTAGGTCATGTGGATGATTTCCTCTATTTTTTATCTTCACGGCCAAATCATCAGTATAGCATTCAAATAGGTTGGGGAGAAAGTCAAGAAAAATGATTTTCATGGCTCTTTCTGGGAGGTCGTAGTAATTTTCACACCAAACGACATTACCATGTAGTAGTATATGCCCTGTGGTGTCTAGAGGCAGTTACATTCTCATCTTTAGGTCCATCTTGAATTCATTATACCCCGAGAAACTATCCACGAAATATGGAGCTCCAAACCTTGTAGTGGCATTTACAAGGAGCTCTATGGTTGGTAGTGGAAAATCATCCTTAAGCCATGCATTGTTTAAATCCCTGAAGTCCACACATATGCAGAGTTGACCATTCTTTTTTCGAATAGAGACAATGTTAACCAAGTTGGGTATTCAACTTCACAAATGAAGTTAGCCTTTACGAGTGTTTGCTTTAACATTTATTTAGATTGTCAGTTTTGGATGAAAGCATTGCCGAAGCTACTTGATTGGCTTTACAGCTTTAAAAACAACCAACTTATGAAAAATGACATTTGGATACAAACCCGACTTGTCTTGATATCCCAAGCAAAGCACCATTGTATTCTTAAAGGAGTTACCCATGTTGTCCCACTTCTTGTTTGGCACTCAAAAACATTGGCTTGGGATCATCTATTGTCCTAGATTTATCTCCTGAGGCTAATCAATTGTTTTTTAACTGCCATCTTCCATTTTTAGTGGTACAGGTTGAACAGTCTTAACAAAATCCATGATGGACACGACATTAACTTGTTTGCTTGCATAACTTTGTTTTGTTCACGAACCCAAACATGGCTCTTAAGTTGTTGCCTTTTTTCTTCGACTTCCACTCCTTATGCTTTCTAACTTTGGTATTCTTTTGTTTAGGTTAGTTAACTTTCCCAAGCCTTTGAAAGATGGAGATTTGAGGTTGGACTTGCTTGTTTTGGGACACTATCTCTTATCCTTGGGGTGTAAAAATCACATCCTTCATGGCATACGCCTTTAGAACTCCCCTATCATGTGATACTTGAAGATTTTCGAAGGTATCCCTTCGAAATGATGCTTTCAGGACTCCATCTTCATGAGAGATGTTTATTTATTCGTTGGCTTCGACAAGGCTCCTGTTATTGCTCTTTTCCTACTTCATTGAGACGGTGATGATCCTCTTGGAGGTGGATCGCTTGAAAAAGATGCTTTTGTTAGAGGATTTGATGAGTTTCCTTTTAAAACCTCTATCTTACTGCTGTGTGATGTTCGTATGACCAAGTTTTCTTTGGGCATCGACTAGTCATTCTTCAAAAGGGAAAAGTGTCGCCCGTGTTAGGAGAGTTAATAATTTCCCTTATTGGTGTCAAGGCCTTTTGGCCTTTTGGCCCGCCTTTCTTTTGTTCTTACGTGTGCATTTGGACAACACCTTTGATTGTAGGGGTTGATGCTCCCTGGCTTCACTAGCATAACTATTGATAATCTAAATGACCTGTTAAGGCAAAGTAGGAACCTTGGGATTTTCTTATGGTTTCCACATAATCATGCTATGACTTTGGAGTATGCGTTGGAGATTTTAGATGAATTAAAATATCCATGCTCCATTGTTGTATTGCCTTGAACTTGTTGCGCTGAAGTTATATAGAAGATTATTTAAACCCTTTGAATCACCTCGTTTTAGATGTTCAGTTCGTCACACTCCTTTCGTTCTTGCTCATAATAGTTTTTATGGCTTCTTTTTTTCTACCCCTTGCTTCGTTTGTTTTTCCCTTTCATAATGAAGGAGAGCCAAGTAGTTAAAGGAAGATGATGGTTGAATGTGGGGAGCCCACTTACTCCCCATTGTCCCCTTTATCTTTTTGGTTGGTTTTCTTTTAGCCACACAACTTCCCAAAATGAAATTTTAAAAAAAAAATTCTAACCACTTTTAATAAAATGTGGATGCTACTTTTATAATTAATTACTTCGATTGTATCAAGAACCTTACGCAACCATGTGATTCCTCTTCTCCTATAATTGTTTTACCATTTTTTATTATATATATATTTCATTTGGGATGACATTGATTGGGCTAGAAGTGGACCCATATTAAATTTAATGAACGTTAATTTTGACCAATCTAAACTATCAGCATTTCACATTCAATGTCATCCCCTATAAGTTGTAGGCACTACAGATATTGGTAATCAGGGGAAATCTTGAAAGTCTCAGAAGTAAGGGCTTTCACTAGCCCTTGCCCTAAAAAGGTTGGGAATATGCTAGGGCTCTTTAGTAGGAGAAGCCTGATGAGGGAAGTGATGAAAAGATCCATGCAATAAATAGCCAAGTCAACATGCATTCATAACAAAAAGGGCAATGCTTAACTATGTCGTAGCTACACCGCGGCCTGATATGACAAATGGTGTCCTTAAGCCTAGAAATGACTTGAATTATGGAAATGCACAAAGGAAACACATGACGACGCATGAAAAATCTTGCTACAATGAAAAAAGAATTAAAAAAAACCACTGAGAGAAAAACATTACCCCAACCAATCAAAGGGACATTCTATAATTAAAGGATGGTGGCATTCTTGACCTACTTGACACCTTTTGTTTTCTCTCACTCAAAGCTCACCTTGGCACTCATTATTGAGATGCCCTATGAGACTAACAAAATGTAAGCTAATGAAATTAGAATAGAGAGATAGTATGCAAAGAACAAAAAATAAATGAGTAAATAAGGTCCATACATTAGGACCAATAGGAGACATCAGGTGATCACCAATGAACTCGCCATAGTCTTTGCTATTTAGAAAAAAGACATAGTTCATAGCACACATGCCTGCTAGCAGACACGATTGCTTTCCTCAGTGTCTCACATACATACACTAATATTTGACACCTTTTGTAGTCATTTTCACATAATATTCTCTCTCTCTCTCCTTTGAATTCTTCAATCATGTCACCAAATCTATATATAGATGGTCTTCTGTGGTGTAGGGGTGGAGTTTTCATATTTCGCCCCAGTATTCGAGTTCTAGTATACATAATTTTCACAGGAAAAGTTGTGGTACTATTGGAAGCTCTTTATGGACTTGGTGATAGAGATAGGCATCCGTTGGGTTTAGTCAGTAGTCGTATAAGCCTTTTTCCAGCCTACATCATTAAAGTCAACAAAAAACAAACAATGCAAAAGAGACGTGCTTACATCATTAATGGAAAAGTAATTCAAGGCCATCTGGAAGCCGTTGATGTCAATGAGGGTGGAGGCCTTAGTTGTACGGCTGTTGCAGGTCTACAGTGAAGCAAAAATCCACTCGCTTGGCACCCATAATGCTAGGGGAAATATTTGTTAATTACTCAAGAAACCAAGGCTGCTAAGTATTGTTAGAAAAGGAGGTAGGATCAATGGCTGTATGCAGAAAAGAAAACTGCGTCATGGTAATCCACTAGCTTGAAAGCATCTATGGCGCGACTAAGATGCAAACCAGAATCGCCAGACGCTCCCGAAGGTTAACGCAGCACCCCAGAACACGTGCACTCATGGTTGGAGGTTTGAAGCACGCTAGTAACTTTGACCAGAACAATGAAGAATGAAGAGGAGAAGGAGAGAATGTTTTTGGTGTGTGTGTTCTGAGAGCTTATAGGCTCCTTTTATAGGAGCGAAGGAGTAGTTGCAAAGAGCTAAATGTGGCAAATGAATGGACAAAAAATCAGGAGCAGAATGCGGGATAAGGGAGATAAATAAGGAAGACTGACTAACTTCTTTTGACACACATAACGGCTAGTTTGCGTAGACGAAGCTATCAGCAAGCGCAAAACAAAAATCTCCCAAAAAAGGTAAAGAGGGCCCACAGCCCACGCCCGGCCCGGACTGTACGGGCGGGCGGGAGGCGGTGGTGCGCGCACGTGTGGTTTCCCAAACCACAACACACCCCATAAAACACACCTCCAAGCTATTCGACAAAGCTAAGGATGAGAGAGGTATATAAACCCCAAAAATAAGCTTCAGACTTTCTATGTGGGACAAGGAAAGAAAAGATAAAGAGAGGAAAAAAAAGGAAGCCTTGTTGCCATTACTCCCAACAATCCCCCACTAATGGCATACAAGGTGCAACACAGTCAAGAAAGGATGATCTGGGCAAAGGAGGGACAGATACTTAAGTATTAATGTCTTTCGATTGAATTGATAAGTAGTGAGGTGAGGCAACATCCAGAACCATACAAGTGAATGAATCTTGAACTTGTTAGATACTGAACGAGAAGCCCACAACACATACCAACCCTCAAGATACTGCGTACTTCGCGATAAGAAATTTAGCGCTTTTAAGGGCCATGCCCACACCTTGGGTCTCATAAGTGCTTTAGAGAGATAGGAAAAATCTCTCATAGAAGGCGGCCCAACCTTCACACTTATATAGGTAGTTCCATCAAGTCTATCTCTGTATAGACCACCTTAGATATGGCTATGGAACTATTAAGAGCATATGGCTCAACCTCACAATCATTAAGCGGTGAGTTTATCAAGTGCTTCTCAATAGCAACCCCACATTAGGTATGAACTTATTAAGAGCACAAGCTCAACCTCAAAACACCAGCACGCGCCGTAGGGATGAGTATGTGCTGCATTTTTTAAGAGTAATATGGTTTCGTTTGACCACAACTCGGTATGCACCATATCTCTTTAAACCATTGGCTTAATCCCATCCCCCTAGACAATTCAAGCACTACTCGCCTTGTCAATCCTTTTGTGAAAGGATCTGCCAAATTTTCTCGGATCTTACATACTGCAAGGATATGACACCATGTTTCAGCAATTGTTTCACTACACTATGTCTAATATGGATATGTCTTCTCTTTCCGTTATAGACATTGTTTTGCGCCTCTTCTATTGCTGCCTGCGAGTCACAGTGTATGGAGATGGGTGTTTCCTATTTCCCCCTCAGTAACACATCTACCAACAGACCTTTAATCCATTTTGTTTCTTGACCTGCCAGTTCAAGAGCAATAAACTCAAATTCCATGGTAGAGTGGGCTATACAAGTCTGTTTTGCAGACTTCCACGACATAGCCCCTCCACCTAGAGTAAAAACATAACCACCAGTAGAACTCACTTCATCGTTATCCATCACCGAGTTTGCATCAGAAAATCCTTCTAATACAGTAGGAAATTTGTTAAAATGCAAACACTAGTCACTAGTACCTTTTCAGATACTTAAACAGACGATGAAGGGCATTCAAATGTTCTTGACTAGGATTATGAGTGTAACGACTCAACCTACTAACAGTATAGGCAATATCAGGACGAGCAAAGTTCATTAGAAACATTACACTTCCAATAATTTTCGCATACTCAAATTGCGACACACTAGGTCCATTGTTCTTCTTAAGATGTGTGCTAGGATCATACGGGGTTCCGACAGGTGTCACATCAAAGCAGTTAAATTTCTTTAACACTTTCTCAATATAATGAGACTGACACAACGAGAAACTAGAGTTGGTTTTCCTGATTTTAATCCCTAAGATCACATCAGCTTGTCTGAAGCGAATGTCACGCCTATACAAGTCCAAGAGAACTCACAAATCCTCCTTAATGCTCACAAGCTACATCAAAGGGAACTTGGACCTTGTGCTGATTTGGAGCTTCAATTTCAACATCATCCTAAACCTTTGGGATGCATTCCGCTACTATTTTGGGAAGGTCACGGGGCCTTCTAAAGGGTTTAGTCCATCAAAATGAAGTTAAACCCTCGGACATAATAAAGAAACCCTAAAACAACAAGTTGTATGCTAACGGCAAATTAGCCCGGTTTTGTGGGCTGATTTAACCAAGCTTAGAATGGGTTTAAAATGCTGAAAATCCACTTTTTGGGAACCTTATTATGTCAGATAAAAGGTAATAAAAATATTTCTAGGTGAAGGCATTGTTTAATAGGTCAAGAGGACACTTTTTCCACATGCAGCAGAATCTGCCTCAGCCTGCATATGCTGTACATTTTGCCCCATATCTCCCAAAAGGTAGCTCCAAAGTGCCTAAAACTTGAACCACGGGAAATACGACTTCCTAATATTTCTAGGAATGTCTATTTCATCAGATTTGGCTAAGGAACGTAAGAGATATGGCTGTTTAAAGTTAACCCTGTAAACTGAAAATACTGCCAGCTTGCATATGCTGTACATTTCGCCTCATATCTCCCAAAGGGCTTCTCCAACTGACGTGAAACATGAGGATCTTGAACGCTGACTTCTAGAGCTTTCCAACAAGACCTTTTGCAACTAATTTGACCAACAAACCTAAGAGATATAGCTGATTGAAGTTGACCTATGCAAACTAAAAAGTGTTGACAAAAAGTAAAAAGCACTTTTCAGTTTTTGTTTGTTGCTTTTTGGTTCCCTTATTTGCTTTATGGTCGACCAAGGATTTGTTTGCTGCATTTTGAAGCTTTGTGAAGCTCTCCTATATAAGGGGAAGCCTTAGGATGTAGAAAGGTAGTTAAATGTTTATGCAAAGAAGCTTATGCTTTCATTTTCTCTGAAAATCTTGAGTTCTCTTTATCCTTTCTCAAAAGGTGGTGAGTCTTGAGTGGAATCCTTTATAGAATTGTGGGTGGCATTGCCTTTAAGCAATTCTTGGTGGATCCAGGCTTGATTGGTGGCCTAGCCTTTAAATCAAGTCATATCTTGCATCAAAGTGGAAATTTGCAACTAAACTCAAGCAATTTACTTCCGGCCCATTAGCAACACGCTCCATTCTCCTAAATCTTTCATCTCAAAAAGAGAAGACAACAGTTTTTAAGTCTCATTCACAACAAGAAAATTTGTACCAAGGATCAACATGTCATTAACATATAAACATATTATCACACATTTTGATTCAATCACCTTTGAATAAACACATGAATCAGATAAATTTGCAACAAAACCATGTTGAACTAAAGAGCTGTCAAATTTTTCATACCACTGTTTAGGAGCTTGCTTCAGACCATAAAAGGATTTCCTTAGTCTACATACCTTATTCTCCTGACCAGGCACTACACGATCCTCGGGTTAGGTCATGTAGATCTCTTCCTTTATATCACCATTAAGAAAAGCTGTCTTAATATCCATTTTATGCACACCAAGGTCAAAGATAGCAGCTAAGGCAATAAGAGTTCTAATGATGGCAATTTTAATCACATGAGAGTAGGTGTCAAAATAATCGATTCCCTCCTTTTGGTCAAAACCTCTGACAACCAACCTAGCCTTATATTTATCTAATGTACCATCAGACCTCAACTTCTTCTTGAAGATCCATTTACTACTTATAGGCCTGCAACCCTTAGGCAAGTCAATCAACTCCTAAATTTTGTTTGACTCAAGAGACTCTATTTCACTTTTAATGCCTCTTTCCAAAAAGGTAGCATCTATAGACCTAACTGTTTCTTGATAGGTTTTAGGATCTTCCTCAATCAAGAATATAGACACAAATGCTTCAGTCAAGGCATCAACATCAAAGGCCTCAAATGTCTCTACTAAAAATGCAGTAATGAAGTTAGGACCAAAGCTGGTTTCTACTCTATGTCTCTTGCACCTTCTAGGTTCAGACACTAGGTCTTTATCATTAGAACTAGGACCAGACAATTTCAATTGTTCAGAAATAGTAGAAGGCAAAACATCAGACACATTCCTTTTTACAGGGAAAACATTCTCAAGGAATTCTGTATCTCTATATTCAGACATAGAATAATCACTTAAAGACATAAATCTTTATGCAACACTGTTTTGAGCATAACCAACAAATACGACATCAAAAGTCTTAGGAGCTATGCTGGTCCGTTTATGACTAGGTAAAGCAACTTTGGCTAAACACCCCCACACTCTCAAAAAACTCAGGTTAGGAGCATACCCTTTCCATAGTTCATAACGGGTCTGGTCTAATTTCTTATGAGGGACTCTATTAAGGATGAAACAAGCAGTCAAAATAGCCTCCCCCCATATATTATCAGGTAAACTAGAACTAACAAGCATGGCATTCATCATATCCTTAAGGGTATGATTCTTTTGTTCAGCTATACCATTATGTTGGGGGATGTAGGGGGCACTAGTCTCATGTATAATGCCATTTTGCACACAGAAAGCAGTAAAGGAGTTGGTACCATATTCCCCACCTCTGTCAGACCTAGGTCTTTTGATTTTTTGGTCTAACTAGTTCTCAACTTCTACTTTGTACTTCAAAAATATTTCCTCAGCCTCATCTTTAGACTTTAAGAGGTAAACTTTGGTATACCTAGAGTAGTCATCTACAAAGGTAATATACCATTTCTTTCCACCCTTACTAATTGTGTTCTTAAAGTCTGCTAAGTCTGAATAAACAAGTTCAAGCAATTCAATCTTTCTTGCAGTCATAGATTTGAATGATTTCTTAGCAAATTTTGCTTCAACACGTACATCACACTTACAAGAATTATCAGTGTTCACATTAGGAATCAATCGTATGTTTCTAAGTCTTTTTAAGAAAGCAAAATTAACATGCCCAAGTCTACTTCCACAAATCAACAAACTCAGCAATATAAGCAGAAGAAGAAGGCTTTTCATTAGCATTGTCAGAAGCAATATTCAACACATATAAATCCCCACTATGATACCCCTTCCTGACAAAAGCCCATTATGAAGAATCACAACTTTTCTAGCTTTCTGGTTCACTTCAAATCCAGCAATATCGAGAAGACTACTAGAAACCAAATTTCTATGAAGGGAAGGAACATACAACACATT
The DNA here is from genome assembly GCA_017589665.1 of Selenicereus undatus. Taxonomy (NCBI): domain Eukaryota; kingdom Viridiplantae; phylum Streptophyta; class Magnoliopsida; order Caryophyllales; family Cactaceae; genus Selenicereus; species Selenicereus undatus. The sequence continues at coordinate 50,005,522 of JACYFF010019584.1, forward strand.
ATTTAAACATAAAGATTTTCCAGAAGTAAACTTGAGAAGGACTTTCCCTTTACCCAACACTCCGGTTGTAGTGGCATTGCCTATGAAGACATGTTCGCCATCAGGGACATCTTCAAAATCGTGCATCAGGTCCTTGTTGGTGCAGAAGTGTCTAGTTGCTCCATTATCTAGAACCCATTCAGTAGTGTTTGTCACCAGATTGGCCTCCACCGTCACCGCACAGAACACCTCGCTATCTTCAGTTAGATTAGCCTGGGTCTGACTACCATTTCGACTAGCATTATGTTTAGCAGGTTTCTGGTTTGTCTGGGGGGCTCCCTTTGTTGGTGACACTGGTACGCTTTGTGGCCTGGTTTACCGCAGACATAGCACACCACCTTCGATTTCTGAATTTTGCCGTTTGCCTTTTTCAGCTGATTTTGGTTCCTGCCTTGCCTTTGATCCCACTTATTTTTTCCCCTTAAACCTATCTTTGTTTCCAAGCTCAGCAGATTCAACAAGGTTAGCTGTAGAAGAATTTAGAGATAAAGAAACCATCTTATCTTTTAAACAATTTGCCTCTTCTGTCCTCACGTGGCTGATCAGTTCCTGAAGAGTAAGGTCCTTCTTTTTGTGTTTCAGGTGGTTTTTGTAGTTGCTCCAGGAAGGTGTGAATTTCTCGATGAGAACGTTTGCTTGTAGAATTTCGCACATCTTCATTCCCTCATTCAGCACCTCAGCACACAGATTCTCATAAACATGAACCTGCTCCATGATGGGCTTGTCATCAATGATCTGATACTGCAGCCACTTGCCGATAACGTATTTCTTCTTTCCAGCATCATCTGAACCATATTTCGTCTCCAGTTTGGTCCATATTGTCTTCACAGATTTGAAGACCACAAACAGATCAAATAGCAGATTTGACATATTATTCAGTAGGTAACTCCGCGCCAGTTTGTTGTCTCTTTCGAGTTTCTTTTTAGTGGCTTCATCCAGCGGGGTAGAAGGAGTCTTCGGAACAACATGGGTGGATGGTTCGGCACTGTCAGCAGCATTGTTCTCGTCAGGAAGTTCAGTGCTGAGAACATAATCTATTTCAAGTTGCTCGAAAAAGAGACACAGCTTCTGGGACGAACGTTTGTAATTGGTTCCATCAAGAGGTTCAATTTTATAGAGTTCTAGTAGGGTTTTCTGTAAGGGTGTAGCCATTGTTTTAAACGCTTTCAACTTGTTAGAAAAGGAGGTAGGATCAATGGTTGTATGCTGAAAAGAAAAACTGCGTTGTGGTAATCCACTACCTTGAAAGCGTTTTCGGCGTGACTAAGATGCAAATCGGAATCGCCGGACACTCCCCAAGGTTAGCGCAGCACCCCAGAACACGTGCACTCGTGGTCGGAGGTTTGAAGAATGCCAGTAATTCTACCCAGAACAATGAAGAATGAAGAGGAGAAGGAGTGAATGTTTTTGTTGTGTGTGTTCTGAGTGCTAATAGGCTCCTTTTATAGGAGCGAAGGAGTTGTTACAACGACCTAAATGTGGCAGATGATGGGACAAAACATCAAGAGCAGAATGTGGGATAAGGGAGATAAATAAGGAAGACTGACTAACTTCCTTTGACACATATAACAGCTAGTTTGCGTAGAAGAAGCTATCGCCAAGCCCAAAACAAAAATCTCCCAAAAAAGGTAAAGAGGGCCCATAACCCACGTCCGGACCGGACCAGCGGCCGGTGGCGACGCACGCGTGTGGTTTCCCAAACCACAACAGACCCCATAAAACACACCACCAAGCTATTCGACAAAACCAAGGATGAGAGAGGTATATAAACACCAAAAACAAGCTTCAGACTTTATATGTGGGACAAGGAAAGAAAAGATAGAGAGAGGAAAAAAAAGGAAGCCCTGTTGCTGTTACTCCCAACAAGTATAACAAACAAAAAGCAAAGTTAGCAAAAGTAGAGGAAAACATAAGAATAAGGTAAAATAAGTAAGTGAAGCCTGCCTTAAGCACCTTCCAGAATCCCCTAGGATTGTAATGTGAAGTTCTCCTCCTTACACCTACAAGCCACCCTCGTAAGACTGTAGTGCCTCAATCATTGTATCACATTCAACAACATCCTCTAAGTTTATGAAGACGGAATTGGTTGTCCTTGTCAACAAACTAGTGTAACCAAGCAAAATACACCATGTGTAAGAGAAGGAGTTACCAGTAGGGTAGGCCATCCAAAGATCCCTCCAAGTCATCCTTAATCAAGGAGTGTTGGATGGAGTTGATTGAGAGGTCATATCTCGGTTGAGGACCCGGACAACTCAACATTCTTCCCCCCTCCAACTTGAAGTCCGGGTAGTACTTTGTTAAGCTCAATCAGAAGGAAACCCCGGTTAGCGTATGGAAGGTTGTGCGGGTTATCATCATTTCACGAAGGGGATAGAGAAAGTACTCTCTCAAAACCTGCCCGTGAAATCCCTTGAGGCCCAATGATCAGTTGATTTCGAGGCCCTACAGATCTTAATTGAATGGTCGAAGCCAATATATGTTATCGTTGCTTTGACGATATAGGAAGCCTCCCATGGAGGTGCTCAATGTCCTTTAAGTTTCTATGTGCCTTCACAAACTCTTGATTCCGCAAAAGAAGAAAAGCAATGCAAAGATCACTATGATTGGGGTTTAGATTATTATGGGGCTAATTTATTCAAGTCCAGCACCCTATATTCCATAGATAACACACGAGACTACGGGATCTATTGCACCATTCTGCCCATTCTAGCCCTCCTATAAGGGATCAAGGGCTAGCCCAAATGTCCAAAGCAGCTATATTCACAGGTTTAGACAAATGGATCACAATAATAACAATCAGGGATGCGGTTGATATTAGGAATATTTTCATTTCTTAATCAACCATTTATTTTTATGCAATGTACACAAATAATGTTTCTTTCAATGTGATCATTTACCCCAAGAGTTACAATGAAATTCTCTCGGAAGCATTTCACCAAACACTTGGTGGGCGTAGTGTGAAATTGCTTATTTCTTGCATTAACAAGGTAGTATAGAAGATATAAAACTTCTTTAAAGCGTAATAAGACCTAGTATCAACTTAACAAAAAGGTAGTTAATGACTAGACATCATTAGGTAGTTTATTGTAAATCAACATAAGTATCATCAACAAGAAAATAAGACAGTACTCCCTTCATCCCAAAAAATTTATCCCTTTTTTGCTTTTATGGAAGTCCCAATCTAAAACCCCTTCTTCCTACTATTAGTATTAGACATCTTCTCTTTTGCCTAAAATTAATAGTAAATAGTGCATTAAAGAAAGCACTCTTCAAAAATTTCATTCGTAAGGGGCGAAAGAGTTTATGGGACAAAGGGAGTGAATAAAGAGAAAAGGAAAAAGAAAACCTATGACCAATTAAAGGTAGGAGCCGTAATCATGAATAATCCAACCTTAATGTTCCAAAATAAAAACTGATGTCCAGTTTTATCTGTCTAACCTGAACCTTAGAAATTAGGGAAAAAAAAATGGAACCGAAGGTATGCACTGTGGACATTTCACAATCTCTGTGCCAGCCTCGGGCAGCCCGTTTGGGCATCCAAAGTAATCCATGGCTTCAATCTTCAAACATTGATAACAATTTCTCCCTTATTTCTGATGACTCTTGGATGAACATTAGTTTCTACAAAATAAGTTGAACCAAATAGAAATCTCAAATTGTGGAATTTATTATAAACAAAAGCGATGTAAATGTAATAACGTGGGTTTTAAGTGTGTTTATATTTTAATTGGAATAATGAGTGAATCAATTAATAATTCTTATATAGCTTATACAACAACTAGATGTATAGTTCATGAAATTGATTGAATTAATCAAAAGAGGTTGTAAACACAAATTTCGTGCGAAAAATAAATTAGACAGAAAATTCAGAAAAAAAAATTAATCTTGTATTGATGTAATATGTAGGTACAATATCTGAATTTAATACAATGAGATAATCCCCTGATTCGATCTCCTAATGACTTGAGTACTCCGAGGGCGTGATACTTGATCTCGGTTGATGCAAATCAGTTGAAGAACTCTGAAGATTGTTCTGGATTTTGATCTGCAAGTGGATGATTGTAGTTTCTAAAACTCTGCAAGTTTTGATTCTTCTCGCTTGGTAGCTTGATGCCCTTTGCCGTCTGAGTTATGAATTATGCAGATGCTGCATGATCCAAATGAAGGGGAAGGGCCCTTATTTATAGGCTTTACTAGCTAGGTTAGAGTCGGGTTTTGGGCCTAGGCCCAGTAATTATTTTCTTATTTTTAAATAAAGAAAATAATCACTAATTTCTACATGATCGATGACACTTGACACATTTTAATTGGCTGAACTTAATTTTGACCAAGCGGGTCCACCAAAGTCAACGTGACACATGGCAATCTGTAATTGGTTGATTTTTTACATGTGGCACCATTCGATGGATTGTAGAATTTTTTCCTTCTACAGATGCCCCCTCGAGAGTCAGCCGCGTATACGAACTTGGAGTATGCTTCCCTTTTTGTTTTTGGAAGCGGCTAAGTCTCGAATGCCCAAATTGAATATGATGAAGGTGAGCCTCATTTGATAAACCCAGAAATAAATTGGGCCCAAAAAATCCTTTTTTCATAATTCCTCTTTTTTTAAAATGGAAGAAAAGAAAAAAAAATGAATTGTCCAGGAAGGCACGCCTGCCTTTCCCCTTGTTTTTTGTCTTTTTTTTTTGTTTTTTTTTTGTTTATGATAATTTTGAGTTGATGATTTGTGATAAAATTCTAGCAACAACTCTGGATAGAATTTATGAGTAACTGAAAGAGATAAAAAAATTAATGGTACTTGAATTGAAGTGGGAGTAGGAAGTTTCAATTGCCCACTACTATATAAACTCATATGCAAATGCCTCCAATTCACCAATTTTTTTCTTTATTCAATGTATTTCAAATTGAGGTGATTCTCCCCCCCTTTTTTTTAACACTCTCATCTTCCCAGGCATTTTTTTCTTTTGCGTCTTCTTCCTCACTGCCGCCGTTTGATACTTTCTGTTGAACATGACTTCATTTCTTCACTTATAAAACCAATGATTTATGAGTAATCTCAAACTACACGCTTACACAAACATCCTTGCGAACCCAAGATACTCAAGGATCAAAATTTATGGGTATTTCCAAATCCCAAATTTTTATGGGTCCTTTCAAACTCAGATTCTTTGGATATGGGAACTTATAGATTCTTCTGAATTGGGATCCTTGCAGGGTTCATTTTATGAGTCCTTTCGAACCTGATATCCTTGCGGATCTGAATTTATGAGTTCCTAAGAATCCAGGATCCCAAAGGATCCAATTTTGGATCCCGAACTATTCATCCTATTCAGAGTCTTCAAGAGATCGGGATTCCAAACAACCCAGTCTTCTTGGTGGATTCGGCAGGACCTAACTTTTAACGAGAATCCGTATAGCCTTCGTTTGTTGATTTGATCCCCTATTCTCGAGCATTTTGACATGTGTGTGTCGTTTTTTGGTTGAATTAACCATGGGAAGAATGAGACATAAGGTGGCCTTGGGGTAGCAAAATTAGCTTGCTTAGATGACTTAGTTACGTTAATTTGAAACTTGTAGGCGATTCTGAACTTGCTTGCCTGCCCATTACTCCTCCGAAATTTTCTTTGCTATATTTTTTTGTTCCAGTTTCTGCAATTTTCCCTGTTTTTTCCTCTTCTCTTCGTTCCCTCTCAACTGGACTTCGCAAAGCTTTATCTCTCTCCTCTTTTGTTTTGGCCGTGAGTTTTTCTTTTCCCCTTTCGTTGTTCTCTGTAGTTAGGGATAGCAGTATAGTCCGAATTCAATACAAATCCGATCCGATCCGAGATAAAATTGTCCGATTCAAATCCGATAAAAAATAATCCGACTCGAAATCCGATAAAAAAATCCTAATCCGATTCCGATCCGAGCGGATTTAGGGGAGAGTCCATCCGATCCGATTAACATCTGATCCAGTATCTTTTTCTAATAATTTCAACTTTTTTTGAAAATAGAAAAACCCTCAAATGATAACCCTCAAAAAATCCGCATAAGGTCCGCACTCTATGTGCGGTACACTATTCTTGCTTAGCTAATTTCCTCTTCTCTCCCCGATCTTTTTCTCACTCTCTCATCTTTGTCAATCTCACTCTATATATCCCTTTTACTCTAAAGTGAATTTTGCATTTTCTTTTCCAAACACTTTTTTACTTTAACACATAAAAATGTTTAATATAAAAATTTATTTGACATTAAAGAGGTATTTAATATTGCACTTACAAGTGAGCAAAAATAAGGTTGAAAATAAAAAACTATGCAAATATTGAATAAAAATATATAATTGGATTATATTCGATTATATCCAAATTTTATCCGATCCGAAACCAATCCGAATTCGATTTAACATTCGATCCAACGGAGTCGGATTTAGAACGGATTTTCAAATCCGATTATTAATTGGAACGGATTCGGATGTCTATACATCGGATCTGAATCCGACCCGTTGTCATCGCTATCTATAATATGAGAGACAGAGATAGAGGGGTGGCAGCCATGGTGAGGGGTATCTTGAGAGAGACCAGCAGAAGAGAGGAAGAGAGAGAAAGAAGAGGAGAGAACGAAAAGCATCTCATGCGTGTGCCAAGCAGCTGATTTTAACAAATTCACGTCGAATTACCCCAAAGTGTTGGTATCTTCACACCAACACTCCATAGCAATTTCGCCACTTTGGTGTCCTTTTTGTTGTCAGTATTCAGAAGACGTGCAGCCTTTTACTATGCTTCTCCCATTCTGTTTCGTTCCAGGCCTCCCTTTCTTCATTTCTTTTGATTGTTTCCATGTTTTTTTTTGAAGAGCCGCTTTTCTTTGTTTTTATCCCCCTCTTTCTTTTTGGGTTTTTTTTTGGCCCCCTTGATCTCTCTTTCGTGAATAAATTAAAAATTAGTCATCTAATTAAATCAATTTGTGGTTGATTTAGTATTTTTTTTTAACTAACGCTTCTTTCTTTTTTCCTTTTGTTTAGAAAGCTGTTGAATCGACTACTCCCCCTATTAGATTGTAAGTGAGGTCGACTTTTAAGACGATGAATCATTTCCTCCCGTACATTCAATTCTTCACAGGACACTCTCTCACTTAATCGGGTTAGGGTCAACCTGAATTTCTTCCTTCCAGCCGCGACTCCTCCAATTACATCGTAAAGTGAGGTTGACTTTTAAGACGAGGAATCGTTTCTCCCTGTAGATTCGATTCTTCACAGGAGACTCCCTCAGTTAATCTAATTGGGGTCGATTTGAATTTCTTCCTTCCAACCACGACTCCTCCGATTAGATTGAGAAGTGATGTCGACTTTTAAGACGAAGAATCGTTTCTCCCCGTAGATTCGATTCTTCGTAGGAGACTCTCTCACATAATCTAATTGGGGTCGACTTGAACTTCTTCCTTCCAGTCATGACACCTCTGATTAGATCGCAAAGTGAGGTCGACCATTAGGACGAGCAATCGTTTCTCCCCGTAGATTCCATTCTTCGCAGGAGACTCCTTCACTTAATCTAATTGGGGTCGACTTGCCGTTCTTCCTTCTCCATGGTGCACGTTCTAGACTCATCATCCGATCCCAAGAACCCAACTTTTACCATCCTGTTCAACCTAAAATTATGATATTTTATACCCCTTTTATTATCTAATATTTGCTCAAAATAAAATATTAAATTGGATTTTAACATGTGTTTGTTTATTTTGTAGGAATTGGAAGAAAACATAGGAAAGAAATAAATAATGAGCTCAAATAAAGAATTGGACCGAAAAAGAGAAAAGGAAAAAAAATAAAAAAATAAGAAGCTAGATAGGGGCCC
>JACYFF010019584.1:50018389-50045889 GCA_017589665.1 Selenicereus undatus
CTGTGTTCTGGGGAGCTTTTTAATGGAAGGCCGAAGAACAACCGAAGGGGAGTAGTAGAGAGGAGTTAGAACTTTGATAGCTTATGTTCTTCATTCAATTTTTTTCAGTTTCAGATTCAATTGAGGGTTGTTCTTATTTTCGAATTGCTTTTCTGTTTTCTTCATTATTCAAATTCAGAGTTGTTCTTTTGGATTTCAGACATTAACGTCATTGATTAAGCTTTGGTGATTTTGATAATGTATGATGGTTCTACTCTGCTCTGCTTTGGATTGAAACACACGTTCAAAAGGGGCCTTTGGTCGTTGCTTTGACGTCTTTCGCTTGCTCTGTTAGCTTGCTCTGTTCTAGTAATTTGCTCACTTCTTCTGTTTCGTCCTCTGTTTCGATTCAGCGGAGGGGATGAAGAATTCAAAGTTAAATTACTACAAGGTGTTGCTCACGTGATTCATTTTCAGTTTGATGCCCCGAATTACCTTTTGGTGCTCTCAAATCTCTTACAGTTTTTCAATTATTTTAGTTTGTAAATTCACTAAATCAAATATGATAATTTTCAGGTTAGTCAATTTTAATTTTCAGTTTTAATTAGGTTAGAATTGATAATAATCAAGTTTCCTTCATCCCTGAGGACGATACTCGTAAACGTACAACGAAACCGTACGCTTGCGGAAATTCACAACACATCCTAAATAGAGAAGACGATCCAATTGAAGATAGCGTAACTCTCCGCGTAGATATGCCAACACCGCTACCGTCCAGACGCTCTTTACTCCATAACTACCTTGCAGATTCATGCTGGAGCGTGGAATCTACCCGTGACATACAAAGATCAGACGGAGTCATCTCGACTTGGAAAGTCTTGAAGCTTAGCTCGCCATTATTTGCATCTTCAACCCCTTGTCAAAGGGCAACACCCTTACTCCGACATCGCATCATGGACCGGACACTATCCTAGGGCAATTTTCTACCTTGTTTCTCTGGCAACTTCTTCATACCGTGCTATTGGGAACAACTTGAAGATGTTCTTGGCCGCAACAAAGAAAGACTTGTGGAATAGAGGTTTTACGACTGACTGTATGCATCCTTGTTTTCTTATGACATGAGTCTCACTGTCTTCAAAGCATTTTGTGAACTGTGGTGCCACACTACCAACACCTTTTGTATAGAAAGCAACGATATATCAATCTCTTTATGGGATTTGCAGCTATAGGTGGACTCCCAGCCGACGATGCTTGCTATGAAGAGATCATTCCATCTCCCAAAGAACTCATTTCTGCGGGACGTGGAGATAATGACATTCCCGTGACTCGCACGTTCCTCTTCTCTGCATTCCACAGACTATGCCAAGATGTTTATGGCATTGTTCAACCTCCTGCTTCTGAATGGATACACTTCTGGTATTAAGGGCGATAGATTTACACACCTTCTCCCAGTCATGATAATAGAAAGCGAGTTAAAGCTCCAACAAACACATCATGTCCATCTAGCCTGATTACTCCTCGCACAGGGCGAATGAAGAGAGAAAATGATCCTTTTGGGACGCTCAACATTCTTGAGGCCCTAATCAAAGAGACCTACCTTGCTGCCCTTATTTCCTATTGGTTGTGCTCCTTTGTGCTACCAACAGAAGCAGTATGACTTATTTGCCCAGCTGTGTTCGTAGCTGCAAGAACACTAGCTAATGGGGAATGTCTAAACTTAGCAATTCCTACTTTGGCTAGCATTTACCAGGGGTTGAATACAATTTCTATGGCTCGGAGCCTAAATAAGTTGGAAGTAATTTTCCCCATTCACTACGTTTATGGATGGTTAGGGACTTACTTCCAAACTTATTTTGATCATCCTCATCGTCGGCACAGCCATCCTAAGATGGAGAGGTTCTCTGGTGAAAAGATGAATAGGACTCCTGACGTACAGAAAGCTCGAGAGTTATTGAAATGTAAGGATCCGTCTGTCATGTATTCTAACGCTCTTATGAAGAATACATCATCACCTTAATTGACACCCATAATTTATCCTCAAGCTGGAAAGCATATTTGATTTGCCTCTACTCTGGGTTTTTGACCTTGCGAGAAGAAAGAATAATTGTGATTGAACTGTACTTCCCTTGCAAGTTTGGGTGACAATTTGGCTTCTATCAAGATATACTAAGTGAGCCACGAATGAATGACCGAGAGTGCACCTTACAGGACGTAGCTCGTTTTTGGTTCAACCTTACAGAACACATAACAAGGTCCAACGTGACAATTCCTGCTCCACCTGATAAGAAGTCTACATTGGTCACTATTGCATATACTAATTGGTGGCGATCTTTGCGGAGCAATCTTTTCTCTCAAGGGCCTAAATATCCTAGAGGTGAGGTTGTGCAACCACGAAGAGCTTCTAAAGTAAGAGTTGTTGATGATGCATCTGCCTTAGTTGTCACTTTTGGAAGAGCAAGTGCACATAAGCCAACCATGCAGCAGCGTGACAAACATGCCTTATCCCCGCCTGAGCTTAGAAAAGAAGGAGGCGATAGTTCCTCGTTAGGAGCAACTGCTTCTCCTAAAAAAAGTAGAAGTTGCTCGCCTGCGAAAGAGAAGATTGAAGCTTTGAGAGGTTTAGGTGTTAGGTCCTCTATTGGTGGAGCGAAGAATTTGTCATACTCAAAGAGCAAACCAGACATTACAACTAAGCAACCTAGCTCCAAGAACAAGTCTAACAGTGCGATGAGCTCACTAAAATCAGAGAACGAAGCAAAGGGAGAGGTGCATCTTCTTAGCCTACCCCCTTTCCCTCCTTCCCCCCCCCCCCTTTTTTACTTAATCCTCCTTTTAATGTAGGGATATACTGCCAAAGTCGGAGATAAACTTAAGGCCGCATTTGGTCACAAAGACAGTGAAGCCACCTTGACTGTGCCTACCGCCAAGTCAACTGAGGATGATTCCATTAACATAATAGCATCACCAGTGAAACAAGTAAAGCGCTGTCAATCACCTATTCCTTCTATTGCAACCTACTTCCCTTGGAGGATTGCTTCTGTCATATTTAATGATATAACCTCGAGTGTGAAGCAACGTTTTCAGCAACAGTTGAAAAAGTTCATCCCAAAGACAGAAGGTGACCTTGTAAACATCTGCCAGGAAGCTGAGCAGATATATGAAACCTTATCATCCTTCCAGGAAGATTATTCGGGGCTAAAGAATAGTGTTGAGGCATATTTAAACAAATTCGGACAGTACCTGAAGTTGAAAGCCCAATTAGAAGATCGGACTCCTACTGAAGATGTGTTAAACAAGCGAGCAGCCTTATTAGACAAACTTGGGGAGGCACGAGCTTCAGTGGAAAAGGTTGGTGCGCAGTTTGATAAGGCAACTACTACAATTTCTCATGCTCATAAGCGAAGGAAGCTACTTGAGGCAGATCTTGAATGAGGAAAAGCGAATGAGCTGGAATTGCAAGACAAATTAGTGGAGACTGAACCTTCATTAAAGAAAGCCAAAGATGGGGTATCTTTTCTTGAAAAAGAGGTTGCTGATTCAGATACTGTGCCCCAAGTTACTACAGAAGAAATAGCTCAAGTTAAAGCAGCAAGAAAACGTGCCCAAGAGATTTTGGGCGCACTGGATGCCTAAACCATATCCAGTGGCTTTGTTCTAGATTTTTTTTTTCCTTTGCAACTTGTTATTTCTTTTTGGACTCAGTATGGTTTTATTGGAATTGGTTTTGATATATTGCAATAAGATGAATCTTTCAATTCAAGTTTACACAATAATATGTAGCTATATCCAATGAACAAAACCAATGAGTACTAACACAATTTATTCATCCATTTTTTTTTTAACGGCTATACTTAGGAAATATGCCCAAGTTGCCTACGTACCTAAAGGGAATGCAATACCTTAAAGAATCAAGCCTTACATAGTTCAAGAACATAATATTTTTATTTTTATTTTATTTTGCCATTCACAGTTTAGACTCTTGGGGGCCAGGAGTATTACAAAGGAATTTAACTTTAAAGAACGAACAATTTAAGCTCTTACTTAGGAGCTTTACAACATTCTGTTTCAAGGATAACAGCACTTCAAGAACTTGTCATTTATGGGTCTTACACGCACTCCATCAGCACTAACTATCTTGTAGGTTCCATTTGTGTAAACCTCTCTGACCACATAAGGACCATCCCACTTGGAGGTGAATTTGCTTCCAGATTTGTAGGAGACACTAATCGGTCTTCTTACTGCCAACACCTGGTCTCCAACTTGGAATGATCGCAGTCGAACCTTTTTGTTGAACGCTCTTGATAGACAGGCTTGGTAGCATTCTAACTTTTGTTGTGCCTGAACTCTTCTCTCATCAAGGGCCTCCAACTCAACTAAGCGAAGCCTGAGATTTTCGTCTTCCGTTAAACCTTCCTGTATGGTGATGCGAAGTGGGATTTGGAGCTCTAATGGTAAAACAGCTTCAACTTCATACACCAAAGCGAAGGGGGTCGACTGTGTTGGCGTCTTGTACATTGTTCGATATGCCCAAAGAGCTTCCCCTAGTCTTTCATGCCAATCCCGTTTAGACTTTGTGACAACTTTTTTGAGTAAGTTGCAAAGTGTTTTCTTAAAGGCTTCTGCCAGGCCTTTTTGCAGGGGCATTGTGCATGGAAGACTTATGTTGGGTAAACTTAAACTTCTCGCACAGGCTAGTCGTCAGGCTGTTGAAGAAGGGCTTACCATTATCGGTGATAATGTACCTCGGCACACCATATTGATAGATAATGTGTGTCCTTATGAAGTCAACCACATTTTCTTTTTTGACCTCCCTTAGTGGAATTGCTTCTGCCCATTTAGAGAAGTAATCAGTGGCTGCTAAGATGTAGGAGTGACCAGCAAACGATTTAGGCTTGATTGGTCCAATGACGTCAAGCCCTCATGCCTCAAATGGCCAAGATGCAACTGTTGGGTGGAGAGATTCAGGAGGTTGATAAATGAAGTTAGCATGGAACTGGCCAGCATCGCATCTCTTTGCATAATTTATGCAATCTGGCGCCATAGTGGGCCAGTAGTAGCTCATCCTTTCAACACGATCATGTAGCTTAGGCCCTAATTGGTGTGCTCCGCACATACCTGAATGAGCTTCTGTCATTGCTTGCTTTGCTTCTTCCTCGTCCAGGCATTGTAACCAAAGACCAAGAAAGGAGCGTCGGTAGGGCGTCCCATTGTAGTAAAGGAAGCTTGAAGCCCTCTGCTGTATTTCTATCTTATGCCTTGGGTCACTAGGCAGTTTTTCATGCTCTAAGTACTCAATTATAGGTTGACGCCAGTCTTCTACATATGTTTCAATAACACAGATCATGTTAACGTCTTGTTCTGATTCTTCATCATCCGGCGGAACAACCCAACCGCTATATACTGGAATAGCCATTTCTCCTTCTGGCCCCAGTCCCAAAGTGGCTGCAAGGCTTACTAGTGCGTCAACCATCTTGTTGGAACTCCTTGGCACATGCTTTAACTTGACCATGTCGAACTTATTTAGCATGTGTAATGCTTTCTTGTGATATGGGACAAGGTCCTCTTTTTTAACCTCGTATACATCAAGTAGTTGATTGATGACCAACTGCGAGTCACCATATATGTTGAGGTCAATGATCCCCATCTCAATAGCCATTTCAAGGCCCAAGTTAGGCGCTTGGTATTCCGCCACATTGTTAGAGCATAACTGAGTGAGCACAAATGAATACGGGAGAATATGCTTTTCGGGGGAGATGAGGACCACTCTTGCACCAGCGCCTTCACGCCTAGTTGCACCATCAAAATACATTTCCCAGGGAGGGAGGATATCGATGTAGAACATGCCTTCTCCTGATAAATCATCATTTAGCTCCCAATCATTGAAAATAGGATGATCTGCTAAGAAATCTGCCAATGCTTGTCCCTTAACCACTCTTTGGGGTACATAGACAAGGTCATACTGTTTTAAGATGACTGTCCATTTTGCAAATCGCCCATTTAAGATTGGCCTAGACAAGATGTACTTGATGGGCTCAGCTTTAGAGATCACTTCCAATGTATAGGCCTGTATGTAATGCTTGAGTTTATAGATGGCAAAGATGAGCGACAAGCACATCTTTTCAATGGGGGAATACTTCAATTCAGCGCCGACCAACGTACGACTTAAGTAGTACAGGGTGACTTCTTTCCCTTCCTCGTTTTCCTATACACATAATGCTCCTACGGATTTTTCCTAAGCTGCAATGTACAGCCGAAGAGGCTTGCTAGGGATGGGTGCCCCCAATACTGGAGGATGGGACAAATATTCCTTTATTTTCTTGAAAGCTGCTGGACATGAGTCGTACCATTCAAACAGTACTCCCTTTTTCATAAGGTGGCTGAAGGGATGGCAGCATCCTGTAAGATGAATCTTCGGATATATGCCAAGTGACCTTGAAGCCCGCGAAGCTCCCTGAGATTCTTAGGCTCGGGCATTTCCTCGATTGCCTTGATCTTCGTTTGGTCGATCTCAATCCCTCTGTGATAAATGATAAAAGCCAAGAACTTTCCAGAGGTGACACAAAATGCACACTTGAATGAATTCATCTTCAATTGACATCTCCGTAATCGTTCAAAGATCAAACGAAGATCTTGTATGTGGTCCTCTCTCTTTTTGGACTTCACCACCAAATCATCGACATAGCACTCGACTTTTTTGTGGAGCATATTGTCAAAAATTGTTTGCATTTCCCTTTGGCACGTTGCTCCTACATTCTTAAGTCCGAAGGGCATCACCTTATAGTAAAAAATTCCTTTAGGTGTGCGGAAAGGTGTGGCCTCTTGATCTACTGGCGCCATCAGAATCTGATTGCATCCTGCGGTACAATCCATGAATGACAACGCTTCATGCCTTGTAGTTGAATCGATCATGAGTTCTATGACAGGCAACGGGAAATCCTCTTTTGGACAAACGTCGTTGAGATCCCGAAAATCCACACAAATACGAAGTTGCCCATTTTGCTTCCTAACAGGCACGATGTTTGCAATCCTTGTTGGGTACTTGACCTCGCGAATGAATCCTGCCTCTATGAGTTTGTTAAGCTCCTTTTCAATTTTCGGTACCAACTCTGGGCAAAAATGTCGCTGAGGCTGCTTCTTAGGCGAAATACCCCTTTTGATAGATAGACGGTGGACTGCGACCTTTGGATCCAACCCGAGCATTTCTTTATAACTCCAGGCAAACATGTCCTTATACTCTGATAGGAGTTCCAAGTACTGATTCTCCTCTTCGCGTGTAAGTGATGGGCTTATGTAGATAGGGCAAGGCTCTTCATTAGTTCCAAGATTTAGCTCTTTTAGACCACCAACCGTAGCCTGACCCCCATCTTCGAAAGTCTCAGGAGTTTCTGCCAACTCTATCTCCCAGTCTGAATCATCACATTCGTGAATTGTGATATGATTGGAATAAAAACCTTCTTCTTCCTCCACTTTCTCGTTAGAGTCAGAGTTTTTTCGTTGACCTGTGAAGACCACAGTACGCCTCTTTACTCTTAATGAACCGTCTGTCTTAACTTCCAGACTAGAGAAATGTTTCATATGAGAAGGGATAGAGCTCTGAACTTCATTTATCACTCCCAAGTAGCTAAATGCAAAGCTTTTCTCATGCTGAAGTTGTAAGTTTGAGGACTTTTCGCCAACTCCCATTCTGACAAAAACTGAAGGCTTTGGCTGGGGATCATCTTTGATTCTGTTGAAAACATAACATCTGTGATCTTTCCCTTTCCTTATATGGGCAAATACTAACGGATATTTTTTTGAAGTGGATGATTGTAGCCTATCAAACACAGAGGGCTTTGGGTTGGGTGAAGCATTTTCAACTTCAATCACATCTACTTCTTCGGCTAAGATGTGTTGAATCACCACTTCTTGTCCTTTCGTCGCCTAGAGATTCTGACTGGCTGTGGTGGCGTGAAACCCATTCCAACTTTAAATATGCCTATTGAACCTCCCTGCTCTTAAATCTTTCTCTGAGTTTCATTAAGGCCATGAAGCTTGGCTTCGACTACCTTTCTTAAGGCAGCTGGATTTTGAAAGCCGTAACCAGCCCTCTCCATAACCTTGTATGCATTAGGATTAAATCCTTCCTTAGTCCGTACACTTGGCAAGTCATCGCCTTCTTTAGAAGAAGCGACAAACCCGGAAAGAGGGGCCTACTCACCTTAGCCTGCCACATCTTAAGTGTTGGAACTGTTGTATTTCCTTTTAAGGTGATTATGCTAGCTCCATCATCCTTATTAGTAGATTTGGTCTTGATGCTTTTGCTTGTGCGCTCGCTAAAGGGCGATTCGCTCTCCTTACGACGAGACTTAGGTATGTACCTTAAGACTGGTGACATTGACCTTGTTGAAGTAGTAGCTTGTTTAGCAACTTGCTCAACACAAGAAGTGGTGTTACCTTGCTTGCTTCCTTCTTTCTCGAGCTACTGCTTAGGAGCATCATCTTTTGTTGCGCGAGGAGCCTTCTTTACGACACCTTTGCCTATTACAGAAATGGTTGACGGCATCGTTCCTTTAGGTGCAGCACCTTCTTCAAAGAACCTTTCGTCTGCAAAATGAGACTCAGCCTTAGTGAATGGTTTGACATCCCCGTTTATTTTCTTCTCTCGATCACGGTAGTACTTAAGGCATTGGTATAAAGTGGAAGCCACTATCCCATGCTCATGAAGCCATGGTTGCCCAAGTAATAACCTGTAGGAAGTCTTAGCATCGATTACATGGAAGATGGAGGATGTTGTCAAATCTCCCACTATCAGTTCAATGCGAATCATGCCGAGTGCACACTGGCCTTCAAGGTTAAATCCTTGAATCATCGTTCGGCCCTTACATAGTTCTTCCACTGTGATGCCTAACTTGTTCACTGTAGACTTGGGCATGATGTTGACGGCTGACCCTCCATCTACGAGAATGCGCCTGACTTTCATCTCTAATGTAACCAGTCACAAACAAAGGACGATTATGGGCCTTGGATCCCAACAACAAATCATCATTTGTGAAAGTGACTATGGTGTTGCAAGAGGCACACTGAATAGGGCCTTCTGTTGATGCCCCCACATCCTTGATTTTATTAGCGTAAAGTTCTGGGTGTTGTAAGGCAGTAGTGACATGTTGGTAGATCTCGTCAGGCAAATAAGAGATTTGCCCCCAGCCCATGCGAGCTGGCAAAGCCTTCAAGACAGTTAAGGTCTTATCAGCTACTCTAGGAGACTCATTTTGTCCGTCACTTCCTTCGTCTTCCTCTTCTTCGAGTTCAGAACATGAGGTCATGTTGACTGTAACTTTCTCAAAGAGGCCTGTTGGGAAAAACTCTTCGAGCGTGACAGGGACAAGCGGCTCCTGCTCAAGGAGGTCAACATGCAGCATTTCGTTCCTTTTGATGTTCTTAGAGTTCTCCTTTCCCTTTGAATGACGAGGGCTCTTCTTTCTTCCTTGTCTCTTCCTGCTGCGAAGAGATGGCGATTATGCTTGGCTTTGCTTCCTTGGCCTCCGACGAGTCACAAGAGTCCATCCCTCTTCAACAACATTAGCTTCGTCAAAGACATCCACAAAAGGATCAGTCTCGATCAAGGGTCCTTTGGATTCAATTGGAACCACCATAGGCTCCAAACTTCTAAATTGAATTGTAATTAATTTCTCTCCAATGGAGGAAATCAATTCAGTGTTTACTCTACCATAAGGCTGAGTATGCTTTGGTTTCCAGGGCGATGAGGAACACTCCAGTCGAGTGAAGATATGATTTGTCTCAACAGTGTCATCCAAATCCAATATTGTCTTCCCATCCCTGGCAAGTTGCATAATATGCTCCTTGAGTGTAATGCATTTCTCGAGAGGATGACTAACCACCCTATGATACTGACAATATTTTGGGACGGTAACCCTTCCAGCTTCTTTGGGTCGTTTTGGTTCTGGAAGTTCGATAACCCCATTTTCAAGGAGATCATCAAGCATTCCTAACAATTCTGAGTCAGGGAATGGGTATTTCTTCTCCTACAGTTCCTTCAATGTAGGACCCTTCTTGTTTTCATACTTGGGCTTTCTGGAGATTCGAACCAACTTCCCAGTTGAAGCAGCCATGGTTTCTTTGTTTGAGGATTTTGTAGACTTGGGATTTTTCTTGAATTCACCCTTGTCCTTTCTAGCGTCAGATGAGGAAGAAGACTTACCACAGCGACTTACGATCGCTATCTCCATATCATGAGCTTTCGTTGCCAATTCTTGGAAGGTCCTTGACTTACTCATCTGCAAGACGTATAGTAAATCCCACTCCATGCCCTGAGCACACATTTTAACGGCTGAAGCTTCTGATAGACGGTCCTTGCACTCAAGACTTAGGGACCTCCAGCGATTAATGTAATCAAGAACCGGCTCATTCTTCCATTATCTGGTGTTTGTTAGCTCTATCATGCTAACAACACGTTGAGAACTGTAGAACCGGTTCAGGAACTCCTGCTCCATTTGTTCCCAGCTTTCAATGGACTATGGTTACAAGTCTGTGTACCAGTCGAATGCGATCCGTTTTAGAGTATGAACAAACTGTTTCATCAGCCGGTCCCCCTCTGTGCCAGCATTACTACACACCTCAATTAAGTGGGTAATATGCTGTTTGGGGTTGCCCTTGCCATTGAGTTTGTTGAACTTCGGAGGCTAATAGCCATGTAGCATGCGAAGAGCATTAATCCTCTTCGTATAAGGCTTTGTATACGGGTGGGTCTTGTGAGACCCTCATGCTAGCTAAGCCTTAACTACATTTGCTATTAAGCCTTGAATCTGCTCAACAGACATCGAGCCTAAAGAACGGTCCTTTTTTGCCTTGCGTTCGTCGTCAGATTCTTCGTTGTGGTCGAACTCTTTATCAGAGTCTTCAGTGTCTGAACCTTTGTTGGATGCTTCCGAGGACTTCTTTTCCAGCTTCTTCATCAGCTTAGCAATCTGATCGTTCTGGCATTTTATTTGAGCGTCCTTTTTTGCACTCTCTTTAGAAAGCTTATCCAAGGTAGCCTTCATGCTTGCCAGTTGTTCTTTGAAGTTAGTAGCCGCTGTCACCATAACTGGCATGACGACAGTGTTAGAGGATTCAACTTCAGCATGCAAGGAAAGTGATCCTTTTGAGGATGCTAAAGAGGAATCACTGCTTGAATGACCATGAAATTCAAAATTAAAGGGTTGGAAAGCAGGGTTGGTGTGGGTTTGGAGTTCATCCATCCCACATGGAATTGTTTGTGGCATGATAGAGCCAGCAATGGATTTTTGCTTCAGAACATTTGAAGCAATTTGATTGACTCCATCAGATACCTAGGAGCCAAGGTTTTGGATCTTATGTGACTGTCATCGTGCAGCCATAATTGATTACTCTCTAGTGATAGCAGTAGCAGCTTTTCTCATGCTTCTAGTCATGACACCACCAGATGCAGCACTAGCAGTTGTTGATCCCTGAGATGCAGATCAGACAACTTTCCCTGAAGATTGGTTGATAGCGTTCTTAGGGGCCATGTTATCTTCAAATGAATGTATTGTTTGCTATTAGGAGAAAGAGATGAGAGGCAGAGTTGTCCCACCGAGCGTGCCAAAAATTTGAAAACACAAATTTCGTGCCTAAAATGAATTAGATAGGAAATTCAGAAAACAAATTTAATCTTGTATTAATGTAATATGTAGGTACAATCCCTGAATTTAATACAATGAGATAATCCTCTGATTTGATCTCCTAATGACTTGAGTACTCTGCGGGCGGGATGCTTGATCTTGGTTGATACAAATCAACTGAAGAACTCTGAAGACTGTTCTAGATTTTGATCTGCAAGTAGCTGATTGTAGTTTCTGAAACTCTGCAAGTTTTTATCCTTCTCACTTGGTAGCTGGATGCCCCTTGCCGTCTGAGCTATGAATTCTGTAGATGTTGCATGATCCAAATGAAGGGGAAGGGCCCTTATTTATATGCTTTACCAGCTAGGGTTAGAGCCGGGTTTTGGGCCTAGGCCCAGTAATTATTTTCTTATTTTTAAATAAAGAAAATAATTACTAATTTCTACATCATCAATGACACGTGGCACCTTTTAATTGGCTGAACTTAATTTTGACCAAGCGGGCCCACCAAAGTCAACGTGACACATGGCAATCTGTAATTGATCGATTTTTACATGTGGCACCATTCGATTGGTTGTAAAATTTTTGCCTTCTACAGAGGTGATTTAACATATCAATGTAGTTGGATTGTGAATCAAGCAGATCAAGTGTCTATGGTCCTTGGGCTACTTATTCCAAAGGACCCTAGAAACCAAACATCTTCTTATGATTTGTGTAAGGGGAAAGACTTCTAGCAATTATCTCCTAAAGATTCTAGGTTATGGTAAAGATATGTAAGGTTGTATTAAATTATGAATAACATATATATCTAAAGTGATATGGAATCCTAGTTGAATTCCTCTAAGGGAATCGCCTAAACAAAACCCTATATAAATAAATCAAGGAAAACTACAGAGGCACGTAGGGACAAACAACCTAGAGCTTATTACTTAATTCTCTCCTTGAATCCTCCTAACACTAGTGTCGAATGCTTTTTAAGGAGAGAAAGTCTCCCTTATTTTAGGAGTTGTTTTGCGAGAAATCCTTCAACGATGGTGCCACTTCCTTGAGGTCCAAGAAAGAAGCCCACATCTAATCTTAAGCTAAAACATTTTACCATGTTTGTGGGGACCTGGAGTTGATTAAGTTGTGTCCTGGTTTTTATAAAGATTAAGTTTAAACCGCAAGCATTTGGTTTATTATCGTAATACTTGAGTGTCATCCTCATAGATGGATTACAAAATTAGATCACTAAAATTCTAATCTAAATCAATATCATAGTTTAAATTAATAATAACCAAAGTCAAACTCTTCCACCAAACAAACTGCTTCTTTTTTTTAACAATGCAATTGATCAAAATTTATTACGATTTGAGTAAAACAATAATCTAAAATGGCAAAAAGAAAAACTACTCAAGAGATTGGCAAACTCAATTGTAATTTCTTGTATCTAATTCACGAAAATAAGAATCATTAACCAACATTAAAAAATCCACCAAATCAAACTAAGCCCTGTCCTCATTATGATTCAATCAACATGATTCAAAAAATTAACAAGCTGAAAACAAGAACAATTAAATTTAGAAATCTAACCCTAGAAAATGGGAAAGGAGCATGAAACCTCAATCCAAGGTCATTCAACCCATACATAGAAGAAAGACAAAGAATTGGGCATGAGATCTAATTCGACAAGAATAGACAATGTGCCCAACATCACGATCAAGCAGCACCAAAACCAATACCCAAGTTGATAGCATTAGGAAATTCATAGTAGTGATCATAACAAAGAGAGAAAGTAGAGCGTGAAAATTACAACAAAAAGGCAAACGAAGATCTCAAATTGGAATGAGTTTCTCATAAATTCAACAACATCAAAATACCAATTTCCACTCGAAATGAAAAACCCAAATTCATTACAATTTGAAGGCCTTATAACTGAATTTGAAAATAGAAATGCTAACGAAGAACATTCAAAAAATAAATTATGAAAACCAAGCTTTGATCTACTCTCTGCTACCCGCCACCTTTCAACTTTGCTACCCTTTTAGAGCCAATTTTTTATGCCCTCTAGCTGCCATTAAATTTCAATTGGAGCTCCTTACCCATGCCTTGTAACCAGCAAGATGGTTGATGGAAGACCTGAATACCTAAATTGACGAGATAACTCTTTTCACCCTGCCTATTAATTCAATGGCCTTCTTTTGGCTCCTCTTTCCTCACCATCAAAGTCTTCATGAGAGGATGAGTTTGCGATGCCAACGGGATTAACATCATATCAGTGACGGTAAGGTCACTACCCGGAGCCTTTGACTTTTCAAGCTCCATAGTGAGTTCTTTGCACTTGCTCTTGAAGTTCAATAATGGCCCAATCACTCCTCATCTGATAGGATTGCTCAAGAGGAATTTCTCTAGAGTATGATGTGTCTCCCTAATTGGGCATGATTGGTAGTGGTTCTATGTGAAACAGGGGGTAAAAATATGAAAATTAGAGGAAGCACGATTATGCTAAGTGGCACAGGCAAGCAAATGGGAAAAAGAGAGTGACACAGTCATGATGGGGGCACAGCAAGGTCGTGGCAAATGTTTGGAAAATTTTTTTGTGCACAGGAAGGTGGCATGGTCGTGCTGATTTTCTTCCTGGGTTTTTGACAAACATTTTACGAAGGCTTTCTTTGTGGAGTTTACAGATGTGTTTGGGCTATTTTTAGTGGTCTTCATTTACTAAAAGAAGAGATATAGGGAGGGAGATCTAAACGTAAAAATACTAAAAAAAATTGAGAAGCAAATCAAAACACAAACACCAAATATTTTGATGTTTACCCAACAACAAGGATCTTTTAGCTCTGATACTAATTAAACCATGTGAGACCCTTAGCTGAATAAAGGCAATAATCTTGATGAAGCGGTTCAAGTGAGCAATGGTGATCAAACTTCCGTAGGAAACCCCAGGAGAGGGGAGAAAACCTATAATTCTACCTCTTGATTTGATTTAAACTTGCACAACAATAAAACAAAATCAAATCAAAGGGGATATATCTAGGATAAGGGCTAAAGCACCACCTAGATTAATCATCCTACTTTTCAACCTTCTAAAGCCAAAGCACCAAAGGTTGAATTAATGGAAAGACTCAATTTCACTGCTCTGCTAGGGAGATAAAGAAATTTGAGATTTTTTAGGAGATACTAAGCATCAAGCTTTTGTTTTATTCATCCAAGTTTGAAAATATTACAAAGGATCAAGCTAATAAATAGTAGAGTAACCCCTTCCTTAAGCGATGTACTAACTAATAGGATTACAAGGACATTAAGTAATAAAATCCTAGCTAGTGGTAGAATTAGAAAAGGACCATAAGAATATAAGTTGAGTTGGAATTGGCTAAAAATGCACTAGATGGGTGGCACCATCTATCACCCCCAAATGGATGAGTTTAGGGGCTAGATTTCTAGGAGAGGCTTCTAGAAGAGTCTACCATCTTCCCAGAAAATCTTAGCCTCTAAATGAACCATGTGTGAAAACCTTTGGTTATATAAAGGCAATAAGCTTGCTAAAGAACTACTAGCGAATGACGAAGATCAAAACCTCCGCAAGAAAACTTCAAGAGAGAGAAAATCCACTATTCTGCCTCTTGATTTGAGTCAAACTTGCACAGTGATAGACTAAATAAATAAAATCAAAGGAGACATATCTATGATAAAGGCTAAGCCACCACCTAGATTAATCAACTCACCATTGAACCTTCTAAAGGCAAAGCACCAAAGGTTGAATTAAAGGGAAGACACAATTTCACTAGCCTACTAGGGAGATAAAGAAATAAGAGATTTTTGAGGAGATTCAAAGCATCAATATTTAATTTCATTAATCAAAGTCTGAAAATATTACAAAGGATCATAGCCTCTAAATAATCCATTTGCTAAGAATGTAGTAGATTGGTGGCATCGTCCACCATATTTCATTGGTCATGCTTCTAGAAGAGTCTACCATCTTCCCTAGAAATCATAGCCTCTAAATAATCCATTTGCTAGCCCAATTAATTTCCTAATTAAAATTGTGCAATTCTAGAGCTGCACTGACCCTTGCTCGAGTTAAGACCCATATCTTCCTTGACACTTGGAATCTAAATATGTTTTGTAGCATGATGGAAGATAAACATCCAGAGCATCCACACACATGTAGTTTGTCAAAATTAGATCCCACTAGGAAATTCAAAATTGTGCTAAAATTTAGCGAAGATATTCTATTTAGAGTATGAAGATAAGCCAAAGAAGTGGTTATAGAGAACAAAGTAGCTAAACTCCTTATTTAAGGCTCCTAATTACCTAACCACCTTTCCTAGGCTTAATTAGGTTCCTTCAAGGGTCCAAAGTCAACATTGACCATGGTGGACCAAGCCCTTGGCCTTTACTTCCAAAACTCAACATTGTTCTCGCTTGATTCATAGCCCTTGCTTGGTGGATTGGATCAATCCTTGGGGTTTGCTCTGTATCATTTGTGATTCTTTGAAGATCAATGGTGTCTCCAATAATGCAATCTACCTCCACTTCTTTTCATTCACTTTAAGAGGTCAAGTGTGGGTTTGTCTTCATCATTTGCCTCCAGGGTCAATCACTACATTGGATAAGCTCACCAAGGTCGTCCTTGCCGCATTTTCCCCGCCAAGCAAGAAAACTAGTTTGCAAAATCATATCATAACCTTTGCTCAAAAGGAGAACGAGACACTCTATTTAGCTCATGAGTGATTCAAGGGTCTATTATTATTTATAGTGCAAGTGTTCTACGTTGGCGTCACACAAGCCATTAGGTCTATGATTGACGCGGCGGTGGGAGGAACCTTGATGAACAAGATAGAGGAGGAAGCATAAAACCTTATTATGAAGATGACTCTCAGTAACTACTAATGGTGTAATGAGATAACTCCTTCAAAGAAGGCCAAAGGTAAATTTGACATTGATGCTTTGACTTTGCTTACTGCTAACATGGATGCCATGACTCAAAGGCTTGATCATTTGAATGTTAATATGGCGAATGCATGTGCCCCCTCCCATACTTGTGGTAGTTATGGATCCTTTGACCATGCGACTTTAAATAGTTAAATTGAGAGTTCTTTCGCCCAATGTTTTAGTGAGAAAGTCACACATGTCAAGAACTTCCAACATAGACTAAACCATTACCCATATTCTAACACCTATAATCCTTGTTGGAAGAAACGTCTCAACTTGTCTATAGGACTAATCTTCGTCCCTTTCCCCAAGCCAATGTTACGCCCTTGTCGCCGGATTTTTAAAGACTAACTTCCCTCCATTGGTTCCATAAAAGTCCAACTTAGAGGCTATGCTAGAGAGTATGCTTTTGGCGTGAGAAAAACAAGATGAGTATATTAAGCAATTAGCCTCTAAGGTTGATATATTTACTACTCATAATAAGATGCTGAAATCACAAATTACTAAGCTAGCTCTTTTTTTACACCTCCTGAGCCTAACCCTAAAAAGCATTGCTATTGTATTGTCTTGAGAAGTGGCAAAGAATTAGAGTTTCCCAAGGGTGCTAAAGTTAGGGCGAAGTATGAGCATAGTCATGATGAGAAGGTTGATGCCTTGCCTAATAAGCATAAGCCCTAAACGAAGAGTGAGAGTGAGAAGCCTAAAGAGTCTAAGCCCCTTCCTTTAAGCTTTATATGATACCATAGCCTTTCCCACAAAGATTTTCCAAGGCTAAACTTGATGCTCAATTTGAGAAGTTTCCTTGATGTGCTTAAAAGGTTGCATGTGAACATTCCATTGATTGATGCTTTATGTCAAATGTATATGCAAAATTGTTGAAGGAAATCCACCCAAAAGGAGGAAGACTAATGACCATGAGGTCATAGCTTTAGGTGAGGAGTATAGTGCCAAAGTCCTTAATATGCTTCCTTCCAAGTTTATAGACCCCAATACCTTCTGTTTTCCTTGTTTCATTGAGATGTGAGCATTGATAGGGATTTGTGAGGCCTTGGTTGAAGTATGAGTTTGATGCCTATTATATTTCAATTCAATTAGTGAACAATTGAATTATAAGACTAGACTTAACAGACTTAAGACCTACCACTATTTTAGTTCAATTAGTGAGTCGTTCTATGAAGTAACCTTTTGGTACTTTGGAAGATGTTCCCTTCAAGATGGGTGACTTTTATATGCTGGTAGACTTTGTGATTCTTGATATGAATAAATATGCTCACACCCAAATCATTCTTAGGAGGCCTTCTTGGCCACTACAGGTTGTAAATTTGATGCTAAGAAGGGAGGTTGACTTTTGGTGTGGGAGAGCACTATGATGAATTTGGTTTGTTAAAGGATTATGAGTCTTCTTCTTCTCTATTTACTTGTTATGGTTATGATGTGTTTGTTTCTAATGAGACTATGAAGACAGTTAATTTATCTCCTAATGATCCTCATATGCCTGAACATGAGTCATTGGAGGGTTATGGATTTGATTGCGTGAAGGTGGATTTGTTAAAAAATTTACCACCTAGCATTGTCAAGCATGAGGCCTATGCTTTTGATGAGGGTTATTTGAGTGATTATTGCAGGTTTGCATAAGTTTTACTTTCTTTACCCCCTGTGGGCGGTAATGAGATAGACCTTGAATTGCGGTCAAGAATGATCTTTATGATGATGGCATGTCTGATAGGGTCCATTATAAAATGATTGTGTATACGGACCACTCAGCTCGGCGATATTTTATGCTTAAGAAGGACATCCATTCCCTCTACTTATGGTGGTTCGTTCTTTTGTAAGAATTTAAGTTTAAGGTCCGTGAGAAATGTAGGATAAGTGATGTGGTGTCCCCTTTTTCGCCAGCTTTCTCGTCTTTAAAGGGTCATTGGTGGGTCTAGCTAAAGGCCTTAAAGAAATCCTGCTTGGGATGCAATTCAAGGTTTTTTTTTCTTTTCTCTTTATTTTTCTTTCTTTAGTTTTTATTCATTTTTGGCGTCTGCTTTTATAAGATCTTATTTCCTGTCAGTCTTTTCATGTCATTGCATGTTTACATTTAGTGCAATGTTTTGCAATGTGGGGAGGGATCTTTTGCAACTTTTGCATGTTGACTTAGTTATGTTTTCTATTGCACTAGCCATTGCATACAGGACATTTAGGTGCATGTTTAGGTTTGCATTGGGGCTTAGCTTGCATTTGAAAAAAAAAAATTTAAATAATATTTGAAATTTGAAAAGATTAAAACCGAAAAATACCCCTCCAATGAAGATTCTCTAGGCAAAATGGCTTCTATAAGCCTTAGGGAATTTTGATGAGTGGCCCCTTTGGTGTGAACCTTTTTGAAGTTTTTGTGAATATTTCTTATTTTGGCGCTTGTCTTGATTGAGAAATATGTTACCGCTTAGAGTCATTCACAGTAATGTTGGTACATGAGAGTCATCTTATGAGCTAGTTGACACTTTTGTAGAATCCTGTGAGAATTTGAGCTTTGTGCAACAACCCAAAAATTGTAATTCATTTGTAGCCTATTTACTATAGTGGAGAATAACCTAGAGGGGAATAAGGGGTAAATTCTCGAAATACGTAAACCTATAATGCAACTGAATGGTCAAAAGTCAAAGGTCAACATAATCGACTACAGGTCCGGCATTATTCCATGCAAACGAAAAATTAACTAAAGCTATCATACGACCTTGCTTATATCCCACCCTCATGCACCACACTAGTACCTGAAAACAAAAAAATTTGAGAAGTGGGAAGTTAAGAAATGGGATCAATATATATTTTTTTTCTTTTTTTATATGTGTTATGTGAATGAAAAGAGAGAGATTAATCGAAAAGTTATAAGCACTTGCAAGATTTAAGAATATTCTTTTGTTGCTTTCAAAATGCCAATACATTAAAAAATGAAATTTTAAACTTATGAGGGAAAACTTATTGAAAAAATTTGAATTTTTATTAATGGAATTAATATTTTCTTTAATAAAGTATTGGGTTGGATCAAAAATAGAGATTTTTGGATGTGGCTTGAAGTCCTAATACATATGAAGGCCCCATAATAAAATTGCTATCTACGAGCTCAAGCGGCTAGCAAAAAATTCTCGAAATTATAAATCATCTAAACTATTCTTCGAGAACCATGGATATGGATTTTCGCAATTCTACAATCTACCCTACGTGAAAGAAGTTTCGTCCTTGAAACTTAACAAATAACTCAAACACAGGTATCTAATTTTTGGGTTTTGCATGTCATCCTCCTTAGAAGAAGTTTCGTCCTTGAAACTTAGTCCAAGCTAGTGCAATAAATAGATGAGGATACTTAGATTACATTTCCTCTTCCCAGTTCTCGTGTTGCCTTGGCTATCACGTGATTATCCCAAAGGATCTTCACAAGTGGAACCACTTTGTTGGGACCCTGCTTCTCTCTATTGGACTAAGATCTCAAGGGGTTTCTCCTTAAAGGTCAAATCTACTCGGAGCTGCAGAGGTTCTAGCTCGATCACATGATCGTGTTGAGTAGAATGCATCTATGTTGTTGGGGCACGTCAAATACTTTGTCGACTCGTGAGAGCTCTTATAGCCGTTATGTAGGGCTGTCAAAGTCTGACCCGACACGATAACCCGAACTTGAACCCGACCCGAATTTACTGAGAGAAACATGAAGCCGACCCTACCCGAACCGATTTCGACCCGAAGTCGGCACGATTTGACCGTTTAGTGTGAAAACTTGTTATTTTTCAGTTTTGAGCAAATCTAAGCTATTTTTAAGGCCGACACGAAATTGACCCGTTTATTAAATGGGTCGACCCGACATGACCCGTTTGATAGCCCTACCGTTATGGCCCATATGGTACTTCTCCTACCAACTTTGTGATGGAATAAGGACCATATATTTTGGGGTGAGCTTGCCTGATTATCCAAATCACATGACACCCTTCATGGGTGAGACCCTTGGGAAGACTTGGTGTCCAACCTTGAACTCCAAACACTAAAAGAAAAGTGGTTTTTTGTGGCAATTTTTTGGCGGCAAATTTTAAATTGCTACAATATTTTAAAAATCTAAAAATATTTGTAGCAAAATAAATATTGCCACGCAATACTATAATATTGTGGCAATATTTTGAGGTTGCCACAAAAGGCTCATAAATTTCCTTTTAATTAATTGGCGAGATGTTATTGGCACCTGGGTGAAAATTTTTGCTGATTATAGAATTTCCTCCTTTCTTTTTTTCCTTTTGTAAAAATTATTTCCTTTCTATATTCCATAAAATCTTTTTCTCTCTCTCCAGGACTTCTCACGCAGCTCACGATTCCTATTCTATCAAAGTCTTCCTCACTCCTTTAATTCCATTCCAATTGTGTGTGCTTTTTGGATGAAAGTATTTGTATAATTCACTACAAATAATAATACGTCCTCCCGCATTTGTATCACCACACTTAATTAAAGTGTGGAGAGAAAAATGAGAAGATTTAGTAGTTTTTTCAATTTTGCATTTAGTAAATGTAGGTAAATTATGAACCTATTCCAATACTTATTAAGTGTGGGGAATTTAAAATAGCATTTATAATTACTTTTTATTATGCTAATGAGATAATTTGTACAAAATATTTCAATAACTAGCCAATTAAGGAATAAAAAAAAAACTAGCCTATTATAATTATTTGATTCCGCACCTTGTAGTTCCCCTCGCGGCCCCCTCGCTCCCATATATTCGTTCACATATAATTTTGTTCATCAGCATTAAAAAAGAAGGAAGTCAAAGGTGGTGATTCTGGAAGGTGGTACGGCTTGCGCTGCTCAGTGGTGCTGGTGTACGTGGTGGTCGATCTCCATCTCTACATTAAGCTAGCGGTGGCTAGGGATCGCTTACTCTCTTCTCTCTCTGCGCCTTCTTCCCGCTCTCTTCTCTCTCTGCGCCTTCTGCCCGCTCTCTTCTCTCTGTGTTGTTGGGGCTAATCAAAGACTCAGGCTGCTGTCTTTGTCCAATGATTTGCACGATTTTGCCATTCTTCAATTCATTGAGGTAATCACCATCTTTATGTTACTCTCTTAATTTTGGGGTTTTAGATTCGAATTTAAAAGAGGAATGGTTTAATTCACTCTGTTTCATTCTCGAATGCTTTAATTGTTGAACTTCTGCTCGAAAATTCATAAAACCTCTTTATTCAGTAGGGGAGAAACTTCAGAATCTACGATTGTTGAATTTCAATCGCCACCTCAAGTGATTAGTTTAATTGTAAGTTTAATTCGTAAAGCTTAAGATTGATGAGTACTACTAAGGATTAAGGGTTCAAAGGTTATTTTTTTCTGTACCCAAATCTGATTAGTTTAATTGTCCCGTTTTAAGTCTCTGAATGCTATGTTCACATGGTGATCACCCTTTCTGTTACCTCTAAATCTTCCCCAACCTCTGATTTGGGTTCTAGGATTTTGATGAGTACTTATTCCCTGATTTTGGAGCTGAATTTATGGATTAATAGGATGAAATTTGGTGAAGTTTTGATGCTATCTAGGAAACTTTTGAAATGTGTGCTGCGTAGTGGGAGAATCAAAGTTAATTTATTGCATATTGTTGTTTTGGGATTGTTGCTCAGTTGACTTTTTATGACCCAACTGTAGATGTTTGGTGATTATTATGATGAATAGGAGCTTTTGTATTAATGACGTGTTAGAGATTTCTGTATTACGCTGAGAATTAGATTTGCTTGCTTTTAGTTAGCAACTGCCAGCATATCGATTAATTCAGCTAGGATTTCTTGATCTTGGATTGGTGGGTGTACTCAATATGCCTGGAAATGTATCTTAATAGTACTTGCTGGATTTTGGAAACTACAACCCACTTCTCTTAAGCTAGATTTGAGTAGTATTGTTTTTGTTCCACTTTCTTGAATGTTGTGCTATTGCATTGATAACATACGATTCTTTTTCACCTTCAATAATCAGCATTTCTTAGAGAACATATGTCAATGTCTTCCAGTCACGCTTCCCGTGTTTGATCCTTCAGAGGGTTGGCTTATCTTGATGTCGTTTAGACACTGCAATCTCTTTCATAAAAGGACTAGTTGGATTTCCTAAAATGTAGACACATTAAGGGGATCCCTAAGGGAAGTCCTTGACAATTTGAGGAAATTGAAATCTTTGGAGTGAGATACTTTCTATTAATTAATATCAATCCCATCGCTCATTGCTTTGACCATGCAACCGAATGTTCATTTCAAATCCAGTATGTGGAAACAGAAATCGTTTAGTTCATAAAGTTTCCTACATGGTCTGACTTTTCTACATTGAAGTTTCTAGACCTTATTGTGCATTTATGTTATGCAGATACCCCTAAGAAAAACTGCTTCATCATACAGGTATTTTACTTATATACTCTGTATCTTAATTCAATATTACGTGTTTAATCTTACTAGTTTTGCATCCATCAGTGTAGAGTGAACATCTTCATGTAGGCATCAATCTAACAGCTTTTGATGTTGCAGCTTACGTTTGTTTTTATTTTGATTGAGTGCTCTGTTGTGGCTTGAATGACCCTAAATTGTGTACCTAAACTTCCAGGACGGTAGCGCCTACTCTAAATGATCCGTAAAACTCTGTAATCCAATGACAGGATGAAAATACTTTTGTTATTTTGATAGATAGACATCTAGGTATTTGGTAACCTTGTTCACTCCATAGAAATAAGTGTGGGTCCCTTATGATTGGATTAGTTATTTTACTACTTGCTAAGGCGTCTGTACTAAAGAAAGAAAGAAAGAAATTTGTAGTATTTCTTCATAAATAACTTGAATTGTTACTTGTAATCTTAGAGGGAGTTTTAGTGTGAGTGACGTCGATGTTGATACTACTTGACAAAAGTGGGGGAGCGGGGGAAGATGCAGAATCATGTACTTTGAAGTTTACATAATATCACACTCTCCTTTGTTGAAAATAAGTTCTTGCAACTGCTTTTTTAAAGTGACTTGCCTACTTGGATTATGAAATCATCATAATTTGGATTTGTTTTCATATTATAAGGCATTGCTACTGTTCAAATGCACTATAAGCTATGTGTTGGTGAATTATAAATGTTAGTTGGTCACTAGTTTAAAGAGCAACTTCACAACTTCAACTTGCACTGTCTACTAGGAGAATGAAAGAGATTGTTCAAATGAGAATGAGGTACCTTATAGATGGTAGGAAGAAGAGTTTTGATTGACAACATTATTGTATAGAAGATGAAAGGCCTAATATTGTAGAGAACTCTATCTAGTAAGTGGCTTTTTTTTTAAGCAAGAAAGGAAAAATTGATTGATATTTATCGAAGGCTAAAATGTCCTAAATACAATGTGGGCTTTCCTCAGCCCAAGCTTGAAAGTCATCGATCTTGAGGGCCTCTTTAGCTAGTCTATAAGCTACTTTATTTGCCATTCAATTAATATGACAGAGGCTAAATTTCACTAAACTATTGGTACTTTAACATCATAAGCAAGCTTCTGAAAAATAGTTGACAAAGGAGAAAGTTGTTTGACACCATTAACTGCTTCCAAGCTATTAGACTCAAAGTTGATACCATTAACTGTGAACTAAAATGCCGCCAGTAGCTCTAGCAAAACCTTAAGAATTTATGGCACATTAAGAAGCCAATAACAAAAAATTACGCTAAAAAGTTATCATTTATATTATTGAACTAGCATTTTTATTTTTATTTTTATTTTTTTGCTTTGCATCTGTATGCATTTAATTTCTGTTATTGGCAGATATTCACTCTTTAAAAGCTAAAATGTCAATGTCGCAAAATGTTTATGTAGATATATGATCATTTTATATTATAATTGACATAAATGAATAAGGATCCATGTTGGATGAATTGGAAGACGTTTAATTATAGGAAGAAACCATAATATATAAATGGGGTTAAAGAATTGCTAGAGTTTGCTTTTACTAATGCAGCTAAAGAGGAAAAAATAAGATGTCCATGTGGCAATTGCGATAATTATAGTTACCAAAATAGGAAAACAGTTATGCTTCATTTGTTAAATGATGGCATAATAAGGAGTTATAGTCCATGGGAGGTTCATGGGGAGAAATCTCTTCTTGAAGAGCCTATTAATGTGAGTGAAAATGACAAGCATCAAGATCCGAAGGTGCCAATGACTCCGGAGGAAGTAGATGAAACATTTGCCACGATACATGACATCACAAATGCTAGAGCATTTCATATAATGGATGAATTTGAAAGGTTAGGTGGGCCTGAGATTAGTGAGTCCCCTAAAGTACTTGAGAAGTTTGCTAGATTAGTTAGAGCTGCTGAGAAAGAGTTATTTCTAGGATGTGAGAAATTCTCAAAGTTAGAGTTTATCGTACATCTCTTGCATGTAAAGTGTTTATGTGGTTGGAGTGATAAATCTCTCACAATGATACTTGAACTTCTAAAGAAAGCATTGGATTTTGGAGATACTTTTCCATAGAATGCTTGTGAAGCAAAAAAGTATGCTTGTGACCTTGGATTGAGTTATGCAAAAATTGAGCCTTGTAAGAATGATTGTATACTTTATTGGAAGGAGCATCAATATGCAGACAAATGTCCTAAATGTGCTCATCCAAGGTGGAAGGGTAAGGGAGAAGAGGTTGATGAAAGTGATGGTGAAATTGATAAAAGGATGAAAGTGATGTTGAAATTGATAAAAGGAGACAGAGGAAAAATGTTCCTTATAAGGTATTACGTTATTTTCCTCTTATAGCAGAGCTTCAAAGGCTATTTATGTCAGCGAAAACAGCTTCTCACATGTGAAAACAAAAAGACAAATGTCTAGATAATGGGATATTAAGGCATCCTGTAGATGCACAAGCTTAGAAGTCATTTGATGCATCCTACTCTAATCTTACAAAAGTTGCACGCAATATGAGGTTGGGTTTATGTAGTGATGGGTTTACTCCATATGCATGCAATGGAAATGGTTAATAAATTATTGGGACGGAGAGAAGTTCAGGGTAAGTTTAATACTCTATTTTGTTACACCATTTGAATATCTCCATTTACTATAATCTGGACATAACAGTAATTACAATTTAAGATTTTTAACTCTATGGTTTTTCCTATTCTTATAATGTCGAAGGGAGACAAACACTAAAAATCAAACATATTAGAAAATGCTTGCAAAGGTCAACAAAAAATCAATTGCTAGCACCTTCTGTGAGATGGTAACTTAAGTTTATACATTCCTATATATTGAACTTTGTACTTGCCTTTTTTCTTAGATTTTGTAATAAACCAATTGGTAGTTTGCTAACTATCATATATAATTGTACTTTAAACAAGTCTCTTTGAATTATTTTAGTTGCAGAAACCAACTGATGCATCGAATCGTGACTCACGTGAGGATTGTCAATCAGAAGCAGAAGAGGATGAAGAAGCATCCTATTTGCAATTATGGGAAATTCAAAGAAAAAGAAAAATGGAACTTAGTCGGATGAGCATGCACAAAAACCATATGAAGACCTTCAAATAGTGCACCAGAAAGAGCTTCAGCAGTATGGAGTCGATAACCTTAACCGCCAAGAGGCTTTTACTCGTGTTCCAAATATAGAAAAGGATCACATTATCAAAGAGCCATGGGTCAGGGGGTGCTTGTATATACAAGTTATGAAAACCAAGTTATCAATGAGGATGCAATCCAAGAAAGGATTGATGCTAAAGTTAATAGGCGGGTTTCTGAATAACTAAAAGGGATTAAGTCTTATGATGCTCGTCTTCATGCTCTGGAGGAAAGACTATGTTCTTTGTCATGTGTGTAGGTTAGTGTAATCAGTTAAAGTACAATAAGTATTATATATTTATGACGGAGATATATTGTTGATGCTATGCTTACAATTACTTAGAGTTTTGTGTTCTGTATGGATTATGGATAGCTACATTGAAGCGGATCTTCACAACAGCGTCGATCTTCTTCCATGGACAATAATCCTGCAGGACAGTAGTATAGGTATGTTGACTTCATTAAGTAATTAAACTAGTAGTAATGTCTCTAGGCTTTTATAAGCATTTCACTGGAGGCTTGCAGTAGTATAACTAAGCTAACGGGTGTAATATGTCCCTAAAAACCGTTATATCTTGATATTGTCGTGGAACACTTTGCTTGATTATGTTATCTATCAGTGTTTGAAAGGCATGTATACTTCTGGTTTTGGGAATTATTGGTTGTGATGGGCCTTGATGGTGTTTTGATTGTTGGTTGTTAAGGCATTCGTGTTTATTTTTATATGAGGATATTAAGTTCTGTTCCACAACTATAGAACAGGCATGCACGATTGCAGCAGCCACTACAGCAATGTGCATAACTGATGTAGGGGTTGCAATACTGTGCACAGGTTTCATAGCACAACTATAATGCCTTGCACAGTGTGACACCATGAATGGTTATTTGGTAGGTCTTGAGGTTGTGCAAGAACTTTACGCATCAACTTTTTTAATGTCAAAAAAAAACTTGGTAGCTATGCTTATGTTGCATGAGTGCTGCTCGCCTTGGGCATTCCATAAAGGAGTTAAATCTCTCGAAATGTTCTATAGAACCAATCAAACAGAGCATGGTTTTTGGGTTCTAGAAAATTATTTGCTATAGTGTGTTTGCTGCCATTTAGATTTCCAATATGCTTTGTTGCAAAACTAGTTTAAAAAAGGAGCATTGCAGGTGTTCGGCATAGCTTGTAACATCTCCTTATCTCAACCAAAACAGCGTTGGATAGCAATAAAACAACATATGCAGGTGTTCAGTGTTCTGCGCTACCTGTAACACTCCTACATCTCAAATAAAACATCATTACATACCTGCAAAAGCTTTGTGTTAGCTGATGAGTCTTTTCTTGACAATCTCTGTTCCAAATAAGCAACCCATTGAAGGTATGCTTAGACAAAATAGTCTAATGTAATACAATTTTTTTTTCTAGTTAAACTAGCCCTAAGCCATTTAAGGTTC
>JACYFF010019584.1:50052623-50078611 GCA_017589665.1 Selenicereus undatus
TATATATATATATATATATATATAATGGTCAATTACGGAGAAATAATAAAATCCGCTCGACTCCATCCCGAGTTTCGGGTAGTGAGCAAGAATGGCTTCAAGATTTATTTGTTGATCCCATAATTCTCAACAAGCCTTGCTGGTGTTCTTCGTCCTCACTCGCACATTGCTCGAGAAACTTCCCTAGAGATCACCCATCATAGGATTTGTCCGCAGGTAGCAAGCTTAACTATTGAGTTCTCAAAGAGTTCTCAATGGGTTGGTTTCCCGAAAAAGAATGGGCACATTTGGTGATATAAGTAGTCACTTCAAATTCTTTTATGGCACAGTCAAACTGTCGTAATCATCTCCACTTGAAGTGTACAGTGTCCACCTTGTGCCACATTAACCGAACGATTTCCATGTCCTCGTGACCGCAGTTGCATCCCTGTACCTTTAGCCAATCTACGTGACTGCCCAGGCCTCTCTTGTCCATCGGCATAGCTCACGGTCACAGGGCGACTCTGATACCCGAGTGGTGCCTAAAAGGCTTTAAGTGACTACTTATCTCAGGAAAGGTGCACCTTCCTTTTTCGAGAAGCTAACTATTAAAAACTACACAATTATGGGTGCTTGTTGGGGAGAAATCTTGTGATGGATGATCTCCTGGGAAGTTTCCCGAGCAGCATATGAGTGAGGACGAAGCATGCCTGGAAGGTTTCTTGTGACTTATGGGGTCAATTGACGATCCTTGAAGTCATTCTTGATAACGGTCCACGATAAGGGAAGGGATTAGGACATTACAGATGATACCAGAGCCAACATGCGACCCTGAGCTATGCCAAGGGGTGAAGAAGCCTGGGCTGTCACCAAACGGGGCAAAGATACTTGGATGGACAGTCAGTCGAGATGACTTGTGAGTCAGTCGGTTATTGAGGCAGAACAAGAACGTTATGGGCTTCAAGTGGGGGTGATTGTAACGCCCAGTATGTGGGCTAAAGGATTTTATGTGACTGGTTATATAACTAAAGGTGCACCCTTCTTTTGGGGGGAGCACAACCAAAGGAACTCCACAGTTGAACGTGCTTGTTGTGGAGAAATCTTATGATGGGTGGCCTTATCGGAAATTTCCCAAGCAGTATGTACGTGAGGACGAAGCACGTCATAAAGGCTTGTGGTGATTTGTGTGTAATCAATGATCATTGAAGTCATTCCTAACTATTCGAGCCCGGGACGGGGTCGGGCCATTACATATATATACACGCGCGCGCTCGCGCTTAAACACACACACATACAGATATATGTGTGTGTATGCATGTCTCTCTCTCTCTCTCTCTCTCTCTCTCTCTCTCTCTCTCTCCCTTTATATATATATATATATATATATATATATATATATATATATATATATGTGTGTGTGTGTGTGTGTGTGTGTGTGTGTGTGTGTGTGTGTGTGTGTGTGTGTAAACACACACACACATCCTTAAAATTATATGCAATACAAAGCTTCCTCTCTTATCTCAAATGTATTATTATTTCCCCCTCCAAGTGTTCCTTAGGTGTTCACAACAGTTATCTCACAAGAATTAAACTAGCCAACTTAAATTCAATTAAGGTGATGATATCTAAAAATATAATTGTGTTTGATATCTAAAATCTAGAATTCTATGCAGGTACCATATATCTTAATTTCCTCATACCTAATTTTAGTTTCATACTTTGTTAATGTTTTCCTTGATTAGTGCTCTGATTATTTCTTTCATGAACTTCATGGTCATTTCCATCACAACCTGGAACCTATACATAACCACATACCTAAATTACACAAAAACACCCCAATTACATTTATAACTGTGAAACTTGTCCGTCACTCACCTATAAGCTAAGGTATGTTAGAATACTATAACTCGCTCCCAAAACTTATTCTAATAGTAAGATTTTCACTAAAGAGGAATCATATATGGTACAAATGCTATTATTGAGTTAAAACATGATAACAAAAATGAAAAATATAAATTGAAATAGTTGCAATGAAAACAAAAAAATGGTATTTGCAACCATAAACAAAGATCGTTGGTGTCTAATAGTAATAATTCAAGGGTCACCAAAGCAAGTGTAATGCCAAAAGAAAGATATCAATGTCAACCTCAAGCATTTGAATATTCGAGCACAATTTCATATCCTATGAATATGTCCAAAGGGATACTTGTTTAATTAAACGTGATGAGGTTAAGATTCCTGCATAGCAAAGAACCAATCTTAAGTGATGGAGAGTACTACTGCCAGTGTATGCCTGTATTAAAAACAATTGACAATATGATATTTTAAGGTTAAACATGGCAACTATAGAAGTCAAAATTGACAGAATGAGATCACAAACCTGACAATAGTGCATGGAATATTTATGTTTGTAAATGGAATTCAAATTTTTTCTATTGAAATGAAGAAGATATCAACAAAACATAACGGCAGTTGCCATCCCCAAGAAACAATTGGTTATAACTCAAGAGTCACCAAGTGAACATAACTTCACTGGAAACATAAGGAATGTCTAATAAATTCAAACCTTAACACAGGGTCAACAAATTGATTCTATAAATGTACTCATCCCAAAAATAGGAGAAAGTGAAAAATGGGATGAGATCACTGTTAACAAAAATAATTGGAAACAATTCTAAGAGATAAGAGGAGAACGGAGGTAGGTGTGTCATTGCAGTAAACATGAAAAGTTGAGTGAATGTATAAGATCACAAAGTTAAAGCAACAAGCACATGAATAAAAGTAATAAACTACAAAGTTCCAAAATGATATAAGGCACAATGTACTGGAAAAAAAAGACATCAGCAACAAAATAGTGAATGTCATTCACAACAGGCAATTACAACAGGATTAGAAAGAAGTTATTCAAGTGAGGTAGAAGTAGTAGAACAAAAAGTGAAAGATTTTTAAGAATAGTAAGCTACATAGATTAGTAGGTTAAAAGGAATACAAAGGTGGTTATAGGCTCTTCTAAGTGGCATGCCACACAAGTCACTCACCCCATTAGTACAAACTAAATGTCACTTCTTACCCAGAAGTACCTACTTTAACTCCACATCTCTTACATCAATTCTATTTTCAAAATTACCTAAAATTAATTGATTCAACTAAACCTAGGTCATTAATTCCCCAATAGTACTTAAGGTAGAGAAATCTCTAAATAACTTTTGAAAATATGCGAATGGAACTTTCATCTTTTGATGCCTTTAGTTTTTTCATCCCTTACAATTCGTAGTTTTTGTTTTCATAAGCATTCACATAACATCGTTCACAATACTCATTAATTTGAAGCCACAGATCAAGCATTCCAAACCATGTACACAACATATAAAATAAAGGAGTTTAATAAATGCATAATGCAAGTAAAGAGGAGACATGGAATCTAGCGACACTTCCCTACACTCACACTCTGTTTAACACCTATGTCTTTAAGTTTTAAAAATTACCTCAAGATGTAATATCACAAGAAAGCCGCTAGGTCAAACCTAAGGCTTTGAAACTACTCTATGACACCCAAAAATTTCTAATTCGTTTTTATTCTAATATTTAGCCTTTCTTAGTCCAGCGAAGAATAACCTAGACGGGCGTCACTCATGTATTTCATTATGAAATACAAGGAAAAAGGGGGAAATCATTGAAATCAATAAAATTATAAT
This sequence comes from Selenicereus undatus, assembly GCA_017589665.1. Classification (NCBI taxonomy): domain Eukaryota; kingdom Viridiplantae; phylum Streptophyta; class Magnoliopsida; order Caryophyllales; family Cactaceae; genus Selenicereus; species Selenicereus undatus. Next base: position 50,056,298 of record JACYFF010019584.1, read on the forward strand.
CCAAGTCAATTGTCTAAATTCAAAGGTCACCATAGTCGACTACAAGTCCGACATTATTCCAAGCTAATAAAAAATTAACTGAAGTTGTCAAATAACCTCGCTCATATCGCATTCCCATGTAGCATGCTAATACCTGAAAACAAAATAATTTTCAAAAGTGAGATTGAGCTCTATAATTCCTACCCCTAATAGTAAAACACTTTTTTAAGTTCATTTCAAATGTTTATGGGTGACAGGGAAACATTCAAAGAATTCAAAATAAAATTATTCCTAATCATTTCAAGATCTTTAAACGATGAATTACTTATCTGTTATTCACTATCCAAAAAAGAGTGAATTTTATTGGTGAGCAACTCCATCAAAGAGTCTCATGGAATTCCAATAAATAATCTCATTCGTTATGAAAATGCATCTTGCTATACATCCATCTACAATGACATATACTAGAACAACTACATAATAAAACCTGGGTAGACTAACTTATCTATTTATTAGAGTGAACCTATCCTGATCTCAGGAGGCACCTTCCTGTAAATTGCTTCAATCTTTCACTTTAAGATTTAGGATTTTAGTAACAGATTCATTTGGCTTTCAGTAAGCCCACCCCTCTAGTCAAAACCTCAATTGACATAGCAAAACCACATTTAAACATGAATTGGTTAAGTATACATATTCAATCCCAACACTACAGTACACATTCAAAAATTCAGAAAATCACATATCACATCTCAGGTTTTTGCATGTGGGGTCCCCTTTGCATACAATGTTGCATAAAAAATTCATAAACATCCAAAGCACACTTTAAAAGACCAACCGAGAGGAGTTAGGGCATAGATATTACCGTGACCATGCATAACAACTCAGCTTGAACTCAATCCTAGATGGTTGACCACAACGATAAAAATACATTGTCATAGCAAGGCCAACTTAAGGGAGATATTACACTCCAAACTAAGATTTCTCAACCCAAAATCCAAGCAAGCCCCTAAAGTCTCATGACTATCATTAATGGCCCTAGATACTGATTTTTAAGCACTTAAGAAACTTTTTAAAAGCTTAGTTACTAACTAAAATTAATATTTAAATATAAACCAATTAAGATCTGCCCGACAGTTTTCCGACCCAACTTGCAGAGGCCATAACTTCACCAAAAAATATCATATTGAGGTCTATAAGCACAATGTGGAAATCCCTCTACGCCTACTGCAATGTTTTCTTTATGAGAAGTCACAAACAACTACTGTAACAACCTTAAAAACACACATATTTCTACCTAGTTAGTTTTAGGTTAGAATTACATACTGTTGGGGCAAAATCCATTTCTCCCTCACCTTTAGCCCAACATTGATAATTCAAAATTTCTAGAAAAATACACTCATACATATGCATCTCACAACTTGTTGATGATTTTTAACTTAGTACATCAACCTAAATTAAATCCTCAAAGCCCTGTCTAGTGCATGTCTATTTTTTAGTCTTGACTGACCTCATATTTTAAGCATGGAATCATTATAACCGCTCAATAAAAACCATAAAACTGATCTCAAATAATTCTAACTAATAGCACGTGGTCTAAAGTCCAATCAAACATAGCCAAGCCCTTCAAGAGATATTTTGGAGAAACAACTCATGTTTTTTACCTTAAAGATGTAAGTGAGGAGCAAAGTGGTCGTATGTGTGCTTCAATCAACTCCTAAGTCTAAAAATTTGATTAAAACATGGAAAAGATTCATTATAAGCTATAAGAAAAATCAAGCTTGGTAGAATATTTATTTATTTTTTTTATAACTTGATATGAAATCATCTCATCACAGAACCCAAGGAAGAAAGAGTGGTGGCGGCTGGGGTGGCGACCAGACGTACCCAATGACAAGGCAATGGTATGGTGGCAATGGCGAGGTCGTGGCTGTGGTTGTGGTGGTGGAAGCGAAAAAGAGAGAGAGAGAGAGAGAGAGAGAGAAACTGTGAGGTGGGAGAGAGATAAAGGGGTCGCTATTGCTATTCATGTTAAAAAAAAGGGATAGAAATATTTTTTTATTTATTTTAAATCTTTCTAAGTAAAATACCAGGAGAGAGATTAATGGGAAAATTATGGGCAAGGGAAGAACTTAGGGAGTTTTCTTTTTACTCCTTCAAAACTACTAATACATTCAAATTTTAAATTTGAAATTTTGGAGGGAAAAGTTATTAAAAAATATGAATTTTTACTAAATAGGATTAATATTTTCTTTGACAATGCATTGGGTAAGATAAAAAATCGAGAATGTTGGACAGCATTCGAAGTCCTAATTTATACAAAGATCTAACGTTGACTTTACTACCTACGAGCTCAACCAACTAGCTATAAATTTTTGAAACAAAAATCACCTTACTTACTGCTCAAGAATTATGGATATGAATTTTTAGGATTTTATAAGTTGTTTGGTCCATTTGCATGGCCATTCCAAGTTGTATCTCTAGAACTTTCCTAGATTCTTGTGCAAAATCACATTAGTATGTGCATATTTGATGATGTGATGGAGGCATTTGTTCTTGTCATTTTAGCCACATAGCCAAATAGCCTACCTTGTGTTACATGTTTATCCCCTTCACTAGCACCTTTGAGCCCATATCCGTCTTTGTTGTGAATCTTTCATATACACCCTTGGCCATGTGCATATATTCCTACCTTCAAGCCAAGTCTATGGAGCATCACCTCATATATTTAGTGGGTAGTTTTGGAAGTGATTGAGTTTAAGCTTGTTTGGGATGTTGATTTATCGAGTGCTTGATGACATTGACCATTTGAATTTGTTACGAATTGTTTGAGTTGTATGTGTATGTGTGTGTGTGTGTACATATATGTGTGTTTTTGTGTGTGTGAGTGTGTGTATATATGTACATATATATATATATATATATATATATATATATATATATATATATTATATGCATATATACACATATACTATATATATACATATATATATATATATATATATATATATACATATATATATATATATATACATATATATATACATATATGCGCATTAGGTTGTGAGTTGACACTTAATGACCCTATTCCTTCTAATAGTTAAAATTTTCATTTCATTTTCCAAATAAAAATAGGAAAAATAATAAAAACAGGAAATAATTTGAAAAAAATAAAGAATAAAAAATAAACTTATTTGAATACTTTGATTAACATAAGACATGTGAATATTTTGTATTCGTTCTTTATCAACTCATTTCCTACTTGATTCGTAGGGTATTGTTAGGGTTTGGAGTGCCAGTGTATTTCATGGTTACTTGGTGCCTTATTGGCTGCTCCCTAGTCAGTTGGTTAAATAGCTTCACATTGCCCAAATTCGTTAGTCCACTCCTTTTCCTTAACTTTGAAGCCCATTACAACATAAGGAAAGTCCTCTTGATTGTTGTGTGGACATTGAATCTTAGTGGTGGAGAACTTAAGCATCTTGGCAAGCATATGGTAGTTTACATCTTCAAAATGAGTCTTAAGTGAACCCATGCTTCATTTCAAACACATGAGTGGTAGTGATCTATACTTCTCAAAAGTGAGGTTCTACCGGTCCATTTGCCTCTATTCAATTCTATATGCTTGCATGATGTGTTTTGTGGTTCTTTAGATGTGATCAAGTTTGATATTTAGCTTATGGTCTCATACTTCTTTGAAAATATTCACATTCTCCAAATTTTGAAATGTCTTATGTGCTAATTGGGGTTGCCATTGATTGATATTCTTACTTGTCATGTGCTAGGAGATGTTCAACATAAGGAGACTATTGTGTTTCTAAATCCTATATGCATCCCCTTGTGTTAGTCTATCTTAAATTTAGCTTTGCTTGGGGATGAACAAAGATCTAAGCATGGGCTAGCGATGAGTGTCATATTTACAAGGAATATTAAGTGTTTGAGAGTCATTTTAGGAGATTAATATGCTTAATTATATGATTTATGCCCCTATTTCTGCTCCTGAGCTTGGGTTTTGTTTGTTTTGAGAGTGAGAGTAGAATTTAACTTTTTGAGCCCAAACCAGGTAAGTAAAATGATTATGTTGAGGTGTGATGGATCAAGAAAGAAGCTAAAACATGCCCAATGACACTCAACACGGACATACCATGGTCAGTATCATAGCCCAGTAGGGTTTAAAAAGAAGCAGTCGGAGGAACAAGAGAGACAACTAGGCTAGTGGGCACCATGACTTGACTGTGATGGGGACCACAACCAATGGAATCTCTCACTATTAGTCCATTGAGATCCCTCTTCCCTATGATCACTTGCATTGTTCATGATTGTTTGCACCCTTGCACATTTTCATAGTCTACAACCTCAAATTTAGTAATGAAAGCCATTTTTCTGCCTTTCTTGTGCATCTTGTGATCATTCATTATCTCCCACTAAACATAGCATCTCTACGGGTAAGAATATCGGTAGAGGTAAGGTTGCCTACATCTGGATCTCCCCAGACCTCGTGAAAGCGGACCCATATTGGGAGGTGTTGTTGTTGTAAGCACAGGAAGATGCAAAAATCAAGCAAGTTTCATAGGCTTTTGGAGGTGGATTGAAAGACCAACATTCGGGGCTACTAGAATAAGCTTTTATTTCCTTCTATTTTCTTTTAACTTCTATTTTTGTTTTGATTAAGAATTTAGAGATGTTGGCTTTTTTTATTTTAGTAATGAGTGAGTAGTTTTTTTTTTTAATCTATGGGTTGCTAAATCAAATCGATGTTGATTTTTCTTATTTCAACTTTTTGCAACCTAAATCATTGTTTGTTTGTTCCAATTTAGTCTTAGAGTTGTGATTGCTATTGTGATATTTGTTGTCTATTTCTTCCATGTTTGTTAGATGCGTGATCAAAGCACTAAAAACTGAAGATCAGAGAGAGAAAACTTGGATTAGACTTGATTTTATAATTACTTGAGAAAGGATTGGGAGTCAGGTGGTGTTTTGATAATCATATACTTAAACGTCATTAAATTAAGATATGATGAGAATTTGTAATTAGTTTGATTGATTTAGTTAACTTTATTTTGAAAGAAACTTGTGAATTCCCTAGTATTATCAACCATTGAATCAATAGGCAAGGTGAAAAGTGTTTGTTTAACTAGCAAATTGACATGTCATTAGGTGATGCTAGCCATAGATATTTTAGTCACTAAATTTAGCTCTTGTTATTTAATGTTTTTAAGATAAACACGTAATTCAAATATTGATTTTGGTTAGCAAACTTTAACAGACCACTTGGTAATTCAATATAATTTTCATGGGAACGACCTTGATCTATACTACAACACCTATGTACTTATAGGTGTATCCCGAAAAGGGGTATCTAAAGCCTAATCGCAGCCATTTCTTAATCAAGTATACAAAATCCAAAGATATTCTGAATTAGAAGAACTTAAAAACAAGCTTCGAAGGTGCCAATCTCAAATAAAGTGGCATAAAGAAGATCCTAACCATTTATAATTTAGAATAAAGATAAACAAAATTCCTGCTAGAGTAAGAAGTTGAGGCCCTATTTGATTCACAGAATGGGTTGGTTAAAGAAGAGTTATTTCACATAACGACTGAAGATTAGACGAAGAATTCACTACAAAAATGCACGGAATCTGCGACGGAAAAATTGAGAAATTCCGACGGAAACTACGACTGACAGAGGCCCGTCCAGAAATAGCTCGCTGCAGATTGCAGTCCAACGACGTTCGACGGGGAACCCTGCCAGAAATTCCGTTGGATCGTTCCCAGGTGCTGCAGAATTTTGCAAGGGAAGAGGAGATTTCTGTTGGAAAATCCGTCGAAAATCTCCCCTTCCCTCCAAAAAAAATCAGCCTCAAAAAAAAAAATTTCAACTACTTATATACAAAATTAAACAACCACCACAAACAAGATATATAATGATTACCAAATAAAAAATTTTATATCTGAAAATTAAAAACAGTAAATTGAAATTTATTTATGACATCCACAATTGTTTTCGATCTATAGGAAGATCGAATAAATTAATCAGAATCAGATATATTCATAGGATCATCATTGTCATTTTGGGAGTCATGCTCGTCATCAGTGACCAAGTTGACTTGGCTGGAGGAACCCACACTTTGTCCCTTAAGAAATCTCAAAAAAAATTTCATAATACGCTCTGACTTCCCTTGTTTCTTGAAAATTTTGCTTATGGCCTCTGCTTGCTTGATAATACTCTGATGGAGGAATTGCGGTTGCTCTCTTCGATAAAAGTGCTTAGCTGATGAGCGGCGTACAGCTGCAATTGTAGCTGATTTCTTCAACTTGACCCCTTCAGTGTCGAAACCGTATGCACGACCTTTTTTTGTGTAGATTTTCTTTAAGCCAAAACTCTTCTTGGGTCATAGGGGACAATTGGGACACCCCTTGAGTTATAGCTTGAGTGTACTCCTCCTATTTCTTGTGGTGTTTCTCCTGAAAGTTGTCAAAAATAAAACTATTACATACTAAGGCGAGAATTGTAACATATGAATAATGTTTTAATAAAATGTTCCAAACTTACATATTTTTTTTTAGATTTCTTATCAACGAATACTTTATCTTTGGCCTTGCAGCGAGTGTCCTTAAACAGTTCTTCGCATGTGGATTCCCTACCTAATTCTTTGGCCTACAAAAAAAATGTACCGAATGACCAAATGTAACGAAGGACCAAAACCTCATTCCTTACCTACATTGAATATCGAAAATACACTTATTAATAAGCTCATTACTTACCAGGCGCCTCTTCCTTTCACTAATCAAGACTGAGCCACATGTATGTAATAAAGGATCAAAACCTCTTGCATCACTCATTCTATTCTTTTTATTTCGTTGACTCAACTTCTTGAACTTGTCATCCTCACTCCAATGCTTGAACGCCTCATTCCAAACACTAGGTGGTAACCACTTTGCCTTTTAGTTGTACTTCCTAGCATATCCAAGAACGTTCCTAAGTCGAGTTGCACCTCTATACTCAAAGTTACGATGTATTTGGATTTCATTGTCTGGATGTTAGTAGTAGTGTTTCTGTAACAAAATTGAAGTATATCAGTAAACATATCAAGCAATTTAATGACGATATTCAAATTCATTTTACAGAAAACCAACCTTGAACTCATTAAAGCATATGTCTCGCTGGGATTGTGGAACTTCCCCCCACGTGGCCCAAGGACATGGGTACTTGCCTACAAAGGTTTCAACAATTTTCTAAACTATGCCCTGGTAGGGAACAAAACTAAGGCTCCGTTTGGACCTTGGAAAATTTGATAGAAAGTAAAGAATTTGGGAAAGTTACTTTTTTTTTTCTTGTGTTTGGTTTAAAGAAAATCACAAAGAAAAAAATATGGAGGAAAGCTAGGTGGAAAAATGGTTAGAAACAAGTGATACAATTTTCCTCATAATTTTTTGAGGAAAATTCTCAACCTGCTCTACTCTTGCATTACTTCGATGACATCAACATGATTCAAGTAGTTCATCAATATTCAAATTTCTCATCCAAATTCTTGTATTTTTTTCCTCAATCCAAACAAGAGAAAAAAAACTCATTTTCTCCTTACTTTTTTTTTCCTTCACATTTTTTGTCCTTCAACTTTTGTTTCCGTCAAATTTTCTAAGAACCAAACGAAGGCTAAGTAAAAAAAAATCGTTAAAATTAATTATTGTAGGCATGAAAAATATATGATTACTGAAGAAGAAAATTCATAATGAACTTACGTATCACCATCAGGTTGCAAATAAATCTTATTATTTGTGCTTGCAGCTTCACTATCTGGAGTAGGACTTTGTCTATCTCTTCCTGCTCCTTTATTTTGGACCCCTTCATTGTGGACTAAGTGGCTTGACATTCTAGGCTGACCAACAATCTGATTACTGTTGTAATGTGGGCTAATGGTGCCAAATTGTTGATAAACTAATAGAGTAGCAGAAGTACCACCGATGTAAGGATTATTGTGTTGGATAGGTGTATTCCCACATGTACTTTGCATGAAATGCATCGCATGTGGCTGGTCCATACCCATACCAAAAAAAAGGTGACTGCATATGTTGTTGCTCGTTCATGCTATCAAAATAATTTCCAAACGACTGGGCTGGGTCAAGGAAACCTCCAAACATTCCACTAAAGGTGTTTGTTTCATAGTTTTCAGTTGGATCATTATGTGGGGTGGGTTGTGGTGCTCCTCTACCCATACCACTCGTACGTTTTGACCTGAACCGCATCCACCATTTGCTTCAAACATCTAACAAATAAGAACAACATAGACACAAACTACAGCTGCGTAAACATTGATAGTACTATCGTTGAAAAATTATAGTAAACAAGAAAATTTTCAACAACTTAATTGGAATAAATGTGTCAAACACAAACAATTGTTTTTCCTAACTTGGAAATAAAAATACAGTATACAGACATGTATAAACATCCATACAACTAAAAGATTAAATCAACCATTGTGGGACACATCGTCATTGTCGTCATCATCACTTTGCAATGTCATATCTCCTTCATCATCATCATCAGTGTCTTCACCTTCATCCTCCCATTCACCATTTTCATCCTCTTTATACTCATCATCATCATGTTCACCATCTTCATCATGATCATCACCCCAATCAAGTCCATTAACACAGCTTGTCCAGTTTCATCGACTAATATTGTGACTATTACGTCATCCACATTCATGGTTGTCATTCCGAACTATTGATAGGCAAGCTCTAAATTATCCTTATCTTTAGGGGGCATCGTGAGGTTTGTTTGGTATAGCTACCCACCAATTTGCTTTTCCTGGTATCCCTCAGGGCACTTAAGATATACCACTTGGGTTACAGTATCAGCAAATATAAATGGGTCAAACTTTCTGTAACATCGATTATGGTTAACGTTAGGATAGGGGGTAAATTTAGGATAATGTAGCCTGCGAGGAACATTCGACTCAAACCACTCACAATTAAAAAGTACACATTTTTTAATTGGTTCACCCGTGAATTCAACACGAATAATTTCATTAAGTATGCCATAATAATCCTCTGATACTTCATCACCTTTGCCTACTCCTTTGACATACACGCCACAATTACATGTAGCTTTACCTTCATTCCTAGCCTTGGTATGAAACCGATAACCATTAACTTTATACCCAAAAAAATATTCCACTACCATAATAGGTCCATGAGATAAGTTGACCAAAAAATGTTGCCTCTTATCATCAAACACTTGGTAAGAATTGACCTATGAGGAAAAAAACACATTATTATTTTTAAAGTAAAAAAACATTTCGTAGGAATTAAAGATTAGTTACAAAAAATTACTTACATTGTGCTTAAACCACTGTGCAAAATTTGACCCGACAAACAAGGCAACTTCTACAGCACTCGCGTTTGGATTATGATCGCGGAATTAATGTTTGAACCAACTGTATTTAACGCTTCAAATTATTTAATTAATCAACTATTTAAGTATTCAAATGAAACTTTCAATAACTGATAAACTTACTCCAAATATGGTTACACTTCATTACAATTCAGTAAGATGCAAAGGCGAGCGATACGATACTCCAGCTCAGTAAGATATCTTTTTCTTCGATTTCCAAATGGAGTACCCTTGCGATTGAACACCGAAAGAGTTGGCATTTGTGGTTCGGATTGTCGTATACCCTCATTACGCCCAATTCTTGGGCAATGCAAGCTTCACTGAAAATAATAGTCGGCAAAATGTTTAATCTCCAATGCTAAGTATGCCTGAACCATGAATGCCTCTACACAGGCTTTGTTCTTCGTCGTAGGCTTCAACCAGCCAAAATACCTCTTAAACGGATACATCCATTGATATTGAATAGAACTGCCCAACAAAGCTTCTTCTGCTAAATGAATGGGCAAATGTTCTGTGAAATTCCGAAAACCAGGAGGGAAAACCATCTCTAATTTACAAAGAATTATAGCAATGTTCTTATTCATCTCTTCAAGCATGCTAACATGTAACTCACTAGAGCATAGGTTTCTAAAGAATTCACTCAACTCGACCAAGGGTCCCAAAACATCTTCCGGAAGAGCAGGAAAGACTACTGGAAGAAGATTCTCTAAAAAGACATGATGATCATAACTTTTCGTATTTTGAAGCTTTGTGTTAGATGGATCAACCCAATTTCCCACATTTGAACAATAACCATCAGGCACATGAACCTCCCACAACCATTGGCAAACAACCCTTTTTTGAGCTAACGATAGTGCAAACTTGGCTTTCAGCTTACACAATCTATCAGTGGACCCTCTTGTAGCTAAGTTCAACTCTTACCTACTGCACGGAATAGACATATCCATTCCTGGTTTTATATCATCCTTTGTTTTTTTCGGAACATCCATCGCTGCATTTATAATATTTTCATTGAAATTTTTCTTAATATGCATAACATCAATGCTATGCCTCAAAAGTTGATGCTTTTAATAAGGCAACTCCCAAAAGATATTTTGCTTTGTCCAGTTATGTTCATTTTTTTGGAATCTGGGAATTTGAAATTCTACCTCTGTAGTCACTTTAGGCAATTTAGATGCTACATCAGACAATATTTCACTAGAAATCCTTCAGGGAGGGCCAATATGTTTGCTCTTTCCTTTACAAAAAGCAACTTCATTAGCTCTAAACAATGATTTCGAGGCAAGAACTGACGAATGGCAATTGAACCAAGATGGCTTTCATCCATGCTATAATTGGAACGCACAATTTTGGTGCATACAAACAGGACATGATAACAACGCATGAATACTCCAACCGAACAACATACCGTAGGCGGAAAAATCATTGATTGTCCACATTAATGTAGTATGCAATCTAAAAGTTTCCCCGCATGAAACATCAAATGTATCCACCCCAACATCCCATAGCATTTTCGACTCATCAATTAAGGGTTGCAAGTACACATCAATTCTGTTCTTCAAATTTGTTGGACCTCGAATAATACAACTGAAAAACATGTATGGAGTAGTCATACACATATCTGGAGGTAGGTTATAAGGTGTGACAACAATTGGCCACACAAAATACGATATTCCAGATACGGAAAATGATGTGAAACCATCAGCACATAGACCTAACCTCACATTCTGAGGCTCTGTTGTAAAATTTGGATGCTTTTGGTCAAAATTCTTCCACGCTAGTCCATCTGACGGATGCTAGAGAACACCCGGTTCTTAGCGGTGCTAATGGTGCCATCTCATGTGCGTGGCGGTAACTTTTGAGCATACAATCTTTGCTATCTTGGGATTCTAGCACATGAAACCTCCTTGTGACCTCGTTGGTTGGAGTTCTTCGGTAATCGTCTTGCATGTCCCTAAAATTTGCATGTAGACATACCTACATCATGTTTATAATAAATCATGGAACCATTCGGATCACAATCAATTTCTTAAACATCCATGCCTAAATTTCTCACTTTTCTCAACTGCTGATGATAATTTTTTTGAATGCGACTTTTAGGAGGGCATGTAGCTTTCATCAGACCAACAACTTCGTTGAAACAATGTTGAGATATATTGTGGCCTGATTTAATACTAAGGAGCCTCACAGACGTTTCTAGTTGAGTTATGTTACACCCTTCACACAAGGGTCTTTGGGCAGATTCAAGCATAATGTAAAATACCTTAGGATTTACGTCATGAGAGACTACTCATGTTCATTTCATTAGCTTGGAAGGCAACATGAAGCATGTTCTTCATATGATTATGATCATTGTGATCTTAATCATAATTTATAGATTGTGAACTACTTACACCCCCTACTTCCAAATTATCTTGTTTCCTATGACTTGTCCAATATACCAATAATTCTTCACAAACCCCTTTCTATACAAATGAGACTTTATAACGTTAGATGTAAAATACTGTATATTTGTGCATTTCACACGTGGACATCTATAAACTCCATTAATTCTGTACTCCTCTTGATTTTGTGCAAATTCATCAAACATATTTACTCCCATCAACCACTCATTTCTAAGCCCATGTCCATCAGGATTTCTCCTCTTATACATCCATTGACGATGCAACGGTCCATCCATATGTTGCTAATCTGGTTGCCTTAATTGTTATATATACTACAATTAATTTCAATAAATATCTTTCAAAAATCAATTTAACCAGTGACCAATGAATTATTGTAAGACATCGTATAATTCAATATTTGAAAGACAATAATGAACTTATATACGAATATTAACACAATGTTGAAGCACATAAATAATTATAGGTAAAGATAATAAAAAAATCTGTTTAAATCGACAAAAAACAATGCTGAACTCGTGACAAAAACATGAACAATTGCGATTTTTTTTATCATTGAACGTTATTTCTTTTTTTGCCCATCTAAAATACATAACAAATAAGCCATAACTAACACCATTTACCGAAACAAACATTTCCCTTTCAATATGCGGCCATTTAATTCAAAACTTACTTGTGAACACAAAATTTTAATAACATTTTTGTTCCATAATCGACAACTACTTACAATTATTTCATTTATCCAAATCAACATACATTGAAAATTAAATTAAAGAATAAATTATTTACTATAAATTTTATATTCACGAATGGCACCAATAAAAACATTACATTCATATTTTGTTCACATTTTATATTCCCATATTCCAAAAATAAATTTTCACAAAAAAGTAAAATACAACAACGTAATTATACATACGTGCTGCAAAAAAATAAATTAAACATAACTATTTTAATTATCATAATAAACCTAATTAAGCACCAAACACAAATTAAATTATTTATTTCACACTTCTATCAAATAAACAAACCCAAAACAAAAACAAAATACTATTAACCAAAAAATAAAATAAAAATACATAACAAATCAAACAAATCATACAAAAAATTAAACATACCTCAAAAAAACATATGCTTCACATACTTACAAACAATTAATATATACAACAAATTGAACAAAAAATAAACATACTTAACAAACTTAAATCATTTACCAAAATAAAATATATTATACATGCTTAACTACTTACAACTATTTCATTCATCCAAATCAACATACATTGCAAATTAAATTAAAGATTAAATTATTTACTATAAATTTTATATTCACTAATGACACTAATAAAAAAATTTACATTCATATTTAGTTCACATTTTATATTCCCTTATTCCGAAAATAAATTTTCACAAAAACCTAAAATACAACAATGTAATTAAACATATATGCTACAAAAAAATAAATTTAACATAACTATTTTACTTATCAAAATAAACCTAATTAACAATCAAACAAAAATTAAACTATTTATTTCACAGTTCATCCAAATAAGCAAACCCAAAAAAATAGCAAAACACTAATCCCAAAAAATAAAATAAAAATACTTAGCAAATCAAACAAATTATACAAAAAATTAAACATACCTCAAAAAAACATATACTTTGCATACTTACAAAAAAAAAGTTATATGCAACAAATCAAACAAAAAATAAACATACTTAACAAACTTAAATCATTTACCAAAACAAAACACATTATACATGCTTAACATACTTCAACATTTTATAATAATTATACAATTTTTATAAATATACATACTTAATATATTTTATTCCACTTATCCAAATAAATATACTTCACAAATCAAATAAAAAATTAACATAATTCACATCCATATTATACGAAACCAAATAAATTAAATAAACTATACAAATATGCTTCTAAATTAAATCCCACAAAATTGAACAACACATACCAAATTAATATAATTTCGAAAATCAACAGTTTCAGTAACCTTTAAATAACCGAAAAAATAATCGGACTACTGACAACGGTGATGGTGGAGGAACAGGCGGCGGATGTGGCAGTAGCAAGAGCGGGGGCAACAACTCTTCCACTCATTCATAACAAATCAACCACCATAAAAAACACCAATTAACTGAAATATTTCAATTTCAAAGAACAAATTAAGTAAAAATAAGTGATTTACCGTTGAATTATAAATGACGGCAACTCTTTTTGCCAGTCACCGGCTACCGGAAACAATGAATCTCCCTCTTTCTCTCTCTATGTTGCTCCCTCTCGCTCTGTTCGCAGCTCTCTCTCTCTCTCTTTGCAGCTTAATTGAACTCATGCATGCCCACTCGAAACATAAAAACTAGATCTGAAATATTTTTGGAAAAGTGCCAGGAGTTGCCGACGGAAATTCCATCGGATTTCAACGGAATTCGACGAAATTTTGAATTTCTGATGGAATCTCCGGCGTTAGAGGTTCCGTCAAAAATTCAAAATTCCGTAGGAATCCAATGGTATTTCCGTCAGAAACTCTGCTGCCTTCTATCGGATGACCGGTCCGTCGCTTTTTCCATCGGAGTAAGACACCGTTTTTGCAGTCGAACCTTTAAAATTTTTGCATAAGTCTTTGGAGTGTATTAGTTTTTGAAAGGCAAATCCCTTGAATTTTCTGCCTATGGAGTTAAACCCAAAGAAATTACAATTTGAGTGATTAGAGGTACGGAGAAAAGGGAATAATGCTAAGAATAGTAAGATAAACGTTGGCATTCAAACACATACAGGAAAACAAAAGGGCATGGAATTCGTCACTAATTGCATGACTTCTTTACATCAAGCAGCTCACGAAACATTACATACATCTGGAGTACAAAGGAAATAAAAAATTAACACGAAGAGAAGAAAAGGAAAAACATCCAAACCACTAGTAATCAAAGTACCTCTACTACGCTTCTCTATAAAAGGCCTGAGAGGAACCCACTCCAACAAAGCATGCCTATGCCAAAAGTGGTGCTGGAAGGAAGGAGGATCTGCTTCACTGATGCCTAACTCAACGTAAGCAGCCTCAACTCTCTTTCTATATTTTTCCTATTCCCTCCAAAATCTGGGTGGAGATTTCATGTGCCATCCTGATATCGTCCCCGTCCTTTTACTCTCTTTCTACTTAAGCCTGAGACTCTTAATTCTCTTATGTGCCTCTTCAAAATCATCTTCATCCTTAGGACGAACACATCCTTTGCGGATGGAGGGGCTAGGAGAAAGGATGGCAGAGAAGCAAGATTCTTCACCCAAGAAAGAACCAAGATAGAAGCCCATGTAGAAGAAAGAGTGTGAATCATTAACCTCATAGAGGTTTATGCTTGACCTTAAGTAGGGGCAACCCCTTGGAAAATAACTTCGAGTGGGAGGGGGGCTACGGGAAAAAGGATATAGAGGGGGATAAGAAGAATATCTGACATGATGGGGTAGAAAAAGGGTCTTGATAGACCCAAGGGTCGTTCATACCAACTAGACCCCCATCCCTTCTTCTTAAGCAATAATGGAGCATCTCCAAAGCTGCCCCACTATATCATCAAAAACCTCCCCTTAAAAGGGGAAATGGATAGGAGAAAAATTCCTGACATCATCTGGGTGTACCTGGCCCTTAAGTAAGACTGGTGACCTTTAGTGTTGGCCCACAGATAATGGTGCCCACCGAATTCTAGGCTTGCCACACATTTGCGTGTCCAGTGTATTGTTGCCTGGTGATAAAAATTACACTACTGATCCAACAATAAAGTGTTTCCTTAGGACATTAAAATTTGTAAAAAGTTTTGAAAGCATTTAAAACCCAAAAGTTTCAGAAATAATTGCAGAAAAGAGGTTAAAAGCTTGACGTTGGGGTTTACATGATTTGTAACATGGGGGCTTGAGCTTGAGACCTCTAGCATGAGAGAGTTAGATTGTAACAAGTAGGGTGGTGGATTGCATCACAATGCTACTCTTTTAAATAATTTTATTAATGTATAAGAAGAGATCCACGGGATGATTTGAATTGCCACTGGGATCTAGTGGCAAGATTATGCCTCCTGATGACTACTGTTAGGTCCTACCTTGCAACCCACTCCTAAAATCATAGATGATTATTTATTAATTACTACAATTAAGCTAAATTAAGTCCGATTTAGCTTAGCATGCTAATCAATCTCATTCTATCCCATTTATAATATTTGTAAATAAAAGTAATTTGATAAATATTCTTAATTTATTTCTATCTTGGCAAGGTCACCTTGCTAATCCGATAATTAGAGGCATGCACCCCTCATTTTCATAACAGTCTCACCACCTAGCAACACTATACTTGTTTCTCTTCTCACAACAACTTCGCCTAAAGGCAACTCTAATATATTCTCTCTAGGACACCATACTTCTCATCTCCCAAACAAAACTTTAGCAAAATTCTACCTCACTTCCTTCTCATACGAAACTGCTTTTTCAAGACTTGGTGTTGACAATGTCAAGTTCTTCACTCAAAAGTTTTGCAAAAGATTCTTATTTTTAAATAGATTAGCCTCATTGTATCCTAAAGCACTGAGGAGGAAAAAGAAACCAAGAATCATTTATTTACAATTCTAGTCGAATCAAGGTATGTCCTGAGGGCATAAACAAAAGAGAATAATTTTATTTGTTGCTTGCTATAATTCTTGTCTTCTTCGAGCGTGTTTTTATTTCTCCATGATTATGTGCTTCATGCTAATGTTTTTGTTCACAAAATAAAAATATATTCATAATAAAATGATCACCTAAATTCATTTCTTTCCTATACCTTTACCCTCGAATCCATTAGATCGTACGTTTACCCTCGAATCCATTCTCCTGGTTCTTAGCCATGGATTTATTTCTATTAATCTTATTTGTGAACTTCAAGAGTTGTAATACTGTAGCGAAATTCCCTCTTCTTCTTGGAAATCAAATCCTATATTCGTCAGTCAACCCTTTGATTTAGACAATTTAATTTTTAGAAGAAATTGGGTATTTTCTATATAACTGTAGGTTTATACATTTTGTTTGAAATGCGCAGGACACTTTATCAAATTAAGGAACTATTTCATCCTATCACATTTCACCATGGAAGATCTATGTGAGAAAGCTACTTAAGCCTCACAGAGCTTTGATCTCTTCATTTATCTTCATCTTTTCCCTGCAGGGCCATCCGTCCTTTGTGCGCTTTAACTCCTAGCAAAGCTAAAAATACATGGGTTGTTGAGGATGTCGACTATGTGTAGATGACCTACACTTTCCTTTCTCTCTTGTATAGGATAAAACTCTTTAGCATTGTCCCACAGCATCGTTGGCCAACATCCTTCTATAAGGATTCAGACCAATAGAGAGAGCATCTTGGTGGATCCAAGTTGACCCTGCAAACTTTGTTGTTGTGAGCTATTAAAAAAGAATGTGGTTTCAAATCCTAGAAAGGATTAAAAGGTTCAGTATGAAACCTAAAGGAAGATAGAGATGGAGACTGATGAATTTAAGAAGCTCAAAAGGGTTGGAAAATTTCTCAAAGAACTTAAATCCAAAATGCTTAAATTTATAGAAGAAATTAGTGCAATGAGCATTGTTAAATTGCAGGGAAAAAGCCCAAGATGCACCTGTCCAATGAAGAATTCTCCAAAAATTGTACAAGTCATCAATACTAGCACGGAAAAACAAAGAGAAGGCAATGAGACACTTAATTAAGGCAAGTCTAAGCCAATGTGGGTGGAAACCAAAACTTCTCAGGGAAAGGGATGTGAAATTGCCCAAAGATTAGAATTCCTAAAACAAACATCAAAAATCCACTTGGGAAAAGTTCTTAAAAAACTGGAACAAAGTTTACTCGGAAATAATTTGGGGAAGAGTACAAATCAATTAAGGACATAAGACCAACATGAGGAAGCACTTAAGGTATAAGAAAGCATACAAGTCAAGGCTAAAAAGTCCTAAAGAGTAAAAGGATAGGTCTTGATAAAAGTTTAGGCATACCTAAAGGGGCACATGATTAGGGAAAATAATTTGTCCATGCGCATTGGGCCAAAATCCAATGAAAGCCTAGAAGGATAAATGGCTATCAAATAAACAATCACAGTTGCATGTTGGGCAAAGGCTTATGAATGCGCCCAACCTAAACCTAGTCCAAAATGCCTATGAAACCAAATATCCTCTTCTGATTTGTATACGGGGTAAATGATCTAGCAAAGATCTCTTAAAGATTCTTGGTTATGGTGAAGTTCTCTACTGTTGAATTAAATTAGGAATGAAATCTACCTCTAAACGATATGGAACCTTAGCTGAATTCTTCAAAAGGAATGGCCTAACAACCCTCTATAAGGAAATCATGGCAATGCCAAGAGGTAAGAAAGGATAGGCAACCTAGAACTTGTTATTCCCTAACAAGCCCTAGTTGAATTCGCTTCTTCTTCCACACTTCGTGTGCCTGACGTATCAAAAACCCATGCCAATACCTCCATCTTCTTTCTTTCCCTTTCTTCACCATAATTATTCTCATTAATCAAGAGTTGTTGCCTTTATCTCCATCATCATCTCTCTCATCAATGGGCAATCAATTGGGTGTCCATCTAGGTGGTTTTAAGAATTCATGTCAAGGCTTAATTGAAGCAATGAAGAACTTGCACTGGCTGTAATTGGGACCTTCAAGAAAAATTCTAAGGAGGGTTGTGGTAGGGTAAGAGTGGAAATGTTTTCAGTTTTAATTTTCTTTTTCGTTTTCGTTCTTTTTCCCAGTTTCAAATCTTATTCTTGAGTTCTCAAACAAGTGTAATAGGTTTGGTTGTATAGAACTCAAGTGGGTTTTATTTCAATTTTAGTGGATTTCAAGAGTGATTTGGTTCGGATTTACCTTGCAGATTAACTCATTCAGTTGCTCTGTTCTTCTTCTTTGTTTTGTTTTGTTCAAGTCCCTAATTTGATGCCATTTAATTTGCTATGCCTTTCCTGTATGGACTTGATTTATGGTATAATCTAGGCTTCAATTAGTGGCTATTATTATTGATTAGAAACAGGTTCAAAATGAGCATTGTTCGATTATCGTAACTTATTCAAGTGAAATCTGGGTTAGTGCTCTAGTGGGTCATTTGCTTCTCCTTCTCCGTCTTCATTCTTGAGATGTTTAGGTTGTTGTTTTTGAGTGTGGTTCCTTTAATCTACATTTTGAGTTATACATTTTGAGTTAACACTACAGTGGAGAAAAATTGATTTTTAATGTTATGTCTTGGTAACTTTGTTTATTTCACTTTAATTCTACCTAGTAGTATGATCGTGTGCTTCCTTTGGTCATTTTATACATGCTTGATTATCATGTAAGTTTAACTCGTACTTGTAGCTTAGTTCCTTTATTTTGAATTTCTATCTTTTTGAAAGTGGAATTAGCATACTTAATTTTTGCTCCAATGAAACGTTAGCTTACTAGTACTAGTGACCTAATTCCAATCTTATCCCCAAGGACCGAACCTCAAGTGTTTAAGATTGACACCTATAAGCTTGTTGTAAAACTTTTATCTTTAGCAAAAAAATTCACAACAAGTGTTTGGCTGCGTCATTGGAGATAGCATTTATGAAATTAGGTTGCAAATCGAGTCTCGAGTTAGTTTATCGGGTCTTTGTTGTGTCTTTTTTATTCTTATTTTTAGTGACTGTTTATTTAGTTTTAATTGCTTTTAATTTTGAGTTCTTGTTTTTGAATTCATAATATTAATTTCTTTTGGTTAGTTTTAAGTTTCATTAGTTTCATAGTTCACTTTCTACCACATTAAAATAGAATCAAAACTGAAAAGGGTTGTGAATAATACAGGTGCAAG
This sequence comes from Selenicereus undatus, assembly GCA_017589665.1. Lineage (NCBI taxonomy): Eukaryota > Viridiplantae > Streptophyta > Magnoliopsida > Caryophyllales > Cactaceae > Selenicereus > Selenicereus undatus. The sequence continues at coordinate 50,075,918 of JACYFF010019584.1, forward strand.
ACAGTAAATTATGGCTTGAACTAAAAAAGGGGAAAAAGAAATTTGGTACAGTTTTTCTATTTTTAAGCTTTTGTTTTGAATTTTCTGTGCAAATCCAGTTCTACTTTTGCTTTTTTGATATTTTATTAAGGGTTTTTAAAGTCTAGGTCAATTTTTGTGGATTTTTTTTTGGCAACTTTTAGAATTTCTTGTGATTTTTAGAAATAATTTGCCGTTCTGGTTTTTCTGCATTATTCAAGGTCTAAAAAATGAGAAAAAAATTTGTGGATGTTATGCTTTTTTGCTAGATTTTAAGTGTACATAATTCTAAGCTTGTGGCTTTGTTAGGTTTGCTATTTATTCTTCTTACAAGTTTTTGCTTTTCAATTTTTCTTTCCTTTATGTTTTTATGTTAAAAAATCCAAAAAAAATAGAAAAAGAAAAATTGAAAATTTTGAAAATTGAAGAAGCTGAAGAATTCCAGTTTTTCATTTCCCCCAATTTAAGCATGAAGCTTTTTGAAACTATTTATCAACCTTTAATGATCATCGTGCTCAATGGATTGCAATTTTTTTAAAAATGAAAAATTTGTTAGGTCATCGTTGTGGGTTTGAATACTGAATTTCGAGATTATGTTGAGTCCAAGTGTTCTAGAGGTTTATTAGGATTTTTGTCTAAAACACAAAATGAGTTATGGGATTTCTTTGAAAAATTGGCTGGGAACACTTAAGAGTTTGAACAAGGGAGATAGGCGTTAAGATACCCTACTTATTGCCTCTATGCTTTCCATGTTAATCCTAACCACCATCTACACTTTAGGGATGCTTATGATCCCCCATCTCATTATTGTGTGCCTCTTGTTTTGTGCAATTATTGTGTCTTCTGATCATGGTGTTCATAATTGTTTGTATCATTATTTTGTTGATGCTACATGTCTGAGTATTCGAAAGAAGATAAATGAATTAACATATAGAATGATAGAGACTATGAATGAGAAAATTGCTTAATATTCTCACTATCTTAGTAAGAGTAGGGATCCTATCCATCATCCTATCATCATCCACCACCCTCCTGACATCCATAATCTACCATTAAAGAGTTGAAGAAGAAAGCAACAAAGATCAAGCATCATGTCAAGGCTTTGGAAGTCGATTCAAACATCATCATCTGCACTGCTTGAATAAGCTTTTCTTTCCTTTTCTTTTCATTTAACTTCTCCTTTTAGTTTAGAATAAGAACTTAGAGATACTTGTATTGTTGAATTCAATAATGAGTGAGTAGATTTATTTATCTACGGGTTCTAAAGCAAAGGCAAACCGATGTCGTTGAATTTTCTAGCTTGAACTTTGTGCACTTTGAATCCTTGCTTGGTTATTTCAATCTAATCCTTGAATTTTGATTGCTATTATGAGATTTTTTTTCCAACTTCTTACATATATGTTAGATGCTATATCGAAGTACTAAAAGGTGAAGATCAGCATTGACATACTAGGGTTAGACTCAGTTTAATAATCTCTTAGGAAAGGCTCGTGGCTTAAATGGTCTAGTGATAACTATACACTACAAGAAAATCCTTTCCCTGCAACAATAATGGTCTTTGATATAAATACAATGTCGTTGCAAATAATATTTTTGGCAATGACAAATGTCATTGTAGGGTCGTTGCCGGTCGAGGTGTAGCAAATGATAAAGCCCACAAATTCCTTTGTTGCGATAGCTACTCTTATTGTAATGATCTTTGTCGTTAATGTAAATATGTCATTGCCAAATGAGGAAATGTTTGTAAAAATTGTTGGTACTTTTTGCAACAATATACGTCGTTGCGAAATGTAGTGTAAATCATTAGCAACCACCCTGTTGTTACAAAAGCCTATAATTTTGGTAACAATTTTGTCATTGCAAAATGTAGTTTAAATCATTAGCAACCACCCTATTGTTATATAAGCCTATAATTTTGGCAACATATTTGTTGTTGCAGAATGTGGTTGAAATCATTAGCAAGAACCCTTCCATTGTAGAAACCTGTCACTTTGGCAACAATTTCGTTGTTGCAGTTGATATTGTAAAAGTTTTCAGACAATCTTTTCGGTGTAACTGCTTGCCTATTGCACCATCTTTTTGCTCTCGCATAACTTATCCTAATGGAAAAGCGTTCTTTCCAAATAATGAAACCATTGTGAATATGTGTTTGGGTATAATACCTATAGAAATTTACCCCTGGTGTCACCTTAGCTATGGATTTCGTAGCTATAAAACACAAACCTATAAAAATCCATATATATTTTACTCTTCGCATACAAGCCATAAATGTAATGTTGACACATTCATCATAATAGTCTCCGAAAAGTGCATCAGTTGTTAATTTTCAACAAAAAATTCGTACTATCGACCACAAAATAATACTTTCAACAAAAATATAAAATTAAAATTTGGTTTTTGCGTCAATACTAACATTGCAGCCTAATGAAAATGTTAACAGAAGTTGTTCTTTAAACTTTCTCTAATTTAACTTGTAATCTAGCAACTTGCAAATGTATGTGTGTGTGTATGTGTGTGTGTATATATATGTATGTATGTATGTATGTATGTATATATGTATATATATATATATATATATATATATATATATATATATATATGTATATGTGTGTGTGTGTGTATATGTATGTATATTTATATATATATATATATATATATATATATATGTGTGTGTGT
>JACYFF010019584.1:50093611-50111061 GCA_017589665.1 Selenicereus undatus
TTCAAGGTTTATAATACAGTCCTCAAATGATTAGCATGCTCCTCTTTGTCCTTGGAGTATATTAGAATTTTATCTATAAACACCACCACAAATTTGTCCAGATAAGATCTGAAAATTCTATCCATAAGATCTATGAATGTAGTAGGGGAATTAATAAGCCCTAAACGCATCACTATAAACTCATAATCGTCGTATCTAGTCCTGAAGGCCATTTTGGGAATATCTTTTGCCTTCATCGTAAGCTAGTGATAACCAGATCTGAAATCAACATTCGAAAACACTCCAGCACCTTGCAATTGATCACATAGATAATCTGTTTGAGGCAAAGGATACTTGTTGTTAATGGTGATTTTGTTTAACTCTCTATAATCTATACACAATCTTAAAGTTCCATCCTTTTTCTTTACAAACAACACTAAAGCACCCCAGGGCAATACACTTGGCCTAATAAATCCTTTCTACAGTAATTCGTCTAGTTGACCTTTCAACTCTTTGAACGCTTTTAGGGCCACCCTAGATGGAGCTTTCGAAATGGGTTGTGCATCAGGAATTAGCTCAATCCCAAAATCAATCTCTCTTTGAGGGGGTAGACCAGGCAAGTTCATAAGGAAGACATCTGGAAATTCACAAGCCATGGGGACATCTTTTATTTCATCTCCTCTTCTTTGACTTCAGTGGTATAACGCAAATATCCTATATACAACCTTACCTTCATAGGTTACGTGCCTTCATAGTAAAAACAATGGAATACTCTTCACCAAGTTTTTTGCTATAAAAGGATACTTCTCTACCCTCTTAGTCCTATAGAGTGACCTCAAGTTCTTTACAATCTATGTTTGTCCCATATGTGGTTAACCAATCCATCCCTAGGATTATAATGAATTCCAACATGTTTTCTTAAAGTTAAAAAGTGTGTCGCAGTGATAATGATACTAGATCTATGGCTTCCTTCTTGCTTATCACGTAAGCTCTTCCTGTCATTGTTGGTTTAGGGTACAGAGTTCCCCGACGTGGCAGTGCTAGCGGCCTTGAAACTCCCTTTTCTATGGCCTTCTGTCTTCTTGAGTAGGCGATAATTGAATGATCAGGGTGTCCACACCATATGCCTTTGTTGGGACCTACACGACACTCTGCTGTGGTATAGTTCATTCTACCACACTTGGCGCAAGGTTCTGTTGTAGCCATTGGATGACTCATACTAGGGCTAGCAATAGGTTTCTTCTGAGCTACACTCTCGCTTAATCTCCCACGATTATTTCACTTCGTCTTCTGATTCCTTAGGTTTAAGGCCCTCAGTTCACTCTTCACTCACTCTACCTCAGAAGTTCTTTCATACAACTCTTGATAGGTTTGAATTGGTTGACCAACCAATTGATTTCAAATATAAAAAGCTAAATCTTCCTCAAACCTTCTCATTTTCATCTTTTCAAAAGCCACAAAGTGAGGAGCGAATCTCGACAATTTAGTGAATTTGCCATCAAATTGTATCACAGTCATATTACCACTCATCTTTAACTCCATGAATTCCTTCTCATTCTATCGTTGAACCATGATCGGATAAAACTTAGCCTAAGTAAACTCAAGTCCTTGTATTTTATCCTTCATAGTTCTAAACCAGATATCTGCATATCTACTTGACCAGCTAGGTAATAGGTCCCTATATTCACCCTTTTCTCCTTAAGCACCTTAACCATTGCAAATATTTTCTCCATTTCTCTACTCTGTTCTTCTAGTTCTATAAGATCATGCTTCCCGTCATAAACCTTAACATTGTGTCGAGCTACCCTATTTGCCAACTTATCAATTTTAGGGGGGTTCTGTGGAGGTACAGGGGGAATTCTGCTCATCAACTTAGCAACCAAATGCTTCCGGTAATCTGGGGTTTCAACATTACTAGGCACTTCAAGGTCTATTGTTGGATCTTTGTTAAATTTTTACTGGAAGTTCTCGCACTCTTGGTTGCCTGAATCCTAAGTCTCACCTTCATTATTATTCAAATTATTATCTGTAGACTCCGACATACTTAATCATATAAACAATGATCATTATATAAATTAGCATGATATTATGACAATCAGGAATCATTCAAAATCAAGGCTACTTTTAACTCAACGCTACTTTCATTGCATATACATATACATAAAAACCACTAAAGGAATGTTTTAATAAACCATGTCAGCACGACCCGCATTTTGGCTGGGATCTCTACTCTAATCCTTTTTCACATTTACTAACTTAAGTCATCTGTTGAAGAAAAGACGAATTACATCATCATACACCAGCTGTATTGCATATACAAGCAAAACCAAAATCCAAACCACAAAGTGAACTGGGTTAAACTTCAACGATCATGAGATGGATCGTAATTAGGATGAGAAGAATTATCATCCTCCTCTCTACCATCTCTCTTCCCTACATCTGAGTCCTTATCCCCAAAGTCACTCTTCAGCTCCCTTTGCTCCTCTACAAGCTGCTCCGATGGCTCATGCTCCTTACCCCTTCCTCAAGCTGAATCTCCTCATTATTAGGCCCAAACTCCTCCTCCAAGCTCAACTCTATCAACTCTGACGAACTAGGTGCATCTACCACTGCTTGAACCTAGCCAGAGGCATTCGAACCCTCCAACGAATGAGCAAGCTCCCCTGAGCAGCCTGCAGTAGAGAGCGAGGTGGTCGCTAAGCTGGAGGTGGTGGGGGTCCCTAGGTAGGGGGATATGGGGGTGGAACCATCGACGGAGGTATGCTAAGCGCAGGGTAAACATGTGGAGGTGACCCATAAGAAATTCCCCTTGGCTCCAACTCTTCCCTTAGTAATAGCTCCCTGGTCACTGTAGTCCATGCTCCTAAAATGTGAAACCTCGCCCCATCAACCCCAAGGTCTCCTATGACCACGTAATCATGGTACCGCAATATGAACTCATGCCATGGGTGTTGAGAGGCTAGGACCACAGGAGTCTATGTGTTCGAGCAAGCACATCATGAAACTTTAAGAAAGGATCGTGCATATGGGCCACCATGGTGACATGAAGCTAGGAGATATAAGCCGCTATAGGGGCATCGAATAACATTTGAATGGCATACAAGCATCAGGGAACAGCCGGGTGATCCATCCAGACAAGAAAATCACAAAGAAAAGAGGAACAAGTAGCATTCACATATATATTTCCTAGAAGGCACAATTTACCTAAAAGCTCATCACCTAACATTGGAACATCCTACTGCTCACAGTTCTTTGCTAACCTAGCCTTGATATGACAACTGTAACAGCCCCAATCCCTAATAGCTAATTATCTTAACTTAATAACTTATTATTTATGATTGTAGTGGAAGTCCTTTGACCGAAGGCATTATCGTCGTTCCGTAATGGAATAAGGCCACTTGGAATTACCTATAACACTATATTTCCCACACAGTCACCTCGTTCACTAAGCATTGAAATTGAAAACATACATTTAACAACTTGGCCAATTTATAATACACTTGGCAAACTTACTGTAGAACTTATAAACACTTTGGGAAAGTCAAAGATTTTACACAATCAGCAACCTTCTAGGAGTGCTAGACTATAAATCACCGAAAGCACCTGGCTAGCTAACCTTCAACAAAATACTGCAACTCTCGTCTATTTCTTGCTACCTTTGGGCTTGCTAAGAGGAGGGCTATTCACTAATCCCTTACCTAAAAATAGAAAACATAAAAACATTTGAATAGTCAGCCTAAGCTCAACATTTACATCCCTATGTTATTAAATAAGTTTTGTATTTTGTTTAGTTGGGTGCCCGCATTTCAAAACATTTAGTTTGAACATGCAAGGGGGAGAGAGAGAGAAAAAAAAAGTGTTGGCAAAGCTGCTTTGCCAGTTATTATCTAAAAGTGGACCCCCATTGACATCTGAAGCAATTTTGAGATAATTGCACACCTCCCAGGCCAATCGAGAAGTGGGTAAAACTGAAAGGGATATGCCATGACAATTGATAGCTAGTGAGGCCACTTGTTTAGGTGATAAAACATCGTGTCAAATCATTTATATAGGAACATTACATGAATTTGGCATAGTTTGACAAACATGTGCGTTTTCGAGGAGCGCAGGCCATGTACATGTCTGGTTTGTTGGCAACTTGAAGTAGCAGAGGTGGCCTTACTTCTGCTTCGAATGCGTACTTTCACAGTTAGTGTGAGTTTAGGAAACTTTATTAAATTTTCTGATTTAATAGGTAATTCAAAATCCTTTGGCTCTTCTTTTTAATTATCAACGTACCCTTTATTATTTACTTCACTTGATCGTATTTCTTATTATGACTATTCTCTCTTTTGATATGTTAAGGTTCGTATTATTTATAATAAAATAATGACATAATCTGCCTTCTTTTTATTGACTTGGACATTATTATTATTACCTTTATAGTCATTATTATTAGTTTGTTAATGTCATCATTTTTGTGTCACTTCTTAATATAAGCTTATGGTTATTTTTATCACAGTTATTATCATTATTATTGTTTTTCTCTTTAAAAATCACATCGTTGTTAACAATCATTCTAGTTTAAACTATTTGTTTACAATACAAGACCTTTGTCCTTTCTTCCTCACCAGTTCCTAACATGTGGGTAGTATTTAGCTTATCTACCATCATTACACCTATTGACTAATTTAACAACAAACTTAAAGTTCGTCAATGCTTAAATCACACTACAATTGTCCCCCAAGTTTGCGTACTTAACTCATCAAAGTCCCCAACTTAATTCCCAGGTTCACATTTGTAATAATCGTCAAATTAATTCTGAATTTTACTTTAAGAATAGCCGCCGAATTAGTTTAAAACAATACACTTTCCTCCCCTTCTTCCTTCTCAACTTTAGTATCAAATCACCAACATTATCAGTTAAAATTACAGTCTTTTAACCTCCTAATATTGTAACCTAAGTAACTTCACTCTTAACTGATAATTTTCAAAAATTCAAGATTGTTAAGTTTCCCTCCATTTTCTTCTCTATTGTCCTCATTTTAGCAATCAAACTCATGTCAAACATCCATACAACAACATCATACACATACATATATTTCTTTATTTTCGATCAATTAACATTAAAATTTGCCTAAAAGTCATTAAATCAGCAGAATTATGTTTAACTTTGCATCCGAGCATCAAACCCTCACCATCATGTCCATGGCATTACACCCTCACATCCAACACATACGTACCTCACTAATTTCCGTCAAACACTCATTAAAATTTATCTAAACACCTCTAAATCAACACAAGCAAGCTTAAATTTATATTCAAACCCAAACCCTCACCACCATGTTAACCCTCAACCGCAAGCATCCCCAATGAAGTTTCACACCAAAACTTCCAAGAAAACTACAAATGAATACTCTTTCAATCTAAATACATCAACTCATACTTCTTCAGTTTAGCATATAATTGGCGTTCCCTCAAGGTTTGCTATACAGTCCTCAAATGATTACCATGCTTCTCTTTGTCCTTCGAGTATATTAGGATGTCATCTATAATAACACCACAAATTTCCTACACAAGGTTTGAAAACTCTACTTATAAGATCCACGAATGTAACAGGGGCATTGATAAGTCTAAAAGGGATCACTGTGAACTCATAATGATCATATCTAGTCCTGAAGGCCATTTTGGGAATATCTTCTAGCTTAGTCCTAAGCGGATATTAACCATATCTCAAGTCAATCTTCGAAAACACTGTAGCTCCTTGCAATTAATTAAACAAATCATCTATTCACAACAAAGGGTACTTTCTTAATGGTGATTTTATTTAACTCCCTGTAATCTATACACAATCTTAAGGTTTCGTCTTTTTCTTTGCAAATAAAATTGGAGCTCCTTAGGGTAATATACTTGGCCTAATAAATCCTTTCTGTAGTAATTCGTTGAGTTGAATTTTGAACTCTTTGAGCTCTGTTAGGGCCATCCTATATAGAGCTTTCAAAATGGCTTGTGCACCATGAATTAGCTTAATCCCAAAATTAATCTCCCTTTGAAGAGGTAGACTGGGCAACTCCTTAGGGAAGACATCTGGAAATTCACAAGCCACAGGGGCATCTTTTATTTTAATCTCCTCCTCTTTAACTTCAGTGGCATAACATAAATATCCTATATAATCTTACCTTAATGGGTTACTTGCCTTCATGTTGAAATTATGGAATACTCTTTCCCAAGTCTTTCGCCATAAAAGGATACTTCTTGACCCTCTTGGTCCTTTATAGTGACCTTAAGAATACAATCTATGTGTAGTCAATAAGTCCATCCTCAAGATTATATCAAATTCCAACATGTCAAACTGAACCAAATTTCCAGGTAGCTCATGCTTATCGATCCCAATAGGAATACACTCATAAAGCATGGGGCACTCTATCACTTGCTCATTTACTGAATTACTTTTGTAGTGGGCTCACATTTTATCTTTTCTAGGTTTAAATTGCGGTGCAGATAGGGTGAATATAAACGAATGGGTAGTCACCCAAATCAAACGAAACACAAAATGACTTTGAATTTAAAAAGAGAGTTCCAGTACCAACCGTACTAGAAATTATAGCTTCCTTCTTGCTCATCACATAAGCTCGTCCTACCACTGCTGATTGAGGGGGCAGGGTTACCTGATGTTGGGGTGCCAGCGGCCTTACAACTCCCTTTTGTTTGGCCTTCTATCTTCTTGAATAGGTGGCAATCGAGTGATCAACGCTTCAATACCACATCCACTTGTTGGAACCTACATAGCACTCTGCTGTAGTATGGTTCGTTTAGCCACACTTAGTGCAAAGTTCTGTTGATGTCGCCAGGCGCCTCTTACTAGCAGTAGGTTTCTTTTGAGCTACACTCTCGCTTGATGTCCTGTGATCATTCCACTTCCTCTTCTGATTACTCAGGTTTAAGGCCCTCAGTTCACACTTCACTCGCTCTACCTCAACAACACTTTCGTACAACTCCTAATTGGTTTGAATTGGTTGACCAACAAACTGGTTTCAAATATAAAAAGCTAAAGCTTCCTCAAACTCTCTTAGCTTCATCCTTTCAGACGCGACAAAGTCGGGAGCGAATCTTAATAACCCCATGAATTTACTAGCACATTGCATCACTATCATATTACCATTTATCTTTAATTCCACGAATTGTTTTTCCTTTTGTCATTAAACTATGATCGAATAAAACTTAGCCCAAAGCTCTTTGAGAAACTTAGCCCAAATAAAATAAGCTCCTTGCCATTTATCCTTCACAGTGCACCACAAGATATCTGCTTTGCCAGTTTGGTAAAAGGTCCATGCATTCACCCTTTTCCCCTCAGGTACCTCAACCATTGCAAATGTTTTCTCCATTCCCCTAATCCAGTCCTCCAGTTCTACGAGATCAAGTTTTCTGTCAGAAACCTTAGGGTTGCGTTGAGCAACCCCATCAGCCAACTTATCAAGTTTGGGGGTAAGGTATAGGGGGAATTCTTTTCATCAACTTAGCAACCAGATTTTTCAATAATCCATGCTTTCAACATTACTGGGAACTTGAAGGGCTACTATTGGACCCCCAGTAAAAATTTTGCTGGAGATTCTCATACTGTTGGTTACCTAAACCCTGAGTCCCTCCTTTATTATTATTCAGATTCTTGCTTGTAGACTCCAACATACTAAATCACATAAACAAATATTAATTTATCTAAATTTACGTGATATTATGACAAGCAAAAATCATTCAAAATCAAAGCACAATTTAAACTCAAACACTACTTTCGTTGCCCATACATATACATAAAAGAAGCAAAAGAATGTTATAATACACCATGTTAGCACATCCCGCATTTTAGGTGGGATCTCTACTCTAACCCCCTTCTACATTTACTAATTTAAGTGATCTGTTGAGTCAAATCTCCCCTAAACCTGAAAGGAAAAGGTGGATTACATCATCATAGCTAGTTAGGTTAGCCCACCTGTGCACATCATATATACATGTAATGTGCAAAAGAATATCACCCTACACTGACTACACTACATATAAACGCAAAAGTCAAAATCCAAAGCATACAGTGAGCTAGGTCAAACTCTAATGATCATGAGATGGATCGTAATCAGGATCAGAAGAATCGTCGTCTTCCTCTCTGAAGTTGCTGCTACCATTAGACATCTCTACATTAGAGTTCTCATCCTCAAAGTCACCATCTTGCTTCCTTAGCTCCTCCACAAGCAGCTCTGGGTGCTTGTGCTCCTCCTCCTCCTCCTCAGGCTTAATCTCCGCCTCATTAGACTCAAACCCCTCCTTTGAACTCAACTCTATCAACTTTGGTGAACTCAGCATATATACCACCACTTGACCCTCACCAAAGGTACTCAAACCCTCTGATGAATGAGCAAAGTCCTAAGCCAGCCCGTGATGGAAAGGCAAGCAACTGTTGAGCTGGAGGCAGTGGGGGGTCCTGATCAGGGGGGAATATGAGGGTGGAACCATAGGGGCAGGTACGTTATTTGCGGGGCAAGTATGGCAAAAGCGAGGTAATTATACGGAAGTAACTGTAAAAAACACCCCTCAACTCCAACTTTGACCTCAGTAGAAGCTCCCAGGTCACCATAGTCCATGCTCCTAAAATGCGAAACCACTCCCCGTCAACCCCAGAGTCTCCTATAACCATGTAATCGTGATACCTCAATCTGAGCTCATGCCATAGGGCGGTGAGAGGTAGAAATGACGAGACTATACGTCTGCAAGCAAGCACATCATAAAACTCCAGGAAAGTGTCCTGCATGTGGGCCATCATGGTTGTATGAACTCGGGAGATATGAGCAGCTACCCTTCTATCATCTAAATGGCATATGGGTCTAGGGGAAAACCCAAGTGATCCATCTAAACATGAAAAGCATAAAGAAAAGGGGAATAAGCCACATTCACATATATATTTCCTAGAAAGCATGATTTACCTATGACATACCCTAAAAGCTCATCACCAAGACCTGGAACATCCTACTGCTCTTAGCGATTTGTTAACCTGGCTATGTTACCACAACTATAATACCCCTAATCCCGAATACCCAATTATCTTAACTTAATAACTTATTATTTGCAATCGCAGCGGAAGTCCTTTAACTAAAGGCATTACTGCTGTTCTGTGACAGGATAAGGCCACCTGGAACCACTAGCAACACCATATTTCCCATACAGTTACTGATGGGGATCAAGCCCTTAATGATCAAGTCAACATCTGTACTTCCCACCCAAGTCAAGCTAAGGAGTCCAAGGCACAAGAATTAGCTCAAATGATCAAGAATATCACAACTACCTAAACTACCCAGAATCAAGCGCATCAGCCCGGTTTTGTTAGGTTGATTATTCAAGCTTAAATTAGATTTACGAAGTTGAAAATCCACTTTTTGGAACCCTTAATATGTTATATTTAAGGACATATAAAGATTATAGGTTAATTCATTGGGCAATAAGTCAATTGGGGTCATTTTTCAAGTGTTGCAGAAACTATTCCAGCCTGCATTAGCTGCACCTTTTGTCCTATATCTCCTGAACGGTAGCTCCAAAGTCCTTCCAACTTGATCCATCTAAAATCTTACTTTCCAAGATTTATAACAATGTTTGTTTCACCCAAGTTGAGTAAGAGACCTAGGAGGTATAGCTATTTGAAGTTGGAAGTTGTAATCTAAAAAACTGCTGACAAAAAGCAAAAAGGCACTTTTCAGCTTTTCTACTTTTCTACTTGTTGGTCTTCCCCACCCCTTTGGCTACAAACCTGGTATTCCTAGGTTGTTCCCAACAGCCATGAGGCCCCTTTTGCTTATTTATATGCTGATTTGAAGGTTGTAAAATAAGATTTGACATATATGAAAAGATTGAGATTATTCTCTCTCATTTGAACTCTCTCTTGCTTATCTTTGATTTGGCTAATCAAAGTGGTGATCAAGTGAGTCTTAATCTTGCTTAGGGTGCTGTGACTTATCCCTAGGTGTGATTAGGAGCCCTAGTGTGTAAAAGGTGGTGTGTCTTATCCCTTTGCAAACTAGGTTATCCTTCTTCTTCTTACAATAAACCGAACTAGTTGAACCTAGTTTTAATTTCTCTCATTCTTTTTGCTTTGCTCTTGCTTTCTTTGAACTTTAGTGGCTTAAATCCATCCATTCCCTTACTTAGCACATCATATTTGGTATCAGAGCTCTTGGCTACCCTCCTTGTCTGAAAGCTTAAACCCAAACACAACCCTTAAGCCCAAACACAACTACCCCATAAAAAACCTCGTTTGCTCAACTCTCTAAATGAGTAGGAGTATGAGTTTGGAAGAAAGGTTTGAGGCGCTCATGACAAACTTTAAAGAATTGAGGAGCTAAAATGAGTATCTGAAGAAACAACTAGCGAAATCTATGAGTAATTAAAGGAAGAGTCTTCATAGTAGTCCTTCCCATGACTCATTTGAATCCGAGCATGACAATGAAGGAAAGGAAAGCAACCCTTTTGCTTCCTCTAGTGATGAAGGCCATCCAAGAGCAAGAAGGAACCTTAGGAACTCCAATCATTCCTTGGGTTTCAAGGTCGAAATTCCTGTGTTTGAAGGCCATCTAGATTTGGACAAGTTCCTTGAATGGTTAAAAACAGTAGAGAGGGTATTTGAGTACAAGGATGCACCTGAAGACAAGAAGGTAAAACTAGTAGCACTCATGCTATGAAAATATGCCTCTCTTTGGCGGGAAAACTTGGTCAAGAAGAGAGCTAAAAGGGGTAAGGCAAAGATTAGGAGTTGGGCAAAGATGAGAACCAAATTGAAGGGTCGGTTCCTCCCTCCTTCTTACGTTTAACACAACTACTCTAAACTCCATAACCTTTAACAAGGGAGTTTGAGTGTTGAAGAATACACAAGGGAGTTTGAGAAACTCTTGATCAAGTGTGATATTCAAGAGAGTGAGGACCAAACCATAGTGAGGTACTTGAGTGGCCTTAATCCGAGGCATGCTCACGCAGTGGAACTCCAACAATACTCAAGCTTTGATGATGTGTGCGTACTTGCTCACCGTGTGGAGCAACAAAAGAAGTGCAAGCCTTTCAAGAAAGACCTACCCAAGCCTCCTTTACCCAAGAATCCAACCTTTAACAAGGGGAGTTTTCAAACCCCCTCCTAAACCCACTGCCCCTCTTCCTAACAATCCCTCAAAGAACCCAACCCCACAAAACAAGCCCCCATTCGGTTGTAACTCGAATAGGAGGTGCTACAAGTGCCAAGGCTTAGGTCACATAGCCTCGAAGTGCCCAAACTGAAGGGTTATCACCTTGGCCAAGTATGAGGCAATTCAAGTACAAGAAGAAGAACAAAAGAGGGACTTGTGCCTCATTGAGAGCATGGAGGAAGTAGTAGAAGAGGCGAACGAAGGGGATTTGCTTGTGCTAAGAAGGACTTTCAGTGTTCCCAAGGGGAGTCAAGATGAACAAAGGGAGAACATCTTCCACTCACGGTGCACGGTCAAAGGGAAAGTTTGCTCCCTCGTAATTGATCGTGGGAGTTGTACCAACGTTGCATCCTCAAGCACGGTGGAGAAACTACAACTCCAAGCAACGACACATCTTCACCCATACTCAATACAATGGCCAAACCAAGGTAAAGGCCTTCAAGTTAACTCTAGATGCCTTATTTCCTTAGGCATATGCAAGAATTATCATGATGAACTATGGTGTGATATCATACCTGTGGATGCTTGCCATATCTTGTTAGGAAGACCTTGGTTGTTTCATAGGGGGGTCATACATGATGGTTTCTTAAACACTTACACCTTCACTGGAGATGGGAAGAAGATCACCATAGCCCTACTTTCCCCCTCTCAACTCACAAAATCCAAGCCACAAAATAACCATGACCAAACCGAAATGCTACTTACCCTTAGAGAATCATTTCTTAAGACCACTCAACATGAGTTGAAGGCCTTGAGAGAGTGGCTACTCCTCTCCCTTGAAGAAGCCGAAACCTCCCTCCCTTAAATTCATCCTATGGCCACCTCGTTACTTGAACAATTCTCTCATGTGTTCCTAGAATATATAACCCACGGCCTACCTCCCAAAAGAACCATCCAACGTCACATTGATCTTATTCCGGTTGCTATACTCCCAAACAAACCAACCTATAGAATGAACCCAAAAGAAACCATGGAAATCCAAAGGCAAGTTGAAGAGTTGATAGCTAAGGGTCTTGTGAGGGAAAGTCTTAGCCCATGTGCCATACCCGCCCTCCTAGTTCCAAAGAAAGATGACTATGATGATGTGTGTGGATAGCCGTGCCATAAACAAGATCACCATTAAGTATAGGCATCCCATACCTAGATTGGAGGACAAGTTGGATGAGCTTCATGGTTCAAGAGTCTTTTCTAAGGTGCATTTAAGGAGTGGGTACTACTAAATTTGGATTAGGGAAGGGGATGAGTGGAAAACTGCATTCGAGACCAAAGGGGGATTGTATGAGTGGTTCATTATGCCCTTTGGACTTTCAAATGCCCCTAGTACCTTTATGAGACTAATGAGCCAAGTGTTTAGGGCATTTATTGGTCACTTTGTGGTGGTTTACTTTGATGACATCTTGGTTTATTGTCGAAGTGAGTAAGAACACCTTGTACATCTCACCCAAGTCATGAAGGTCCTTGAGAAGGAAAAGCTCTATGGTAACTTAAAGAAGTGCTCATCTTTCACTCAAGAAGTCACATTTTTGGGCTATATTGTCACGGCCCAAGGGATAAAGGTGGATGAGAGCAAAATTGAAGCCATTAGGTCATGACCCACTCCTTTAAGCATTCATGTTGTGCGTAGTTTCCATTGACTAGCTTCCTTCTATAGGTGGTTCGTAAGGGACTTTAGCACAATCACGGCTCCTATGGCCAAAGTTCTCAAGCAATCAATGTTCAAGTGGAATCTAAAGGCACAACAAGCCTTTGAGGAAATCAAGAAGAAGCTCACTCAAGCCCCAGTGCTAGCCTTGCCTTGCTTTGAAAAGATCTTTGAAGTAGAGTTTTATGCATCTGGAGTTGGTATTGATGGAGTTCTCACTCAAGAAGGCCATCCTATTGCCTACTTTAGTGAGAACCTTTGTGATTCCAAGAGGAAGTACTGCACCTACGACAAAGAATTCTATGCCATCATTCCGTCACTAGATCATTGGAGTCATTACTCAGTGGCAAATGAATTCATTCTCACTTTGATCATGAGGCCCTCAAGTATATTCAAGGCCAACACCAGCTCAACACTTGCCATGCCAAGTGGGTAGAGTATTTGCAAACCTTCCATTTAACCATCAAGCACAAATCTGGGAGGTTAAATAAGGGTGTCGATGCTCTTTCAAGGAGGTATCTCTTATTATTTCAACTTAATGCTTATGTTCTTCTTGGGTTTGAACATTTAAAGTCCCTTTATGCTGAGGATAGGGACTTTGGGGAATTGTTCCATGAGTGCAACAGACATCCTAAGGGAGAGTTCTTAGTTCAAGAGGGATATTTGTTGAAGGGTACACGACTTTGTATCTCGAATTGTGGCACAAGAAAGCCCTTGACCCGTGAGGTCCATGGAGGTCCTTAGCCGGTCATTTTGGGGAAAAGAGGAACCTTATCATGCTTAAAGAACACTACTTTTGGCCTTGCATGGATAAGGATGTTCAAGATGTGATCAAAAGGTGCGCGACATGTCAAATTGCTAAGAGTCACACCCTTCATCAAGGCCTTTACACTCTATTGCTGATTCCAAGATTTCCATGGGAGGATGTTAGTATGGATTTCATACTTGGTTTGCCACGGACTCAAAGGAACAAGGACTCCATCCTTGTAGTGGTTGATCGCTTTTCAAAGATGGCATACTTTATTCTATGCAACAAGACTAACGATGCTACCCACATAGCCGATTTGTACTTCAAAGAGGTGGTTAAGTTTCATGGAATCCCAAGGTCTATGGTGTCAGATAGGCACACAAAGTTCTTAAGTCATTTTTGAGTGACCTTATGGAAGAAATTGGGTACTAAGCTCAAGTATAGTACCACTTGCCACCCCCCAACGGGCAAATCGAAGTCACCAAATAGAACTTTGGGAGTGCTTTTGAGGCCTTGATCAAGTCCAACGCAAGTCATGGGATCAACTACTCACGCATGCCGAGTTTGCCTATAACAAGACCCCTAGCAAGACCACGGGAATGTTGCCTTTCAAAGTGGTTTATGGGATTGAGCCACTTTCCCCTCTCGACCTCACTCCACGACCCATGGATTCCAAGCCTAACATGGAAGTAACCAAGAGAGTCCAAGAAATCCAAGAGCTCCATAAGAAGATTAGGGATAAGATTGACCAATCCAATGCCTCTTATCAAGCCCAAGCCGACAAGCATAGAAAGCAAGTCATCTTCAATCCCGGTGATCTCATTTGGGTACACTTAAGGAAAGAGCGTTTCCCCTCCAAACGCAAGTCAAAACTCATGCCTAGGGCCGATGGTCCTTTTGAAGTCTTGGAGAGGATGAATAACAATGCCTACAAGATTAATTTACCCAAAGAGTATAGAGTATCTGCCACCTTTAATGCAGCTGATTTATCTCTATACCTAGAAGATGATACATTGGACAATTTGAGGGCAAATTCTTCTCAACAAGGGGAGGATGATGGGAATCAAGCCCTTAATGATCAAGTCAACATCCCCACTGCCAAACCAAGGGAAGAAAAGGGGTCCAAGGCAAAAGAATTACCTCAAATTATGAAGGACATGACGGCTGCCCAAACTGCCCATAATCCAGCGCGTTAGCCCAGTTTTGTGAGCTTGATTATTCAAGCTTAAATTGGATTTAGGAAGCTGAAAATTCACTTTTTAGAACCCTTAGTATGTCATATTTAAGGACATATAAAGAGTTCAAGGGTAAGTCATTGGGCAATAAGTCAATTCAGGTCATTTTCCAAGTGTTGTAGAAACTATTTTAGCCTGCACTAGTTGCACCTTTTGGCGTAGATCTCCCAAATGGTAGCTCCAAAGTCCTTCCAACTTGAGCCATCTGCAATCTTACTTTCCAAGATTTTTAACAATGTTTGTTTCACCCAATTTGAGTAAGCGACCTAGGAGATATAGCTATTTGAAGTTGGCAGTTGCAATTTGAAAAGCTGCTGACAAAAAGTAAAAAGGCACTTTTCAACTTTTGTACTTTTCTACTTTTTGGTCTTCCCCACCCCTTTGGCTACTAACCTAGTATTCCTAGGTTGTTCCCAATGGCCATGGGGCCCCTTTTGATTATTTAAATGTTGATTTGAAGGTTGTAAAATTAGATTTGACATATATATAAAGATTGAGATTTTTCTCTCATTAGAACTCTCTCTTGCTTATCTTTGATTTGGCTAATCAAAGTAGTGATCAAGTGAGTCTTAATCTTGCTTAGGGTGCTGTGACTTATCCCTAGGTGTGATTAGGAAGCCTAGTGTGTAAAAGGTGGTGTGTCTTATCCTTTTGCAAACTAGCTTATCTTTCTTCTTCTTGCCTTAAACCAAACTAGTTGAACCTATTTTCGGTTTCTCTCATTCTTTTTGGTTTGCACTTGCATTGTATGAACTTTAGTGACTTAAATCCATCCATTCCCTTGCTTGGCACATCAGTTACCAAGTTCACTAAGCATTGGGATTAAAAACACACATTTGACAACTTGTCCAATTTATGATACTTTGGTAAACTTAGCAGAGAACTTGTAAACACTTTGGTAAACATATTGTCCAAGAGTTTACCTATTTAGCAACCTTCTAGGTGTTCTAGACTATAAATCATTGTGATTACCTGGCTAGCTAACCTTCAACAAAATACTACAACTCTTGTTTATTTCTTACTACCTTCTGGATTGCTAGGAGGAGGGTTGCTCACTGATCCCTTACCTAAAAATAGATCGAAAACATAAAAAAGTTCGAATAATGAGCCTAAGCTCAGCACGTGCATCCCTATGCTATAAAAAAAACTAAGTTTTGTATTTTGCTCAGTTAGGCGTCGTATTTCACAACATTTTGATTGAAAATAGGGGAGAGAGAAGGTGTGAGTAAAGTTGGTCTATCGGTGATTATCTGAAAGTTGATCCCTATTAACGTTTGAAGTGATCTTGAGATCGGTGCACACCTCCCATTTTAATTAGGAAGCCTGAGCTGCAGCCGTGTGGATAAACTGAAGAGCATATGCCTGACAATTGATAGTCGATGGACCACTTGTTTAGGGGACAGAAAATTACATCAAACGATTTCATTATATGAACATTACATGAATTTTGTGTAGTTTGAGAAACATGTGAGCTTTGCAAAAGCATAGGCAATGTACGTACCTAATCTTTGAATTTCTCTCTACTCTTCAATGAAAACTGTTCATTGGCAGCTTGAGGCAGCAGAGGTAGCCTTGCTTCTGCTCCGAATGTATATTTCACGATTAGTGTGAGTTTAGGAAACTTTATTAAATTTCTAGTTTAATATGAAATTTAAAATCCTTTGGTTCTTCATTTTTAATTATCAGCATGCTCATTATTATTTGCTTAACTTGGTCGTATTTCTCTATGTTTGTTCTCCCTTTTAATATGTTAAGGTTCGTATTATTTACACTAAAATAGTGTAATGACATAATCTGCCTCTTTTTTATTGACCTCCACTTTAGTATCATTACCATTATAGTGATTATTATGAGTTTGTTAATGTCATCAATTTGTCACCTCTTATTAATCTAAGCTTATGGTTATTTCTATCACGATAATTATTGTTATTATTGCTTTTCTCTTTAATAGTCACATTTTTGTTAACTGTTGTTATGGTTTACACTATTTATTTGCAATACAGCCTACGGTGGCATCATGAGTTGGATTTCGGTCCTAATTGAGAGGTCTTTGTCCCTTCTTCCTCACGAGTTCCCAATATATGGATCTTATTTAGCATAGCCACCATCATTAGACTTGTTAACTAATTCAAGAGAAAACTTAAAGTTCGCCAATACCTAAATCACACCACAATTGTCCCCCAAACTTGCACACCGAACTCATCAAATTCCCCAATTTAATTCCCAAGTTCACATTGGCAATAATTATCAAATTAACTCCCAATTTTATGTTAAGAATAGTTGCCAAATTAGTTTAAAACAATACATTTTCCTCCCCTTCTACCTTCTCAGTTTTAGTCTCAAATCACCCACATTATTAGTTAAAACAACACTCTTTTAACATCCTAATCTCATAACCTAATTAACTTCACTCTTAGCTCATAATTTTCAAACATTCAAGATTGTTAAGTCTCCCTCCATTCTTTACTCTATCGTCCTCACTTAGCAATCAAACTTAGGCATACATCCATACAACTAGGGGTGTTCATCGGTCCAAATCCGGACCGGACCGGGTTGGACCGAAGACCGAATAGGAGGGAAGTTACGGACCGTGGACCGGACCGAATAAGGCAAGGACCGGACCGGGACCGGACCGAAAAAAGTAGGACCGGACCGGA
>JACYFF010019584.1:50111461-50168160 GCA_017589665.1 Selenicereus undatus
ATATATATATATGTATTTATATATATGTGTGTGTGTGTCTGTGTGTATTACTTAATTGAAATGTGACATCTAACCTAATTAGTTTGTAATTAAATTTATGCAAGGTAATTAGCGTGATTTTGTGTTCAGATGATTACAATCTCTATCATCGTTTTGAGCATTAATGGGCAATCGATTAGGTGCTCATCTTGTGGCAATTTCAAGAATTCATTTCGAGACCTAACTGAAGCAATGAATATCTTGCATTTGGCTATAATTGGGGTCTTGAAGAAGAATTCAAAAGAGGATGGTAGTAGACAAGAGTGAAGTTGCTTTTTGGTTTTGATTTTCTTTTTAATGTTTTTATTTTGTTTTCCCAATGTTAGATCTTGTTCTTCAGTTCTCAAAATTAGTGTAATTGGTTTGGATATGTTGAAGTCAAGTGGGATTTATTTCAATTTTGGATTTCACGCGTGATTTGGTTTAGATTTCGTGATTGGGTTTAGATTTTCCTTGCAAATTGCCGCATTTAGTTGTTATTTCCTTCCTCTCTCTTTCGTTATGTTTAACTCCCTAACTGATTCAATTCGATTTGCTTATGCCAAATTCTTATTAAAAAGTGATATTAAAGGAGGCAGACTTACCAGACCTTGTTTATTAAAACAAAGGAGAAATATTTCCTACTCTTGTAAATATGTTTGGTGATATACTGTTTGGGGCTACTAATTGAACCTTGTCCAATGAATTCCCTAAGCTTATGATGAAGGAATTTGAGTTAAGCATGATGGGAGAATTGAAAGTCTACCTTAAAATATGAATCAAGCTAACACACTTAACTACATGTAGGCGTGGCATGATGTTTAGTGTTTGTTTATGTGCAAGATTTTAATTCGCTGCTAATGAATAACACCTCAAGGCTATGAAAAGAACATTTAAATATCTTGTTGGAACCGAGGTCCTTGTCCTATGATATCCAAGAAGTGGTGACCTTAAACATGTAGTGCTAATCACATGTCTAAGCAACTTATAAAGAGTACGTCAAAATCATACCAATTTCCTACGCAATCCCCTATGTCATGGGTCTTTATGAAGCATAATTCAATAGTCTTGTCCATTGCTAAGGCTAAATGTATTGCATTTTGACCATGTTGTGCTCGGATATTATGGACCAATGAACAACTCAGAGGCCTTAGATCCGAATACAAAAAGAATCTTATCTAGTGTGACAACCATAATGCGATCAACGTTAGTGAGAATCCAATTCAACACTTCAACTGAAGCACATTGAAGCAAGGCATGATTTCATTAGACGTGCTATTGCAAAAGGTCATATGTTTTTAGATTTTGTGCCTACTAATATGCAATTAGTTGGTATCTTTACCATGCTCCTTAGTGAAGACCAATTTTATTTCAAACAAAGAAATTGTTAATGATTGATCGCACTTCATGAACTAAGAGGGACCAGTTCTTCTTATTATTATAAATGGCAAGCAAAATGATTTGAAGGCTCTTGACTTTTATGACCTCGAAAACATCAAGTTATTTGGACTTAAGTCATTTTTTGACGCTAATGTAGGCCTATTGTCATACTGATGAAGATTAATTAATAGTCCTCCTTTGATTGAGCATGTTTTTTTTTTAAAAAGTAGAAATTGAATTTTAAAAATTGATTTGAAATCTTTTAAAAATTAGGTTAGAAAATCTCTTTGAAAATTTCTTAAGCTGCTCCTTCATTTTTTCCAAAATTGACAACTAAAGCTTAACAGTGCTCTACATGTCCTAGGCCTTATTCCTTAGAAACAATTCAAGCTTGTCATTTCTCATCAATTACTGGCAGAAACTAACTTCTTTTAATTCTGCTCTCAATCCATCTTAGCTAATTTTCTATTTTGTCTCTCAACTTTCCAAACCTAACCTAGAATCTCCATCTTCTTCTCTCTAACTTGCCATTGTCAAACTTTTGATCTCTTCCAAGTCTGTCTGAGTCTTGCACCCAAGCGAATTACTCGAAGCTCTCACTCATTGGCTACTACTCCTATCAAAAGGTAGAGAGGCTACTTGACAAGGAAATAAGAGGAAATTTAGTTCAAACTTGCTAAAGCACAAGAGATGATTGCTTGTGTTCATCTGGACTAGGATTTCTTCTTGAAAGCTAAATTTTGATTTTCGTAAGTTTTACATTTGATGAATTCTAAAGAGCTCTTTGTTATTGGGACAAAAGTCAATCCTACTTAGTCAAGCTCGTTTATGTGAATATAAGAAAATAAAAACCTAAGGATATGACTTATTACACTACTTTTGTTAAGGGTGTCGATAGTAAATTGCCAATGACAACCTTGGATGATATTTTTCAAATTTTCAATGTTAGGGTAGAACCAACCAATTTTTAATGTGATGTGATTTTATGCTTGATATATGTTATGATCCCAAGGCAAGTTTTCCATAAAGAACAATAATCATTAGACTTTGCTTGCATAGTTACATAAATCCTATCTATGTGCTTTATTGCTTACAAGTGACTTTCTTAACAAGATCACTGGGTAACTGACGGCCTAGAACTTCAAAACTAGACGTCAACTACCTTGAACTCTTATCATCAAGGACCTTCACTGGCTTGTCAAAAATGGACCCTTGTTAAAGTCATGAAATTGGAATAACTTGAATTCAACTTAAAATGAATTTTATGACATTCTAATCATTTTCCTAATTTTGGAATTTGCATATCTGCTTGGTGAAATTCAAATTACTTATAACTATGCAATTCTATGATATAGAGACATAAGATAAATTTTGTTTCTCATATGTATGAAATTTGATTACGTGTTCTGTCTTTTAAGAGGCTAGACTTTACCATATTGTGCTAATTTGGATTGATTATATTATTCATACTTGAATTAAGAAGATAATGTTGCTAATTATTGAATTGTACAATCTTCAAGAAGCAAGATATTTTTGTCTTTTTCATGATTTAACAGCTAGTAACCTTTGGGATGCTTAGAAAACAAATTCAAATATATTATAAATGAGGTAAAAACCAAAAACACTTTTCTTGAAAGGGACACCTACAATGAACGATACCAAAATTGGAGATCGTCAAGATCAAAACTTGAAATAGTGGTTTATGTTTTAGCAAACGAAGAATGCAATGGCTAACACATTAAATGATGGTTGAAGAGCCATTTCTTTAAGGTATAAGATGCTAAGAATTTACTGAGTAGATTTTCGAAAAATGAACGGAAGTCAAGACCCTTGAACCAGTAAGCATTCGTTAGAGAAAAGCATCCAATGGAATATTTGAGAGTACCAACAACTACATCTTCAACATTCTCTAACGGTCTCATTCCCATTACCTATGACTAGAGACCTTGCTGAAGATAGGGAATGCACAACACACAAGAACAAAGGGCTTAACTACTATCCTAAGTACTATTGTACTTTTGAGTGACCACTTCAAATCTATGCAATCTTTGTGCACACAATGGAGATTCATTAGAGGCAACAACATGTGAGGTTCCTGCTTGTAAATAAGAAGATTAGCCATGAATGTCATCAGTCTAAGTAGGTAGTTAGGAGAAATCACTTTGAGAGAGGTCCTAAAAGGTGTACTATATAATAAAGGTCATTGTGCGAATACCTGTAAATTACGTATACCTTAAAATAGACTAATACAAGTGGTTGAATCCTAAAAAATGATCCTCAGGTGGGGATGTAGCCTGGTTAGAGGGCTTATGAATAAGCTCTAAGTGCTTTACTTTCTACATTAGTTTCTCACTACTCTACTTTCTTGATTTGTTTCCCTAGTGTTCTTGATTTTGTCGTTCAGCATCATTGAGCTTACTATTACATGGTATATTTTATGATAAGTTCGTATTTGAGAATATTTGTGAACACCCTATTTATTCACCCCCTGGGGTGACTAATTTTGCTTAGGACCAATATTTTTCTTCCTATATATCCCTAATTTGCATGGTGCAAACACTTTTGTGTAAAAGTGAGGAGGCTATACTTCCAAAATTTTTGAAAAGGAAAAAAATTTCGAATGAAAAACCAAAAAGATTTCAAGTTTTATAAATGGTGTGCGGTTTTAGGGAGTTTATGCAACTTTAGTAGATATTCATTCCATTTTTCTTAGATACAAATTGTATGTAATTAGGGTGTGCACGATTGGTCTTGGTCCAATTTTTAATCAACCCATGCGCAATTTCTTGCCCTATAAGGTAGCTAACTTGTAAGGGTTTTGAGCTTTGATGCACTAATTTATCACATGTAGTCTCACATTTCCTTCATGAGTGTCGCTTTCTGGATTAGCACTCTCCAGAACATAACCCAACTTTCTTCGACATCATATGTAGCATTTAGATGATTGATGAAATGTTAGAGGCATTCCTTATGTGATTTGAAATCTACAATAGCGAAAAAGCCACACTACGTTGAAAATGAACCCTTGCTAACTTGATAAGCCTTGAATCGATCTCCTTGTTATGAACCATTATTTTCAGCATTTGGCCAAATACATAATCTCATATCTCGAGCCAAGATTAAAGGAGTTTCATTTCACAAGTCCATAATTGGTTGTTCACGGATGAGAGTAATTGGTGGCATTGACATGCTTGTTGTAGCGAGAGGTATTGGTTGTCATGCCACTTAGTTAAACTTTAGTTCGAGTATGTGTATTTACAACTATTTCCCATGCCAATTGCTATTTGTATCACCCTAGCATTAAAAAAAAAGAAAAAAAAGAGATTGAAAAGGGAATGAAAGTGTTAGTGTGGTGACTGCACTTTGGTTTGTCCTAACTCATTTCACCTAAGTGCATTTGAGACATGTTTTTGTGATTTACAGATGAGATGTAAGGTTGGAGATCCCATAATGGTTGGTGTGTTTGATGCTCCTTTGTCTTTTGGCTATTTAGCTCCTCACTCCCCTAAATCGTTCGTCCATTTGTTACCCTTTACCTTGAGCTCCAGTGCCCCCCTTGTCAAGTGCCTTAGATCACCATCATGTACTTGAATTCAACTGGTTAAAGTCAAGAGTCTAGCCAAGTTTATGGTAGGATGTGTCATTTGGAATGCGTTTTGACCAAACTGTTACCACTATTTGGGCACATCAAAGGCGAAATCCACTTTGCCTAAGGTGAGTTTATATCATTTACTTGTTCATCACTTAAGTGGGATTGATTTGGTATGTGATTTTCATTAATTAGGATGGGAATTCTTGACATGTGCTACGATTGTCTATGTTGATTGGATGATTTGGAGTGATAGAAGTGTACATTTTCTTTCTCTTTGGTTTTTCATTTTTGCAATATTGTGCTTATATCTTTCATAAAATCTCACAAGATCGCACTCTTCTACTTGGAAGACCATAGAGTTCAAACGTTTTATTGCATGCACTAAATGTAACTTCTACACCTATAGAAAAAAGTAGCTTCCTCTTGTTTTACTAGAGGATTAGTAAATTTTAAATGTTGCTTGGATCTCGACTGATGCGATTTTAATGCCTCTAATACTTGATTTTTGGTCCAGATAAGCTTTAACTTTGGAAACATAGTTAGGTTTTGTGCATTTCTAGGTTCTAATGTGTTAAGCATTAATCTTATGGCACTTGGAGTAGAGAACTACACATTGCATGGAGATATACCCAAGGTGCGATAAGTAGGAGACAAGAAGAAATCAAACAAAGTTTTCTAACATAGTATGACCATTGTATTAAAGCAATAGACTTTGCCAACATGTACAAAATAGGAAACTAGATTGCCACCTGTGCTACTTGACACATTGTTTCAAGCTAGTTTTTAGCCTAAAAAAAATGTATAGGTATGCCAAACAGAGACTTGTTATAGTCATGCCTTCTTATGGGGCATCACCATGCCAAGTTCGGCCTACTTTACATGTAAGCTGTCTATAGGCTAATCAATTGTATCTTTTGGCAAATTTTTACTAGTTTACCTTTCTTTCATAGCTTTTCTCTCTCATAAACTCTCTAGGATCCCCTCTTGTTCAAGTAGGAAAAGTTTAATCTTTGAATTAGATTTTATCTTCCTTTGAATGCTCTTACTTAGTCATTACTTATTTTCACTTTCTCTGTCCAACTAACTCATAATACTCTATTTTTAATCGTGAAATTCTCCCCTAAAAACACAAGTTTTGATGAGAAGGATGGTCAAGGGGGATTAAAGACTCGCCCTTATAGGGTCTAAGTCTATAATAACAATCTCAATTATCTCATTTTTCAACCTTATTTTAGTTTACTTTTTCTCTTTCCCTTTTTTTAGCTTCTACATTTCCTAGCTTAAAAATTCACAGTAAAATGTAGTTGCTTAGATATTGAATTTGCAATTGGAAGCATATGGAAGGGTGGATAAGAAAGTCCAAGCAAGAATTTATCATACGGTGATCATGGTTTTATAAATTTTCTCTTCACTACTTTTTTTTATCGCTTTGATTCAGGACAACTAGTGATGGATGTCTAGGTCATATTCATTTCTTTTGTACTGATCATGTTTATGGAAGAAATTGAGGTTTTTGTGATTCCATGTTAAGCCTATCAATCACCTTATGTGCTTTTGTGAGTGACATTTATGATACGTTTCACTTTCCATGGCAGTTAATTTGATCATCTAGCTCAAGTGTAGAGTAGCCTAGTAGTGAGTAGTTGTAGCTTCATATATAGTGATTTGTACTTTTTGAGATCATAAGTGGAGGTTAGCTTAGCGCTAGTGGATTATTAGGGTGGGGCTAGTTTTATTGCATTCATCACTCTCTTCACTAGCAATCTAAGGATCAATTAGTGTGAATTAGTCCTAGGGGATGAAATCCTTTTTTCCCTAAAATCCTTCATCACTACTGTTGCTTGGTGGACCATTGTGGTTTATATCCTTCCCCAAACGAAATTAGGGAATGTCAGGGGTTAACATCCCATCCTAGTACTTCTCTCACCCCATTTCCTATTTTTCTTCATAGTCCCTTTTGTAGTGGCCTCGAATCATCAAAAGGAGATAAAAGAAAGTCAGATTATGGTAATGAATGTCTATTGAGGTGTCACATGTTAAGGCCCCATCCATGTAGAGGTACCACTGGATTATGCTTTGTGAACCAGCTAAAGATGTTACTGCCTTGGACACTGAGGAGTACAATATTGCCCTTTCCTTGAAAGGGAAATCTATTAGAAACCCCAGGATATCTTGATGATTTAGATTTAGTGTAGTTTTTATATAGCTATGCTTTTGGCTTTTGGCATCTTATATGCTTATAGCGTAATCGCTCTTTAATTAAGGATATGTGTGTACCTTGCGTCCTTTTCTGATTGTTGATGGAGGTTAATATCTAGGATTTCTAGCCCAATCTTGAGTTAAATTTCACATTTAGGCCTTTTGTTTTCTTCTGCTTGACTTGGTCTTTGCCCCTTTGATATCCCTAGCTCTATTTTCCTAGCCCATTTAAGTATGGTTTGGATCATAAAGTCACTAAAGTGGACAACTAGGTTTTTACCTATTACCTTTGTTAGTTCTCTTTCTCTATTTAAAAGGAGTTTCTCAGTTATTAGGCTCTTAAGCTTTAGACCAAGCTTCCAACACATATTCCCATCTTGCTTATTCCAACAAACCTTGCAATTAATTTCTCAAATCTCTCAACCAATCAAGAAAAATGGCCAATAAATTTTTTAAGAAACATATTTAATAGTGCCTTCCATTATTCGAGGTGGTTCTAAAGGCATCCCACAGTGAGCAAAGGCCTTTCGGTGGCTTTAGGCATGAAATTGAGGGACTATGGTTTATCCGTATTGACAATAGTGAATGTCGCTAGGCCAAAAGCTTTAACAGAATGGTAGACATCCTAAGAGGTCAAATTTGAATGCTCAATGCATTGATATTTGTCTCCCAGAACCCAAAAGCTCTATCTTAGAACACCCCTAGGGGTTTAATGCAATGTTTAGGGGGCATTCTAAGTTCTACTTGAGGCTTCGCCTTTCCCCTTTCCTCAAGACGTTATTGAAGAACTCTAAATTTGGACTTTTCCAATTCACTTCCAACAGTATTACCAGTATCATTCTGTACAAGATTTTTTTTGTTGTGCATAACAAAAGGTCCAGCATGGCTGAACTCATTTAATTTCGCCGGTTCCTGAAGTCTACCAATGTTTACTACTTTGAGTTATATGTAAAAAGGGTATTCTTCTTGACAAGCCTTTCGGCGTCAAGCATTAAAATGGGTCCTAAGTGTATGTCAACAATCTCCACAAGGAGTTCCCTTTCCAATTCCCAGCACAAAAACCCCCTATTATGCCACGTATTTAAGGAACGCCAAAAAACCAACTCTTGGTCTAGAGGAACTTCAAAAAAAAAAACATAGCCATCTGGAGGCGACATGTTGTTGATCGTAAGGAAGATGGCGTTGTTAACCTCCTGAGCAGCCAAAAAAATCTTAGGTAACCTCTGTTTGTTCTAGTAGCTTTTTAGATTTTGGACTTTAAATTTTGCTTACCCCCTATCTTCCTTCTCAGTGTAAGGCTCACTAGCTATTAGGATCTTCTTCAAGAGAGAACACTAAGTAGGGGGATTCTAGGAAAATGAAAAAAATTGGACCCTTCACAATAAAGGTCCCTATTGTGGGGCCTATATCGTATGGAGAGAAAAGGGAGATCTCCTATATGGATCCTACTTAGATTAGCCAATTTGACCCAAATACCAACATGTATGAATACATATATAATATGCTCAAACACAACCCATACACAATGCGATGCGCGTGCACCATTAACATAATGCTAGATCAAATCATGGCTAGCTACTTGTTTAGTCAACAAGAGTACCAAATATTATACCACTATTCACCTAGATTTTAGTTATCTTTGAGCTCATTTTGTGCTTTAATAGGATTTTGTGTAGTTTTGTAGGTAGTAAGCATATGAGAAAAAAAACTAAAAAATTGAAAGTTCAATAAATGACTTTTTATTAATTGCCATGGCGACCCAACTCTTGTACAAGCCCAGCCTGATCCTCATTTCATTCCCAGGCTAGAAGTCAATGCCTCACTCTCTTCCAACATAGCAAGTCAAGCCCACTTGATGATATGTTGTAGTTAGGTACAATTAGGAAACTATAAAAGTTACTTGAAAAATAAGAGATCTATTGTAATATGAAAAGTAGAAGAATGTTTTGGAAAGTAGGAAATCTAGTGTAATTAGGAAAGCATTGGGGCGGTTGTTACTAGTATAAATAGGGGTGGTGCACTTTAAAAAATATCAATTTCCTCCCCCTTTCAATTCTAGCTTTAGTTTCTTGTTGTTTTAGTGATTATTATAATTTTAGAAATTCTTTCGATTCTAGTTTTATGCAATATCTTATTTTTAGTTTTATTTCAATTTTTCTAGTTATAGTTTCAATCCAAGTTTTGTAGTTTCTATTTTAGTTTAATTTTTGTCACCTCCAAAAGTATTTCATATAAAGTTTTGATATTGATGGAAAGCTCACTAAACTCAACTCACACTCAAAAGAATGCAAGAGAAAACGAAGAACAATGAGAACTTAGGTTTGAGGATAATGGAATCCGAATTGAAATGAGGGTTTAGGATAAAATGAATGTTGACTCTTAGATACAGAATTTGATGGAATCCTGCCTAGTCAAGACCTTTTCCATGAAGATACAAGTCCAACACGTCCAAGAACGACGTCACAAGTGAAGAAAATGCCTCACATTTTGCAAGGAGGACAAGCAAGCATAAACGGGCTAACCGGCTACAAAATGCCCGGTTTTGTGCATTTGATTTCTTAAGTTACATTGTAGCTTAAACCTAATATTTTTGCATTTTTGGAATCCTTTTGAAGTTGTCTTGCAGGTCCATGCATTTTTTTCAAGTCATACACTCAAGAGGATGGAAGATCAAGGTCATTTTCGAAGCTACCTCAAGTTGGCCCGATCTTGCACGGTTGGAAGTATTAGTCAAATTAACCATTCAAACCTTTTTGAAACCTCGATTTTTTTGAGGGGGGGTTTCTACACATCCTAGAACTACCCCCCCTCCCCCCCCCACATTTAAAATTCAGATCATGACCATTTTAGCTCTCCCAAAATTTTGCCTGAAAAATGGCTTCAAACCGGCTTGAACCCGATTTAGCAAATGGCCAGCTATTTGCTTCCGTCCAAGGGTTTACTCACTTCATCAGCTAGAGAGGTACGCAATTCAAGGATGGCACACACCCCTAGACTCTCTAGGAAAGAGCAACCAATGGGAGAAGGGCTGCACTGGAAGATGTGTCCTGGTTTCTATTGGCTAGCCGAAATGGGATTGTCTCTTGCTTCCCATTGGATAGCCGAAAAGGGGCTTTCACTTTTCGGCTAAAGCACATGCCATTTGCTGCATTTCTAAGTAGAATTAGCTTAAGTATAAGTTAATTCAAGTTGTAATAAGCATTTTCCTTGTTTTCTTTAATGTAATAGTTGTGGTTAAACTAGTTTAGGCAACCTAGTGATCGATTAAGCTAGTAACCGGATGCATTAGCCTAAACTAATACTTTTCCTCTCTACGAAGGAAAAGTGAGGTGCTTGCTTGCCATTTTCCTGAGTATATAAGGCAAGCCACGGCCATTGCTAAAGACACTACACACTTTTGAAGAAGAAATTCAATTTGAGAGCTTGTTTTCTCTCTACCCAAACTCTTGCTTGCTTATCTTAGTTTAGGCCAAACTAAGTGGTGTTCAAGTGAGTCTTAACCTTGATTAAGTGGTAATTCTGTATCTTAATCAAGATTAAGGGCCCTAAACTCAAAGGTTGGTGGTGATTCTATATCCAATCCTAGAGTTTAGCCTATCCAATTCTGATTTGAGTTACTTGATTTCTAAGTGAAATTCTATGGGTAGGAATACCGGTAGTGGTAAGGTTGCCTACAGCTGGATCTCCCCAGACCCAGCAAAAGCGGGACCCACATTGGGAGTTTGTTGTTGTTGCTGTTGTTGTTGATTTCTAAGTGAAGTTATTAGCTTGAATTCTTAAGTTAATCTCTTTCACTTAGCATATTCTTCACTTTCCTCATTCTTCCATTCCATTTACCTCCATTAACAACCATACTCCACGGCCTAAACTCCACAAAAGGGCTTGAAATCAATCCAAACTTCTAAAGCCTTCAAACCGTGCAAAACTAGTTCATTCTTGTTTTTGTGGGCAGCAAATTCGCACGGTGTGGCCGTGCACATAGGCACGACCGTGCCACTCTTAGCCGTGGCAAATACTTGAGTTTTGAGCTGTCCTTTGATGTAAGTTAGCTTGGGTAGCTTCTTCCCTTGAGCTTTACATCAGAATTTTCCACCAAAATCAAGGTTAGGGGTGTATGCGCTCAGGGTTTGAACCTTGTTCAAATCAGAACGTATTCAAGGTGAAAGCAAACTAATTGGATACTAAAATACAAGCTGAACTCCGAAAGCAAATACAAAGATAAATTGAAACTAAACCAACTCTTAGATACAGAAATCACCACTAAGAACTAGTTTAGGGCCCTTAATCTTGACAAGGAAATAGAAACACCACCAAATCAAGGATTGAGACTCACTTGAACATCACCTTACTCAGCCTACATGAGGATAAGTAAGTTAAGTGTTTGGTTTTCACAAGGAGCAAAGCTCAATGTAATTTCATTCAAGATAATAAACAAGCTGATTATAAAATTGACTCTCTAAGGCCTTATATACAAGCAGACAAGCTAGTCAAGTAAAGGGGTATGTGAGGTTTCTTCAAGATTAGTAAACCTCCTAAACTAGATAAAGAACCCGACTTAGCTTAATCTCCTAAATCAGTAAAATACATACTTACGTAACCATTCTAATTAACACCCTTGAGTCTAATTAACCTTTAGGATTAAGCCTAAACTCATTACTAATCTTGTAATTAAGCAAGTAATAAGTTGTCTTCATATGGGAGAAAAGGAGAAAAGTAGTTGGTTGCTTTTTGCTTTACAGCTAGCCAATGAGAACATTTCTGCCTTTCCTTCCTTGTTCTTCCTTGGTTCTTTATTTGGCTAACCCATGATTGTGTCCAAGCCTCCTTTAACTACCTAATCATGCTGCTAGGACAAGATTGAATGGCTGGAATGACATCAACCACCAAATGCACTAACTAGATGCAACTGAGCAAAATCGAGCAGAATATAGGCTATTTTTACTCACCACATATCGCATGCAAAAAGTAGGTAGGATGTGAATTTCCTTACATGGATGAAAACCTCAGGATGTATCCTAACTCCTTCAAGTGGAAATGCAAAATTATGACTTCATTTGGTGGCCTAAAACCTCAGAAAACTCATACTGGTCAGAACCGGGCTCCAGCTAGCACGGCTTACAAAAATGACCTGGATCTTTAACTTGCACTTGACTTAACTCTACTTTCTCAATTGGAATAGGTAATTAACATCTTGGGGAACCAAGGCATTCAAAAAAATTGGGACTTAAACCTCATGGAGGCCTGCATAATCAAGAACACAAAATCGGCCAAATTCTGGCTGAACCAGACAGTTTTGACAATTTGGATTTGAAGGCTAATTTGGATGGGTAAATAAAGTCCAAATGACATGGACTTTGCTTTATCGGAAACCAACTTCCTCAACTTCAAAATCATGGGAAAATATTGGACTTAAATCTCATGGAAGTTGAAGTAATAAAGGACACAAAACTGGGCAGAAAACTAGAATTAACCCTGGACAATCTGTTTTTAACCTTAGCAAAATCTTGGCTATTCCTTAGACTTTTGATGACTAATTTGGATTTCCTTGACTTCCTTGGACCACCAAATTAGTGTTCCTTGAAGGATCTCCATCATCATCCCCTTGTTGTGAAGGATTTGCCCTCAAATCTAATGGGTAAGCACTAATAGGTTGGAATCTGGCTGAAATATGATAAGCTAAGCAAATAAAGCTTGCTTGATGCGAATTTTGTGGATTTAGGAAGTGGTTTGGTAAGGGACACTCTGGTTTATTTTGAACATTCAAAATCCACACTTGGGTTTATGCTCATCGTATGAGGCCATTAAAAATGGCTTACTAAAAGTAAGAAAGAAATCATAATGTTCTGGTTCTTTTGATGGTTTGTGGAGTTCAAAAAAATCACAAGCAGATGCAAGGAGATTAACTTTGCTAAGGGGAACATCATTAGCATGGTTTCCTTAAGTAATAATCAATGAGCATAACTTTCTCTGATCAGTGCAACTGCAGGAAAACCTTCGTTCATCTTTATCTTCTTTTGGATCATTCCAAGTTTGTTCCAAAAGAAGCATTTTACCTCATAAGCTTTCACTACTGCCTTCTATAGAGTTTCCTCAAGATCACCCTCATCATCCTCCTCATTTTCGTGCCCTTTCACAGCCTCCCATTTGGCTAATGTGGTGACCCCTCAGTTTGTAAAATTCGAAGCTAAGTGTCCAAATCCTTGGCACTTAAAACATCTTTGGATGCCCTTAGGAATGGGTTTAGGTCTATTTTGAGGTGGTTGGCTATTTAGTGGGGTTAAGGTTTTTTGTCGGGTGGAGGGTGGGGGAATCATGGGTTTAGGAAAGGGATTAAAACTCCTCACATTGAAAGGTTGATTCGAGGGTGTGGGACTAGAAAACTCACACTTGAAAGGGTTGGCTTTTCTTTGTTGCTCAACTTTATGAGCAAGAACACATACCTCATCAAAAGTAGTAAACAGTTCCAACTCCACCACGTTAGCATACTTAGGCTCAAGTCCTCACAAGTATCTAACTATGGTTTGTTCTTCTGGCTCTTGAATATCACACTTGATCAGGAGTTTCTCAAACTCGTGTGTGTATTCCTCTACATTCAGGTTGCCTTGAGTAAGGGTGTGAAGCTAAGGGTAGCTATCTTGAACATAGGTGGGAGGAAGGAATCGTGACATAAGTTTTGCCTTTATCTTCTCCCATGTTCTGTTCTTGCTTTTTCGATTTCTAGGCCTCTTAGAACATAAGGTAGTCCATCATAATGAGGCGTACTTCCTTAGCTTAAGAGCAAAAAGTTTAACCATCTTATCTTCAGGAACTTCTTTATACTCAAAGATCCTCTCAACAGTACGCACCCACTCAAGAAACTCATCAGGATCAAGTTTGCATTCAAACTCTGATTTCAATTCTAAAATTATTAGAGTTAAGAAGTTGCCTTTGTTCTCTCCTTGTTCTCCTTAGAGGCTCCTCCTCATTAGAAGAACTCAAATAATTGCTTGCTGCCTCATCTTCATTCCCACGGATAGAACCAGGTGGGCTAGCAAACACCTTTTGCTTTTGCTTCATGAATTCGCTCATTTGCCTTCTCAAGTACTGATTTTGACCTTTGAATTCTTGATTAGACTCTTGAAGCTGCTAGTTAGAAGCAAAAGTAACTTGATCGTTCTTCATTACAACTTCAAATTTTTCTTCCAAACTCATACTATAAGTCATGTTGAAATTGGGTGTGTATGGACAGATTTGGGGATGCATGTATGGATTGTGTTTGGGGGCTGAATTGAGGGTGTATGGATGGCATTGGTTTCAGGCCAAGATCTAGACTTGTTCTAATACCAAATATGATGGAAAGCTCACTGAACTCAATTCACACTCAAAGGAATGCAAGAGAAAACCAAGAACAATAAAAACTCGGGTTTGAGGATAATGGAATCTGAATAGAAATGAGGGTTTAGGATAGAACTAATCTTGACTCTTAGATATAGAATTCACCACCAAGATCAAGGTTAGGGGTGTATGTGCTCATGGTTTGAACCTTGTTCAAATCAGCATGTGTTCAAGGTGAAAACAAACTAATTGGATATTAAAGTACAAGCTGAAATCCGAAAGCAAATACAAGGATAGATTGAAACTAAGCCAACTCTTAGATACAAAAGTCACCACTAAGAACTAGTTAGGGCCCTTAATCCTGATAAGTATATAGAAACACCACCAAATCAAGGATGTAAGACTAATTTGAATACCACCTTATTCGGCCTAAACAAGGATAAGCAAATTGAGTGTTTGGTTTTCACAAGCAGCAAGACTCAATGTAATTTCATTCAAGATAATAAACAAGCTAATTACAAAAGTGACTCTCTAAGGCCTTATATACAAGCATACAAGCTAGTCAAGTAAAGGGGGTGAGGTTTCTTCAAGATTAGGAAACCTCCTAAATTAGCTTAAGAACCTAGCTTAGCTTAATCCTAAGTCAGCAAAATACAAGCGTGCATAACCATTCTAATTACAATCCTTAAGTCTAGTTAACCTTTAGGATTCAGCCTAAATTCATTACTAATCAAGTAATTAAGAAAGTAAGCAGCTGTCTTCATGTGCGAGAAAAGGAGAAAAGTAGTTGGTTGCATTTTGCTTTACGGCTAACCAATGAGAACATTTCTGCCTTTCCTTGTTATTCATTAGTTCTTCATTTGGATGACCCATGAATGTGTCCAACCCTCCTTTAACTACCTAATCATGCTACTGGGACAGGATTGGATCGCTGGAAGGACATCTACCACCAAATGCACCAATTAGATGCAATCGGGCAAAATGCAGTAGAATGTAGGCTGTTTTTGCTCACCACATATCTCGTGCAAAAAGTAGGCATGATTTGAATTTAGTTACATGAATGGAAACCTTAGGATGTCTCCTAACTCCTTGAAGTGGAAATGCAGAATTATGACTTCATTTGGTGGCCCAAAACCTCAGAAAATTCAGATCAATCAAAACCAAGCTCCAGCCAGCACAGTTTGCAAAAATGACATGCTTCTTAAACTTGCACTTGACTTAACTCTACTTTCTGAATTGGACCAGCAATTAACATCTTAGGGAACCACGATACGCAAAACAATTGGGATTTAAACCTCATGAAGGCCTAAGTAATCAAGAACATAAAACCGGGTAAATTCTGGCCCAACCGGGCAGTTTCGACAGTTTGGATTTGAAGGTTGATTTGGATGGGCAAATAAAGTCCAAATGACTTGGAATTTTCTTTAATGGAAAGCTAACTTCCTGGACTTCAAAATCATATTAAACTATTGGACATAAATCTCATGGAAGTCAATGTAGTAAAGGACACAAAACTAGGCAGAAAGCTAGAATTAACCCGGGACAATATGTTTTAAACCTTAGCAAAATGTGGGTTATTCCTTAGACTTTTGATGACTAATTTGGATTACCTTGATTGCCTTGGACCTCCAAATTAGTGTTCCTTGACGGATCTCCATCAGATATTTGTTATTCCTTTGGGTTCATATTGGATGTTGGATACTCGTGAGTGGCACTCATTGAAGGTTTCATTTTCTTCATTGGATTTAAGTGGTTGCGCTAATCTCTTTCCTCTCCCTTGTTTGGTGGTTAATTAGAATTTATAATTTCATTAGTAGTTGTGATAATTTCTTTAACAGTTCATGTTTAATTTACTACTTTCAGTCTAACTAATATTGGTTAGTTTTAGTTGTAGTGACCTAGATTTGACCTCGTCCCTATGGAGTAGCCCTTCTAGTACTATGGCTGACAACCGTACACTAGCAGTAAGTTTTACATCCTTTTTGGATCCTATTGCCACTAAGCATCAAAAATAATCCCCTTTTTTGTTCATATAGTTCTATATGTCTTAGGCTATAAAAACTTTAGAAACACATATTAAAACACTTAACCTTTATTCACATGTGTAGAGTACTAGCAGTAACGTACCTTGATTAGTTTTCTTTGAATTGGGTGTTAGATCTATGCACATAAACACACACTTAGTAGTATTAATCTTAGATCTTCATCTTTTATGACCTTCTTAGCTTATGATTTTAGAGATGTTCTCAGTGAACTTGTGCTTTGTCTAGGAATTACTAGGGAGGTTTGTGCACGTAAAGTCATTGATTCTATAGTCGATACCATGAGAACTTGTCAATAGCTCAAGAGTAAAATCTATAATCTATGCATGCTTGTAAAATCTTTGTGTTTTACCGTGTGACACTTAACCTCAATCCTTTTATCCATGCTAGATACTTAGAGTCTATGCTAGCTTAAATCTTTCAAGAAGAAAAGGATAAAGTTAGCTAATTTCTTCCTGGCGTTTGAGGAAAAACGGGAAGAAGAGAGTTTTGAGGATCTTTCAATTACGCTGACGCATGCATGTACCCTTCACTTAGGCTTTATATCTTAATTTGTTTACTTACCAATGAACACTAATAATGCCCTAGCTTTGTTGTTTGCTCTGTCTTCTTTTCTAATTCCTAACCCAGTAAACCTCAGTTTCCTTCTCACTCTCACCTCGCTCTACTTATTCTAGATGAAAGTTATAAAGGGCGAATGCAATGGTTATACGTGGGAGGTGAGGGAGGCAAGGTGAAGATTCCTTTTTTAATAGACATCTCACTTGATAGATTTCATGCATGCTCTCTCTTCACTTGTTTGGCTCTCAGATTAAGATAGGTGTTATACTGATTTCCTAGCTTTGTTTGAGGGGTCAATGAAACTGTTACACCTATATGATGTGTCCCTCTTTTCTATTTTGCTTGCGTAGGGTGTCTTTACTTTACTCTGCTTTACTTCATCAAACAAAATCTTTTTTACCGATGCGCAGCGTTGCCGACCATTTTAATGTTCACAAATCTCCGATGGGTGCTTGACTTTTCTAATGTCAAATCTTATCCTCAAGCTTAAATGTGAATCCTTTAATTAGTAATTCTCAACTTGAAGAAAATACGATGCAAAGTCAACTTGATAATTACTTAGCTATGCAACTCAGATGGGTGGCTCATGCTTATACAACTAAATGGCTTGCTTAAAAAATAAAAATTAGACACATCCCCATGACTCCTTGATCTATTTTACTTAAGGTCAATGCTTAGTTGTGTAAATTATCAATTTGGGCAGATAATTAAATAACGCATGCTTGCCTTTGGACAATTTCATTCAATGTTTATAGGTACACTTTTTTACATTGCAAATGCATTTTCATGTAATTTATCATATGACTTATAAGGTCCATGCCTTGCAGGCAGTTATGAGTAAATTTAACCTTTTTTTTTCTTTCTTGTCTTTTAATCCAATGACTTAGTTTGTCAATCCGATGTTCTTTGGGTGGGATTTTTCGGGACCATATATATCCAAAAATGCCAGCTCTTATGGGGTCACAATCTTTTAATCCTTAGTGAAGTGAAATATCTAGGCAACTATGACACATAAGCTCATGGATTGTGTTCCTTACCTCCTTTGATAATGTTCAAGGCCAATAACTAGTGTACATGGCATGGAATGGTGAAGTTGGGGGCCCTACCATGAGAAAATGCATGTCTCATGTTTGATTTCCTGTGTCAAATTTTGAAACAACCTCTACTATCAATCCTCTAATTTTTGGATGACAGGTTATCGCTTAAGTAGGTTTAAATGGTTATGCTTACCCCCTTAGGCACATAAGTTGCGATGCTATTTAAAGTTTTTGGGCACCTTAAGCGTATGTACTGCAAACAGCACTAGCATGCCTAAGGTCTATCTGAATCAACGCCTCAAAATTTAAACGTATAAATTTATATGCAAATGTACTTTCATCTACTTTCCTATATAACTTTTAAGGTTCATAATTTCTATGTACCTTATCGAATAATTTTTACATAAAATTTCGTCGTATAAGATTTAATAGGAAATACTACAACATGTATATGTAAAAAAGATTAACTATCATTTTTGAGCGTAATATATTCAATTTAATTCTTCATATACAATTGATGTCACCCAAACAGGTTTTATCATATAAAATTTTATTTATTCTCAGGGTTAGGAGGTGGGATGTGACATCCTTCTCCCTAAAAAGAGTTTCATCCTTGAAAATTAGGTTATACATCTAAATAATTTTGAAATTTTCATTTCATTTCTTCTGCAGCCTCCTAGATAGCTTTTCGTATTCTATGATGAGGCTATATTATCTTGACTAGCAATGCATCCTTATCTATCAGGTTCTTGAAACCGATAGTTAATTATTTGCATAGAGTACGAGAATTTGTGTGATTGCAAATCGAAGACCGAAGACCAGATATAAATTCAGTCTGTAATTTGAATTAGAGACTAAAGTTAGAGCAAAAAAGCTCTGGTTCCTTCCGAGATCGAAAACAGAAATGGACTTTAATAGACACAAAATTCAGTGACGACAATAATTTGACTACACT
This sequence comes from Selenicereus undatus, assembly GCA_017589665.1. NCBI lineage: Eukaryota > Viridiplantae > Streptophyta > Magnoliopsida > Caryophyllales > Cactaceae > Selenicereus > Selenicereus undatus. Next base: position 50,130,560 of record JACYFF010019584.1, read on the forward strand.
GGAGACCAAAATTAGCGTCCAAGTATTGAGCCCATGTCGATTAGAGAGTGAATTATTTTTGATCCACGTAATTTAGTCCCTACAATTTGGTCTTCAGCTTTCTGAACAAATTATTGTCATGTCATATATAATTATAATGTTGCTCTTGCCTTAGGCTGCACAGCCACCAGACCCTCTCCCCTCAATCATCTTTCCCCTCCTTCTCTCCACAACCCTAAACAACCCATTATCGCTATTTCTCTCTTTCTGCTCAGCAATGGTGGAGGAGACCATAAAGAAGGGCTGGTGGTAAGCTCCTTGGAGATACTTATTGATTCTGTCCCCACTATCGCCAACATCTCTCTAGCAGAGACACTTGGATTCCTAAATGCTCCCGACGGTGTTTCCGCCAACGCCCCAACGTTGTCGCTAGGCTTGGGAACAACACTACCTTCATTGGTAGATTAGATGAAAATAAGTTCAGTTATATTGAATCTCTTTTCTTGCACTTGCATGGTATTGTTGTGTCTGTTATTTCTCACGTGGCTAAAAAGTTTATCTTACTAGTGTTCTCTAACTTTCCACCTTTTGCCCCCCCTCCCCCAACACATTATGAGCATTATGGGTGCTCTATTTTATGAACAAATTAAAACTGATTTGTCATTTTCCGCCATTAATTAATTCAAACTCATTTATTTCGTATGTAGGAGTCCAAAATTGTTATTTAATTGGCTAGATGATTTTTGGAAAATTTCCTCTATAGAAGAATAGTTAGTTGGGGCAAGCTGTTGATGTAAAGCTATTGGTGGATCCTATTCTTGTGTAAATTTGGATTTTAGTATTCCATGGCTTCATGATGTTGCTAAGAAAGTGTTGAAGAATTTTCAAGTAATCTACTTTTTCCACTTCCTTGATTGAGTCTTTTGAATCTTCTTTTAAAATGCTAAGGGCTTCAGTTTTGTGCTAGGTTTTTATCTCTATTCAATCTAATTTAACTAATCAAATAATCTGCTAAAAAATTCTTGAAGTTGCTTCTTGTTTTCTTCCTCTATTCTAAATAATTATCTTTTGTATTGGATAACTTCCTCTTAGAAATCCGTTAATTTATGTGGCTTTGCTTATTCGGACAGATGAATAGAGGAAAAGTTCATGTTTGCAAATAAAATAACTTGAAGTATTTGATTATGTATTTTAATATTTCTTCAAAAAGAAATAAATATTTTGGAAGAAGTAAGTTCCACCACTTTTTCCACCACTACAATAGAAAAGAGGAATTTTGACAAAAAATTTTGACGGACTTTTGGTCTGTCAAAATATGTGACAGAAATTTTGACGGAAGAATTTGATTTTGACGGCATTACTGTGAACACATATCTCAAAAAAAAATTTGACGGACTTTATCAAATTTTGACGGACACTTGGTCAAAAACTAGATTTATTGTGCATTTTGACCGCATCCATCAAAAAGAGATGAAAATTTTTGACTAGGTGAAAGTAGTTTTGACGGGCCTGTCAAAATTTCTGCAAAATCCCGCCACTTGCATTGATTTTGATAGGACCTGACAGAATTATTCATCTTTTCGAGTGACCTTAATTATTTTCCTCTCTCACTCTCTCTCTACAACCCCTCTCTCCCTCTCTCTCTCTCCCCCACTCAAATAATCCCACCCATGCTGCATTCCCTCCTCACGCCCCAAATTTGCCCCCCAAATCCCCACCCTCTCTCTCTCTCTCCTAAATAAGTAATGGAAAGTATCTCTCTCTCCTGAAATAAGTAATGGAAAATCTCTTTCTCTCTCATCCGAAAATAACCCTTCCCCTCCTAGAAAATATTACCTTACAAATGTATGTACCTTATTAGGTACATATGCTGCGCGTACAGTGCACAACCTCAGACCTATAGCAATTAAAAATAATTTAATTTTGTTTGTTGGCACAAAAGATTCACTACAATTGGGGAAAGGTTCCCTGCAGTTGGGAAAAGATTCACTGCATTGCGTAAAAAATTTATTGGATCAAAATTAAGGTGTAAAACTGTAGAATAAATGTTGGTGTTACGTTGTCCATATTTCGTCGTTGTCATTGTTGCACTACAATCATAATGTGGTTTACATATGCTTATATAGCTAAATCGTGTAAATATGTTTATATAGCTGTGTTGATATGCAGATATTCTTTCTAGTGTTTCAGAATGAATATTAATTTGTTGTGTGCTTCAATTTCTTGGCAAAGAAGGTGAAGATTATCCATTCTGCTAGTCATAACAATGTGGACAATGGTGCTATTCTTGTTTGTGTCAACCTTTTGGTAATTTTCTATATTACCTTTTCGCCCTTTTGATATTCTAATCCTCTAATATTTGAAGTTACCTATTATAAATGTATACTACTTTTTTTCCTAGGCTCGGTGCTTCTCAAAGTGTTTTCCTGATAAAATCCCCAAATCAGCCAGGGGTAAAGCTATTTCTATAGAGAGTTTGCAATTAGAGCAACCGAAACTACCCTGGATGGAAGTTTCAAGAAAAGCTTATCCTGACTAAGGGGTGTATGCAATGCGACACTTTGAGATGTACATGAGAGATGTTGAGAAATGGACTACCAGGTTTAAGAAGTTCAATGTCAGTTCACTTTTTTTTCCCTTGTTATAATTAAGTGAATTATATCATCAAAAGTTTTGACAGGTTTTTTGCTCTCAATAGGCACCCTTGTTAAAGAAGCTCATCCATCATGTCTACTTACCAAGGGCCACGTCCAGATGGATTGAGAGTGTAATTACATGTAGTAAAGGTTCATATGTCTAGCTACATAGATCAACTATGTATCGAACAAAAAGAAATATGGCTTGAGGCTTAAAATCCTTAGAGTCATCCATGGAGAACTCCTTATAGGTCAACAATGCCTTATCTTTCAGCAATCCTCACAGCTTTACCTAGCATAGTAATCACAACATTCTCAGACAAAGCCTCAAAAGAGAAGAGATTAACAGCCAATCTGTCTTAAAAAGGGATTTAAATTTGCTTCTTGGCCTAAAAGGTTCACTGCAATTGGGGAAATGTTTCTTGCAGTTCGGAAAAGATTCACTGAATTGTATAAAACATCTTCATTTTGCTTCTTGGCACAAAAGCTTCACTGCAATTGAGGAAATGTTCCCTGTAGTTGGGAAAAGTTTCACTGCATTGTATAAAAGATTCATTCGATCAAAATTAAGATGTACAGTTACAAACAATACCTTGTCACTAAATAGGAATCAATATTAGTATGCACGTACATCTACAACCACCAAAACAATTCTAACATTGACAAATTCCATCAGCTCTAATATCCACAAAATATTAAACTGTGTAAAAAAAAATGATGGTGTCCTCATGATATCAATTTTGACATTCATAATGTCACCAAATATTTTCAAGTGCACCATCTCCGACAAACACTGTGGTACATGCCACCTGCATCAACAAATATTTTGTCCTTTAATTATAAAAATTTTCTAACTATATTTGTTAAAATATAGAGTGATCATGTAGTTTATTATCTCAATAGTTGCAGCTCCAACATTAGTGTTGGACATGCTGGGATCTTCCGAAGGCCGTAGACAACTTGTTGCCTTCAAAAACCACGTAAGCTACTCCTTTAATTATAAAGTGAAAATGAAACTTTTTCATTATTTCTTTAATTAAATTTTGATAATTTGAGTACAGTGATACCTCAATAATTATTATGTTCATTTAATTATGGTTATCCTATGAATAGCATAATTTGATACTGTTAATCGTTCTTATTTATTTGGTATATCTTTCCAAAAATGCAGTGAAATCTTTCTACACTGCAGTGAAACTTTTGTACACAGCAGTGAACCTTTTGCCTAAATTAGTGTACCTTCTTTGTCAGCTTATGTGTAACGATTTTGTTATTACAATCCTATCTTTGAGGAATTTTCTCAAACACCTTATGTGCAACCATGCTTAACTTTAAAAGTTGCATTAGGTTGCTATTCTTTGCATTGAAGATTGATAGACAATTGTTTGTTTGAGCAATTTTATGAACCATACCTTGAAATCCTAGAATATGTAACTCTTCAATGAGCAATTCCTCTGCTTCAGCTACCACTTGTTCCTTAAAATCCATTGATTTTGCTCATTTGTATTGCTAATTTTCAGGATGGATCATGTATGTTGCTCAAAATTATCTTCATCAAAATTCAAATATGCAGTGTTTGATTTTGCAGATTTGGTCGTGTGTTTCTTTCTCAAATTTTCTTGCTTAAACTTTCACGTGTGTTTCTCTTCAGATGTTAGTCTTGTGGGCCACCCAAATGCAAAGAAACAGCTGGGCCCAATTTTGTATCTGTAGATTGCAGCATATGTTCATCCTGGCTCAATTTAACAGGATCCTTTTATATATAGGTGTGTACTTTTCTATGGTACATAGGTATGTACCATAGACTAACTGTTCCCCTCCCCACCCTCTCTCTCCTTCAAGATTTGCGTTCCATTCTACGAAAATATTTACCTTACACCCGCATGTACATTGCATCGTACATACCGTCAACTATCATCTATCAGGTAACACATTTATAATAATATTTTCACCTAAAACTACAAAGAACTGTGATGGCTGATTGGTGTAATATGTGGCTTTTAAACTATAGGTGTGAGGTTCGAATCTTAGGAGAGCTTTTTCCCACATTCTTTTCATTTGTTTCCCCTTGTTTCTCTACCTTCCAATCCTCTAATTCTTTTGTTAGGCTGTTATTTATTTTGAACTTCTTTTAATGATCTTATCAAATTTCATTAGTAAATATATGTTGAAATTTACTTTTTTGCTTGTTGGCACAAAAGATTCACTGCATTTGGGGAAAGGTTCCCTGTAGTTGTGAAAAATTCACTGCATTGCATTAAAGATTCATGGGATCAAAATTAAGATATATCATTACAATCCACCGACACCAAATAAGAATCAATAGCAGCATGCACATTTACAATCAGCAAACAACTCTAATATCCACAAAATATTAAATTGTGTTAAAATAAATGATGGTGTTCTTCTGTAACTGTTCGTTGTGATTTCAAAAGATGTTGTTTGGTGAGATCACAAAAAGGATGGTTGTGCACCTTATCGTGCCTCGTAAATGTCCATACACCATTTCCATCTACTGAAAACTGAATCATTGCTTTGCAACTGACTCGGGTTACTCGTTTGCTGTATGACCTTCTATCGATGTGTTCTTCATTTTTTTGGGCAACATTTCTCTTTGTACCTTGTTTAGAACAACAATATCTCTTTGTTGTTATACCACTTCGATCAGCTTTCGTCCGTTGTGAATCCCTACGAATGCTGAACCCCACTCTTAGACCATAAGTGTTATACAAATCATACGTTTCTTGCTCAGATTTGACACTTTGTCCAATCAACACAAATTCATCATTCTCGACATATTCTTGTCCGATGGGTTCTTGATGCTGAGGAACTGCAATTTAAGTAGTCAATAGTGTCAGAAGCTATTATGCTTATCAATGTGTTTGGAGGATAGATAGTAGCTAAATTAGGAAAAACAGAATTGATGTAACAATGCATTGCATCAACAAAAGATTCACTTAAATCAACAAAAGATTCACTGCAACAGGTTAAAGGTATACTAAATGACAAAATGATTGCTACTATAATTATATATGAGATCCATGACTACCCTCCTTTCAACCTTGAGTTACAGTGTGTACAACACCATATTCTTAGAAGTATAAATCATACGTACCTATCGCTACATGAGCTCTACAACCATTACTTTCACAATTCACTGGCTACATGACATTACACTGAATTTTGAAAATATAAATCATACATACCTATCGCTTAGGAACCATATTCTTGATCATTGGGATCTTGATTATGGGGACCTACAATATAAGAATAATGTCAGTAATCTTTACGTTCATTTAATTACAGTTATCCTATGAATAGCAAAATTTGATGCTGTTAATCGTTCTTATTTATTTGGTGTATCGTTCCAAAAATGAAGTGAAACCTTTCTACACTGCAGTGAAACTTTTGTACACTTCAGTGAACCTTTTGCCTAAATTAGTGTACGTTCTTTGTCAGCTTATGTGCAATGATTTTGTTATTGCAATCCTACCTTTGGGGAATTTTCTCAAACACCTTATGTGCAACCATGATTGACTTTAAAAGTTGCACCAGATAGCTATTCTTTGCATTGAAGATTGATAGATTATTGCTTGTTTGAGCAATTTTATGAACATACTTTGAAATCCTAACATATGTAACTCTTCAATAAGCAATTCCTCTGCTTCAGCTACCACTTGTTCATCAAAATCCATTGATTTTGCTTATTCGTATTGCTAATTTTCAGGATGGATTATGTATATTGCTCAAAATTGTCTTGATCAAAATTCAAATATGCAGTGATTGATTTTTGCAGATTTAGCCGCGTGTTTCTTGCTCTGAATTTTCTTACTTCAGCTTTCACGTGTATTTCTCTTCAGATGTTAGTGTTGTGGGCCACCAAAATGCAATATGTTTATCTTGGCCCAATTTAATAAGATCCTTGTATATATAGGTGTGTATAATTCTATGGTACATAGGTATGTACCATAGACTTACTGCCATCCTACTACTCTATCTCTCCTAATATTTCATCTTCATCTTCCGCATCACATGAAGAAAAAGACATTCCCTCCTCTTCCTGCTCTTCCTCCTCCCTGGACCTCCAGTGCCCTCCGGCGAGGTTCGTGCTCCTCTGCCTCCATTGGCTCCAGATCGGGTGATGGAAAATCTTTTGTTGAATGTTTTTAAATTTTTTTTTATGTGAGTGTTTCATTTTTTTGCAATTTTCTTTACGATTCTTAATTAAAAACTTGAGATATGAAAAAAAAAATTTACTTAAAATTCCAAGATTTAAAATTTTTGAATTTAAAAATTCGTACAATGTTTTTTTTCATATTTTCAATATGAAATTTTGAAATTTTAAATTCAAAAATTTTCTGATCTAAAAATTCATTATGTTTTTTTTTCAAATTTTCAATCTGAAAATTTCAATTTTGAAATTTCAAATTTTGAAATTTGGAACTTTTGGATCTGAAAATTCAAATTCAATGATTTCGTATTTTCCATGCCAAAATTTCAGATCTTAAATTCCAAGATTTCAATTTTTTGAATCTAAAAATTCATATAAACTATTTCAAATAATTTCGGTCGCAAAATTTATTTATTTATTTGTGGTTGTTATTGGAATCCAAAATTGTGATCCTTTTCATTTATTGTTGTTGTTGTTGTTTTTGTTGTTGTTGTTATTTGGATTCTCTAACTAATTTATTTTTCTAATTCATTTTTTGATGTGTATTTTTATAGGTTCCAACTATAATTTATTTGGGTTCACTAGCTAAATGTTCAATGATGATTTAATGAAGATGACAATGAACAATGATGATTTGATGCAGATGACAATGAAGGTGAAGAAGAGAGTTTAAATAGGAATAAATCTAAAATATCTTTTGACTTTGTTAAGTTGTAAGGCTTAAAATGTTAATTTTGTCGTTCTAATTTAGATTTTTTAATTGAATTTGTGAGATATCAACAAAAGGGATTATCCTGCCGTATTAAGTAATATTGTTTTTTAATTTTTGATTTGTTGCAGTTTTGTCAATAAAGGGGAAATCAATATCTACTTGTGGTGTCTTTTAGTTTATCAAAGTAAAAGGAAAAAAATAAACATATTTAAGAGGAGCGGAGGAAGCAGAAGCAAGTAGGAGGGAAAAACAAGGAAAACCTAAGAATTTGTGAATCTAAAATATGGAAATTTCAATTTTAACATTTCAACATTTTAGATTTTTTAAAACTTTTGAAAATTCCATTATGATCGAAATTTTCACGGAATTTTGACAGCATTCTAAAAAATTTTGACGACATTCTAAAAACTTTTGACGAGATATACAGCTTCTATCAAAATTTTTGATGGACTCAGCCAAACAACCCGTCAAAAATTTTCCCCACACCTTATACATATATGTCAAGATGCACCCATTTCAATTATTTTCGGAAAAATCAATATGCAAAACAAATATAAAGAACTGAATTCTCTAAAGTAAACATAAATTAAATAAAAGAAGAAACAAACATCAAATGCATCAAATGTTCAATAATTTTATGATTTTAAACACAAATACACATCCAAAAAAACAAAACAAAAGGCTAGAAATCTAAAGAAGATGGATGGATCGCAAATCAACAAATGCAAGAGAGATTACTCATAATGATTTTAGCTCGTATATGAATTTTGCTGTGTAATTAGAAATGGAACATATTAATCACAAATTTAATGTAGGGAATGTTTTTTTGGTGGGGGGGGGGATTTTATCTAGTACTAGGAATAGTTTTCTCATTCCTCTCATCCATTTGTGCACACAGTAGTGCACCAACCCAATTGCCAACATAAATATCACTAGTGGCAATTTGGGTGGTGGAGATAAAAACATTGGCTGCATCAATGGCTGAAATCCTCCCCTCCAAAAAGATAAAAAATCTAATCCAACATGAAAAAATAAAGTTAATAATGTCAAACCTATTAAAACAAAACCTAAATAAACAAAGATTAACCAATGTTTTTGATATGTTTTAGATATTCGGTGATTTCATTCATTTTTAATCCAAGGACATAATTAAATGATCTCATTGTAGTTATCTATTGGACTTATTATTGTTTATTTCTTGTAGTTTTATTTTTTTGGCTTACTAATGATTTAAAAAAAAATAGACATGTTAAGCCAAGAAAATGAAAAACTAAGGGTGATGTACGAGATTCAATAACACTTACCAGTGATCAAAGTGGTGAAGACAAACATTGTGGTATAAGCTTAGCTCATGCAAAAAACAATTTTATATGGTAAAAAAAATGAGAGGATGATAATAGAAGCAAAAGGAGCCAAAGGATTCATACGATTTAATCTCTCCTCCAAGTTACCATTAAAAATATGCACCCTAATCAAGAAAAATTCGATTACAAAATTAGAGAAATCCAGATGAAATAATGTTAGGAATTAGAGTAAACTAATAGCGGAAGCAATAGGATGAAACAGATATTCAGAAGTTTAAAGAGCGATAACAAGAACAAAACAATGACACACAAGATTTACGTGGAAACCCAATGCGGGAAAAAACCACGGACGACGACGAGCACAATCAATCCACTATATGAGCAGGGAGAGCACAAAACGATTACAATCACAACAAGTGATTCGATCCAATAGCAGAATTACAACCTCTCTTGTAATCTCTCTCAAAATCTCTCTACCTCTCAATGTATTTAGGGATTCATGAGTGATTTTAGATCCTAGGTAATGCCTCTTTATATAGTGTCTAGAAGTCCAGGGTTTTACCTTTAGAGGAGAACCCTAGCCGCCAAGAAATTTACACGCCGAAGTGAAAACCCTAGCTGCTAGAAAAGCCCGCGCCCGAACGGGGCGCAGCACGACTGTGCCACATGGCACGGTCACACCGTACCATGGTGGCACGGTCACCCCATGCCGTTTTTCTGCCCTCCTTCGACGTCTCACTTCTTCGGCCTGACACGTCCGTGTCGTCTAGCACGGTCCCACCATTCCAATTCTTGGATTTTGGGCCACGAAACCCAATAATCTCCACCTTGGACCGAAATCTCCAATCACCAACTCTCTAACATCATCATCGCACGCCAAAGGGTGATGCCCCCAAAGGGCAATGCCTCGAAGGGCGCTCAAATACTATGAATGCCAACTAAGTCCAAGCAATGTTTGAACTTAGCTCTGGGAGATGACTTATATGAACCTTTCTTCATATAACCTGTCGTAGTAGGTGCCTGTAAGACATAGAGGCTTTCATGCCTCAAACCCTTTAGTAGAATCCGACTGCCTTCGAGACCTTTAGAACTCCACCTTCAGCTGAATATTTGCACCCCTTGGATTCAAGGGTGCCTAAAGAGATGAGGTTACACTTCAAGTCAAGAATGTGACGAACATTTGATAAAGTCCTGACAACACCATCATGGGTCTTGATTTTAACAGTACCAATTTCAGTTACATTACATTGGGCATTATTGCCCATATGAACAAAAGTTGAGTCAACTGGATCATATGTTGAAAACCAATCCTTATGAGGACACATATGATAGGTATACCCATGATCAAGAATCCAATCATAATCGCTCCCCCTTTCAGTAGAGGTAGCAGACAGAACGTCACGATCAGAATTAGATTAAGTAAACGAAGCTTCAGCAGGCTCACGACAATTATCTTCTTCTTTCTCTCTTTTCTTTTGGAGTTGCTAACAATTAGCAACAATATGACCCAATTTACCACAGTAATTGCAGGTCTTACCAGCGTGAGGATTTCTAGAATTATAACGGTTCGTACTCCTATTATCGTTCCCCTTTTCAGTTGTTTTACCCCTTACTACTAATCCCTCAGTAGAATTAGCATGAATGTCAATATCAAACTTCTCCTTAGACAACAGGTTTGACTTAACATCCTCAAACGATATAGTATTAAAATTACTGTATGGCATGATCTCCTTAAAGTGTTTATAGGAGTGGGTAGAGACACAACAAGCAGAATAACTTTATCCTCATCCTCAATCTTTACATCGAGACTCTCCAAATTAACAAGAATAGAATTAAACTCATTCAAATGTTTTTGAACACGGGTACCTTCAGCCATACGAAAGGTGTACAACCTTTCCTTCAAACGGATCTTGTTGGCTAGACTGTTCATCATGTATAGTTCCTCCAACCGAACCCAAAGATCGACCACAATTGTCTTATCAAGCACCTCTCACAAGACATGTGGTGCCAAGCACAACTGTATGGCTGAAACTACCTTCCACTCCATTTCCTCCCATTCCTCATCTGTCAATGATCCACGCCTCTTCTTTTGGTCTGCTGTCCATTGTTCATCAGTCATCTTCTCGGGTTTCACGTGAGGTCCTTGCAGAACCTTCCATAACCCATGCTGGATGAGAACTGCTCTCATCTGCACCATCCAAAGAGTAAAACTAATCTCCCTATCAAATTTCTAAATATCAACCTTCATAATTGAAGACATCCTAAACCAAAGCTCTGATACCACTTGTTAGGAATTAGAGAAAACTAATAGCGGAAGCAATAGGATGAAACAGATATTCAGAAATTTAAAGAGCGATAACAAGAACAAAATAATGACACACAAGATTTACGTGGAAACCCAATGCGGGAAAAAACCACGGACGGCTACGAGCACAATCAATCCACTATATGAGCAGGGAGAGTACAAAACGATCATAATCACAACAAGTGATTCGATCCAATAGCAGAATTACAACCTCTCTTGTAATCTCTCTCAAAGTTTCTCTACCTCTCAATGTGTTTAGGGATTCAGGAGTGATTTTAGATCCTAGGCAAAGCCTTTTTATATAGGGTATAGAAATCCAGGGTTTTACCTCTAGAGGAGAACCCTAGCCGCCAAGAAAACTGTACGCCGAAGCAAAAACCCTAGCCGTTAGAAAAGCCCGCGCCTGAACTGGGCGTGGCACGACCGTGCCACATGGCACGACTATGCCAAATGGCACGGTCACCCCATGCCGTTTTTTGTCCTTCTTCGACGTCCCGCTTCTTCGGCCTAACACGTCCGTGTCATCTAGCACGGTCCCACCGTGCCAATTCTTGGATTTTGGGCCGTGAAACCCAACAAATAAAGTCTTGAATACAAATACATGTAATTAATTAGTCGTGATTTGTAGAAGCTTAAGGATTGTAGAGAGTCATTGGGGTGTAAATATAATCTAGTTGAGTATTGGTTCAATTAAGTTAATGTAGACAAGGGAGATTGGGGGAACAACATGGAAAAATAGCTTTTAAATGATGATAGGTGATTTTTTTTTTTTTTATAATTTTAAAAATTATGACATTTCACAATGTTTTAAATTATGGAAAGGATATAGTACAATAAGAGACAAAAAACATTAAAGTAATAAGGAAATGAATAGGAAAAGTTATTAAGAAACGACTACATTGAGGTGGGTATTTTTTTAAAGGGAAGTTAAGAGATTCCTTTGTCAAAAATAAAAAGTTAATACATTTTAAGCAACTTTTAAATTATGATAGCTAAATTTTTTTGTTCAATGTGTACAATTTTAAAAATTATGAAAGTTCACAATCTTTTCAATTATGGTAAAGATATTATGTTCAAAATCCAAAATTTTGGGGCATGGTTAGGGTCGTGTGTTTAGAACAAGCCAATTTCTATTAGGTTAAATATTTTCACTTTGTGATATATCCTATCCAATTTCAAGTAGAACTCTAGATTTATCTTGTTTTGCTTGATATTTCTTTTTTTTTCTTTCAGTTTAGTATTGTTTTGAGCTAGTTTTTGGATTTTTTGAGCTTTGCAATAAGTCCTCTCCTAGCACCTCAGGTTGGTAAATGGGTAAATTTGGTAGAGATTGTAAAAGATTAGTGTAGGCACTAAATATTTTTATGTGTCGTACCAGAATATAAAATTAAATTCATTATTTGGGTCAACCCTTTTAATTAATTTAATCAGGCTCAAAAGACTCTCAAGTCAAAACTCAAGAGACTTCTAAGTCAAGCCACGACCTAAGCCCGAATGACTTCCAAGTTAAGGCTCGGTCGAAACCCAAATGACTTCCAACTCAAAGCCCAAGAAGCAACTCCCAAGTCAAAGCCCAAATGACTCTCAAGTCAAACCCAAATCAAGATCCAAGAGATGTCTTCCAAGTTAAGTTACGACCCAAATCTAAACGACCTCCACGTCAAGGCCCGGTCGAAGCCCAAGAGACTCCCAAGTCAATACCCAAGTCAAAGCCCAAATCAAGACCTAAGAGATGACTTCTAAGTTAAGTCAGGACCTAAGCCCGAAGGACTTCCAAGTCAAAGCTCAAGTCAAAGGTCAAACCCTAAGTCGACTCCTAAGTCAAAGCCCAAATGACTCCCAAGTTAAGATCCAATCAAGACCCAAGGCGACTTCCAAGTCAAGGCTCGATCAAAACCGAAGTCAAAGTCAAAGTCAAAGTAAATAACTTCTAAGTCAAATCAATCTAAGATGGGGCCCAATTAAAGGCACATAGTGAAGTCAAAGCCCATCTTGACTTTCAAGGGGGAGGGGGGAGCTTTCCTATAAATAGACCCCTACCCTGTCCCTCTTTATTCAAGGTTAGAAATTGAAAGAAATCAACAACACTCAAACATTCACTCTTTGAAGGAAGATAACAAGCACTCGTGTCATCCTTCCTCCAAGTTTTAGGTATTCATCACGATTGAGATTAAGCCCTGAGGGGCCTCTCTCAAGGTAAAACTCATTCAAACTCATTCAAAGAAGATCGACTTAGAGGATTACTCTCATTGTATTCAATAAAGATTGTACCCATATACAAATCAATACAAAGATTCAATCTTGTACTCAAATTCCTATCTAATTTATTTTAGGCTTAAAATTTGTGTTTTCAACTTTTGCCACGGTCGATGGAACATCTCTACCTCTTATCTCTTTCTCCTAAAGATCAAGACCTTCAAGTCTTAACAACATCCTGTTCAAAGAAGACATGGTCATGAAGAACATTGGCTCGTAAGCTTCAAAGAAGAAGAGCACGGGATGTCTCTCTCGTAGATCCTATGAAACATGTATCGCTTCTAGCAAGCGAACTCACACAATGGAGACGAGGAGCATAGCAAAAGCTGTTGCGCTGATCGTCGCTAGGCAAACAGTGCCACTCTCATCCAAACTCTAAGGCTTGAGGACACAACAAAAGGCGTCATCTTGGATGGATGAAATTCAAAACCTACAGCTTCAATCTCCAATCTATGAAGCAGAAAACTAGTACAATAGTAATTCTTCTTCGCCCTCACCAAAAGGGGTCTGCTTGTCAGAAACTAAAGTTGAGTCCTCAAAACCTGTTGTCATGCCTGCTATGATGACAAGATCAACCAGTTTGGAAGAGAAGATGGCTAATATGAAGGCCATCTTAGAACAGTCGCCAGGGAGAGTGAAGAAAAGGAAGTGCGCATCAAGCTTTAAGAGGAAAAGATTGCTAAGCTAACCAAGAAGTTAGAAAAACGATCAGCTCAATCTTCTGCAAAAGACTCAAAAAGTTAGGACTCAAGAAAAGTGTCTGTCCACACTGAACCTTCTGATAATGAGAAGCATCGAAAGAAAGGCGGTACACCTAAAATATCAAGTCCTCTGGATCAATGACTATTAAGCAAATCCAAGACTTGATAGCAAATGCAGTTAAGGCGCAATTAGGTAAAGGTTCGTACAAAACTCATCTATACACTAAGCGTCACACTAAGAGGGTTGATGCTCTCCATGTGCCCCAAGGTTGTCAACCCCCTAAGTTCCAACAGTTTGATGGGAAAAGCAACCCAAGACAGCATGTTGCGCACTTCATTGAGACATGCAACAATGGTGGGACTAATGGCAACCTTATGGTGAAGCAGTTCATTCGGACATTGAAAGATATCGCCTTTGATTGGTAAACCGACCTAAAGCCTGAGTCCATCTATAGTTGGGAATAAATGGAGCAAGAGTTCCTTAACATGTTTTACAGCACTCAGCACACTATCAGAATCACTGAGCTAACAAACACAAAACAATGGAAAGATGAGTCTGTTCTTGACTACATCAACCATTGGCATGCACTTAGCATTGAATGTAAAGATCGACTATCTAAGTTTTCTGCCGTTGAAATGTGCACCTAAGGCATCCATTGGGACTTGCTGTACGTCCTAAAAATAAGCAAACCTAGGACTTTCTAAGAATTGGCAACCAAAGCACATGACATGGAGGTGGCGATAGCTAGTCGTTGTGGCAACTACTTATATTCAACTGAATTAAAGAAGGACAAAGGTGAATTCAAGAAGAATGTTAACTTTTCTAAGAGCATGACCGAAAAAGTGATGGCCACCTCTACAAGTCTGCCAATTCGGATTACAGGAAAGCCTAAACCAAAGGACAAGAAGAACTCGTCGTTCAAGGATGTACCAAAGAAGCGTCCCAAACTAAAAGCTTCAGGAAAAGAAGTATCCATTTTATGGCTCAGATTTGTCAAGCATGCTAGATGACTTGCTTGAAAAGAGTGCCATCGAATTACCTGAGCCGGCCCGCAGGAAACTAGGAGGACCACCGACCCTAAATATTGTCGGTCCTATAGGGTCGTTGGTCATCCTCGTGAAAAGTGCGTTACACTCAAGGAGCGCATCATATGATTGGCTAGGGAAAGAAGAATCATTCTAGATTTGGATGAAATAGTAAAAGCTATCCACATCGCAGTGCAAGAGGCTGATGAGTTAGATTCTGAAATAGATCTCATTGAAGCACTAGAGGTCTCAGGGGAATTCTTCCCAGAAAGTTTCTTTCATGGTATGGCTCTCAACAAGACCTCATGTTCTGAATCTGATAGTGACGAAACATATGAAGAATTGAGTGTCACTCCTAAAAGAGACAACAAGGTCCTCACTGTCCTGGAAGCTTTACCAATACACATGGGTTGGTAGTAAACTTTTCACCTGCCAAAAGAAATGCGCGAATAAATTGTTGTTGCCATTCGCCAAGTGAAAGTATATCCTGACAAGTTAAAGGATGCACCACTTATGCGCAGTCATGTCCAATGTACCACTTGTAACACAACCGTAACATTAACTAATGATGACTTGTTGTTGGGTTCTAAACCACACAATCATTTGTTGTTTGTTATTGGATATATTCGGGGGCAAATTCTTAATCGAATTCTAGTAGATAGTGGTTCAACAGTCCACATCATGCCAAAGTCTACTATGAATGAATTGGGTATCACCATTGGAGAATTTTCTAAAAGCCGAATGACGATACAACCTAGAAGGGCAACGTGCGATTGGTATGATCCGCTTAGAGTTGACCATTAGTGATTTGACAACATCGTCAATTTTTCATGTGATAGACTCTAAGACTTCATACAAGTTGATGCTTGGACGTCCCTGGGGACATGAACCCTGGGTGGTAGCATCAACTTTGCAGCAATGTCTCAGGTACTATTAGGGGGCGAAAGGAAGATAAATGGTGATGCTAAACCTTTTACCATGGCCGAATCACACTTTGCTAACGCAAAGTTCTTCGAGGAGGATGTTACGTCGGAGGAAATTACCCCAGCTGCTATATCCTCCACAGGAAAAGGAGTGTGAAGAATGCTAAGGTGACCCGCGTCCCTCCTGAAGAAAGTGGTGATGGTAGCATCAAGCCACAACAACAACGGAAAGAAGAGAATGCACAATTTCAAGTCTCTTATCTGTTAAGCAGACAATTGTCGCGGCAAATCTAGTAGTGCCAGCATTTAGGTACATTCCTAAGTCCCATCGCAAGTATGGAGAATCGCCATTTAGCGAAAGTACAAATCCTAAAAACACAACAAAGGTTGAACACAAGTTCAATGAAGCTAGCTGGCACGTTCTCAAAGAAAAGGGTGTGCTTTCGGTTCATAAAGAGAACCCAAGTAAATTGACCAAGGGTCCTCTCCCTAGTTTTGTCGCTAAATTCTTTAATGTCTTCTTCAGAGTACAACATTGGTTTTTCTTTTATATATATTTCTTGTGTTAATTCTATTTTAGCTCGAGGATGTTCAGGTTTCCAAAATTGTAATGGATTTTCATAACAGATTCTTTTTGGTTTTGCTAATAGTTCTTCTTTCTTGATGATATTAACTGTAAAAGTAGGTTTTTGTGCGTGAATTTGAAGTGCGATTTGTTCATAACCATGTCCCCTATGCTTCACCCGCACTCTATAGGGCTGCTTTAATGTTGGAATCTTTAAAGTGTGACCAGATTTAGTTGTAAGATAAACAATAAGGAGTTTGTGTAAATTTTACAAATTGTTTCAGGAAATCATTTCCTAATAAAATTTCATAACCAAAGTTATACTGTAAAACCATAGGTATAGTGAGGATTTTGTTTCCTAAAATTATAGAAACATTGTTCTGAACTAAGTCTAAATAGGTTGGAATAGGATGAACACCTTTGATTCGAATTTTACGATCATTTGGGAGTTTATCCCATTTTGGAAGTAAAAAGTCCTGGAAGAAAGTTACTTCAGATCCTGTGTCAATCAAAGCAGTGGTAGTAATGTCCAATTCCTTAACAGTTACATCAATATAGGTGAGGATAGGTATTTCGAGTTGCTTCATATCCTGTCAAGGATAATGGTTGTATGTTGATTCACAAGAGTTATATGAGTAGGACCAATCTCATAGTTAGTATATTGATCTAGGAAGTTCATTCCTAAGAGTATATGATAAAATTCATTTTTTATAGAATGATCAATATAACAATCAAATTCTAATAATGTGGAATTGGGAGTTTTCATCATGATTCTGGATATTTGATGTAGAGTTGCTTTTTGACCATCATAGGTAACAAAGTTATATTCTTGGGCTGTTGAGACTACTATGGGTAATGGTATACAATGGCTTTGAGATGAGCCAGTGTCCATTAAGATTTTATTTGAAATCCAGGTTTGTCCATTGAAATAATCCAGTTTAACTTTGTAGGTACTACTTTGATTAGTTGTCACCAAAGGAGGTTTAGTTCGAGGGATAATTGTGGTACTATAGCTTTGTGTTAAAAACAGGTTGGTTAGCTACACGTATGCCTCTGTCTGTATAAGAAATTCTAGGTGCTCGATAACTAGTTGATGCTTCATCTTCTTCCACTAAATCTAAAATCTATTAATGTAGGTATTTTGGCTTCTTGCATTGGAGGAGAGATAATAGTACTAATAGTCGTAAAGATTGGATCAACAGTTATTTTACCTGTTTGTTTAAAATCTTTTATTGGAAAATATGTATAATCCTCTATAATAAAAGGATAATGCATCATTTCCTGGTTGTAATCCAATATCTGTTAAGAGTTTGAATTGCAAATTTAAGGTGTCTTCTATATTTTTACTTTGAACAGTTACTGAGTAATTATGGTAGCATTCAAAAATTAATTTTTTGTAAATTAAATTTCCTTGTAATGTTCCTAGATGGCTATTCTGAATATTTCGAAATCTTTGATCATGTAATCACAGAATAATAGGTGAGTTGATACCTTCTTTAAAGCAAGCGTTTACAGCAATTTGTATTCCTTGTAAATGTACAGACTTAATGAGTTTTCTATCTTTAGTTGGAATTTCTGACAAAAATTTATCAATTATTTCTTGAGCCATTAATCAGAAGCGAACGTTTCCTTGTAAATGTTGAATTTTAACTGGTTGTTCTGTAGTGTAAAGCTTAAAATATCTTACCAATTTTCATGCTAGAAAATCATCTAATTTTTTCATAAAAGTTCGAGGGTCTTTTAAGGATAAATCTGTTGCTATAATTTTTTCATAGAGTTTTTAGTTGAAAGTAATTATTCCAGTATAGTTTTCATTACTCTCTTGTTCTTGTTGTTGCATAATTTCTATTTCTTCAATAATCATCTTCGGAATCTAAATAGCTTTCTATTTCTGATGTACTGCTTTCAATTTCTGAGCTGATAGACTCATAATAGCTTGAAATTGTTTCATGCATAATAGAGGTTATTGGATATAGTTCATCTTGAATTTCTTCAAATTCCTCTAAGAAGAGTTTGACTATATTTGCTTTTCGATTGGTACAATCAATTGATTTATGTCCAATTTCTCCACAGTTCTAACATTGACATGAAGTCGGTTTTTTACTTCTTTTATAGTATCGATTATGTGGATTATAGTTTTCGTGAGTTAACTTTTCATGTCGAAAATGTTTACTACTTTTTTGAGGTTTGTTTACTGATTTTTCAGTTTTTGCTTTTTTAGTTTTTGTTTTCTTGGGAGTAAATTTTTTCTTTTGAGAAAATGTTTTCTTTGGAGTTTTTCTTGTTGAAGGTTTCTTCACAGTTTGTTTTGGAGTTCTTTTTCGCTTAGGTCGAAAGTTAGGATAATTTTCACATCCATATTGTCCTGGTTCTGTAACGTTTTCACAACATAAAGTTACTTCTTTAATATATCTTCTTCGCTGTTCTTCTACACACAATTTTATCATTTCATAATTTATACAAGATTGGATTGCTGCTATACTTCGAATAACAGTTGGATTTTTAACAAAATTTTCAAATTTATCTGAAAAATATTTATTCCAAGGATGAGGAAATTTGTTCAACAGTAATTGAATATAAGATTCTTGGTCTTCTTTTGATTCATATAGGTCATAATAATATTTATCAAATTCACAAAAGAAACTTTTATAATTACATAGGTTGCAAATTCTTAAGTTTGTGAGTTTATATAATGCTTCCTTTTTTTATTCAAATTTATTGAGTTCAACATCTTGACTATAATCAAATCCTTGAAATTGTCCGATTAAGTATTTTTCAAAGGTCCATATTCCATATTCGATGGATTTTGCGAGACTGTTCTTTACTTCAACTTCTATTATATTTCGTATAGTTGTGGATAATCCATTATACCAATTTCAAACAATTCCTTGTAAAGAGTAAATTGTTAAATTGTAAATAACATTTACATCTCTTCCTTCTGTTGCGTGTGTTGGTTCTTGTAATAGTGATAGTATTATTGAATAGCTCCAGTTGTCTATCGTGGATTTTTTATCTGTTACACAGTCAAGATTTAAGATATATCCCCATGCTGGTACAGGTTCTAGCTGTAACGGATTTTTAGGTTTAAATTCTCCATCAATAAAAGATTTTCTCATCAAAAATTTTCTTTTATTTCAAAAGTTATCTGTATGTTTATTTTTGTGGATGTTTTGAAAAGGATTAGAGGTTTCTCCTGTTTCAAAATTGTTCGGGTTATTACTTCCTACACTTCCTATGGGAGTTCCTACTTGCATGTTTACTTGTTTTACTAGTTCATTTAGTTGCAAGTTTTCAAAGTCATTAAGAAGTTCTTCAATAGCTTTATTATATTCACCCATCATTGGCTACTTTCTGCTTCTTGTTTTTCTTTGGCTTTTATTGGTCGTCTTTCTTCAATAGCTTTTTGAATAGCTTCTTCTTGAGTTTTGATAATGTTGTTTTATATCTATCAATATATTTAGCATCATCACTATTAGGTGTTACTTTGTCTGGAATTTTAATTTCTGTTGGAGCATATTCTCTTTTTTGTTTAGGTTTTAACGTTCCTTCAAATGTTAAGTTTATGAGTTGCATTTGTAACACTAATTTTTTTATAGATTTATTTATTTCACTAATTTCTTCTTTAATAGATTTTAGTTTTTTTTCTAATTGTGGAAAGCTCATTCTTCATTATTAAACCAGAATTCGGTATCAAATTGATCTAAATTGTTGTCATCGTTGTTATCTATATTTTCACAAATTTCTATATAAGTTCTTAATTCTTCTTCATAGATTAAGAGATCTAGTCAATCTTCATTTAACCAGATTATTTCTTTAGAGCTATTATTTTTCCTTAATTGTTCAATTTTCAGTATATAAAATTTTTCTTTTTGTACTATTTCTTTTTTTGAAAAAATTTTATATAAGTTGAGCAAAGATTCACTATTTCTTTGAGTCATTATTTTTAGTTTAGGAAATTCAGGTTTTTCCATTAGGCTAAAATTTTTTCAAGTAAATAAATGTTACCAGTCGGTTAATTATATTTATTACTTTTAATTCAAAATTAGACAGTTATTTTTGTTTTGACATAAATATTTTAATAGTTGTAACATATCTGCATCACCATACATTCCTTCATCTAGTTCACGCTCAAATTCATGATAATTCATCAGCACAATGTTGTGAAAAAGACGTTTTTGTTCTTTAGCAATCCAAATTTTCCAAAATTGCTTGGCTAGTCCTTCCATAGTATGGAGTAGAGCTGGGCAATAGGTCTTCTATGACAAAAGAATTTTGCTTTTATTCGTTGAGTTTCCAAATTTGCCCCTCCTGTATTTTTGTTCTTTTGCTCAATTATTTGCAGGTGTTGGTTTTAATTATTCTTCTTCATCAGTATAGTATGTTATTATTTGAGAGTCATTAATGTTCATGTTTGGTTGATACCATACAGTATATTCAAAAGTTTTTTCTAACAGAGCAATATTATCTTTTAATAGATTTATAGTTATAGGATGAACCCGTTCTAGTATGGTTGATAAATAGTTTAATCTATTTTTGTAATGGTTTAACAAGTTTTGTCTGATACTTTTGGTAGTTAAATCAAAAGATCTTAAATAATCTCATACTCTTTCTTGACTATAGTAATGGAGTTCAGGTAGATTAAAGCTTTGTCCTGCTAAATAGTTTCCATCTCTGTCTAACTTGGCGTTTGATTGTAACTTGTTTTTCAACATATTTCTTATCGTAGTACTGTAGTTTACTTTGTTCCTCTTCAGGGCTCTGATACCATTTATAGGGGGACGAGTGGTTTTTGCTCCAAGAAGAAACTGACTTGCCAAAAATGCACACCAGTGATGGGTTTGATCCCAAAGCGTACAAGTTAATGAAGCGGACCGGCTACGACTTCATCCAGCCAACATCTTTGGGGCATGTAATCAAAGCTAAGCCTTACAGACTTAACAAGACACAAAGAGTCATATAAAGTCAAGGGGGCAGCATAAGGATTTCGGGACAATGTAAGGATAACAAATCCCTCATACAATATATCACAGCCGAGGAGGTTGGTGATGATGAGGGTGTAAATGCTAAGATCAATTTTAAAATGTCAGTGTTCAACATGTTATAACCGTTAATGTCGCCCCAACGCCTTTCCGGTCGTTCCGTGTTTAGCAAGATAGGAAAGGGTAAAATCCTGAAACCCTACTGGCTTCCATAGGTTGAAGAAGGATAAGCAGCCTAAACTCTCGGTTTTCACCAGAATCAAGATAGGAGAGATGTCACCAAGCGCACTGCCCTCACAAAAGAAGGATTTGGTGTTCAGTCGCCTTAGCGAAATAAATGAAGTCCAAAGTTCTATCCCTTCACACATAAAGCGTGTTTCCACTTTGTATGTGAAGGTGGATGACTTCCTAAAAGTAGAGAGGCGCATCCTAGTTCTCACTAGCCATGGGGTTAAGGCTAGCTCAAAAGAAAGAACCAAGGAGGATGAGCAAGCTTCTTCGAGCTGTGTTACAATTCAAGAGGTCAGTGACTTCCCTCGAGGTAATGATGGGCTAGCTCCTGAACAAGATTTAAATTATTCACCATAAAAAAAAAAACCTAAATGACTCCCAAGCAAGAGCCTAAACTATTCACATACTCAAAAAAAAGAAGCTCTCGAACGAGAGCCTAAACTGTTCACACACTCAAAAAAAGGAAGCTCCTGAACAAAAGCCCAAACTGTTCACTCAAACAAAAAATAGTTGTACTACTCCTGGCCCGTGAGAGTATAAATTGCGAATAGCACAACAAAAAACTTTGGACTACTCCTGGCCCGTAAATAGTATAAATTGTGAACAGCAAAACAAATTATCAAAGTATACTTTGTTGAACTACGTGATGACTTGATCTTATGGGAAATTGTAATTTTCCATAAGTGCGTAGGTAGCTTGGTAAACAAATCACCAAGCGCAGTTAAACATAATAAAAGGGGATAGTGGGGGCAACAAAATGTGCTTCATATGACCAAGGACACAAAGTTTATTACAAGCATTCATTACAAAAAAAAAGAGAGAGAGAAGGAACAAAACAAACTAAGTGATACATCGGTTGGTGCCCATCCAAGTGTTGGGATTAAGTGAAGATTGCATTGATAGCATGATCTGCTGATGCCTTTCTAACTCTTTCGCATCATCTGGCGAGAGAGTAGCCACCATCTCAAGGTCAGCAAGAACCTTTGATTTCATATCAACTTCCTTCTCGGCGGCCTCTAGTAGGATAGATTGGACTTGGACATTTCCCTTAAGCTAGCGCTCCTCTTCCTGGGCAATGCGAAGCGCTTCCTCCAAATCAACAATTTTCTGCTCTACTCCTTCAAGTTTCTCTGACGAAGCATTGAGATCTACACGAACGATGGCAAGATGTGATCATGCAAGATCAACCTGCTAAGCACACAGAGCCTTCTCCATAGCCACATCAGCAGGGGGACGACACATGGAAGTTGCTTTCTTTAATGACAAGAAAGTAGATACAACACTCCCATAGTCCTCCACCTTCTTCCTCAAGGGGTTCGGGTCCCCATAAAGCTGCTCAATCCCCTTGTAAATCATTAGGGCTCCTTGAAGTCTTACGTATATTTCACAAATTTCGCACTTTTCAAGCTAGTCAAATACTCGAACCCATTTTTGCATATGGCGGCAATAAAGATGCTCTGACAGCCAAGTCTGGGGCAAAAAAAATTGGTGAAGAGAGCAGCAACACAAGATGGTCTTCCCTTTCAACCCCAGGAGTGGCAACGTCAGCAGCAGCAATGGGCAATCCCTCACGGCTACCTCAAGAGAGTTAGGTCCATCGACTGAATGCTGGTTGTGGGTAGCTGATGCATGCAAAGCTTCTATCCTTCTTGAAGCTAAACTCCCAACCCTGTGAGGTGATGTTTACCTCTCATAATTGCCATATCCTTACCTATGTCCAGAGTCGCCTTAGGTGCAGATGATCTAGCTGTATGGCTAACATCCTCGAGTAGTTGCTGTCAACAATGGGCGTAGCCTCTTATGCAAGGTCAAATTCACCAATCTAAAAAAAAAGATGTTAAACAAAATAAGTATGGAATCATTCCATGCTTACCAAAAACAAACAAAACACAAGGGAAAAGGAAAAGAAAATGGTAATAAAAAGGTAAAGGAAGGGAGCGTACGTCCTCAAGATTGGCTGGCTCGCCTGAGCAGCTCTGGACATCATTAAAAAAACTCATCCCCAAGGTTGACTCTAGCATCTCTGGGGATCACAGTCTCACGCCTCTTACGGCCCCTATGTCTGAAATTCACCTGACACTCTGGTTCGCTATCACTCCCTTTCACCATGCTTTACTTTCTATCAGCGAGATGAACTCCCGGGGACCCATGAGCATTATCACATGACTTTTGTCCCTTAACATTTACATTTTCCATAGGATCCTTTCCTTTCTTCCTCTTGGCCTTCTTCAATGAGCCAACCTCATCATCCTTCTCTTGTTTGGATGAGTTTGTTTCCGTACTCTTCTTGGGGATAGAAGCACTAGATCGAAGGTCATTGATAGTCACCTTAGACCACTAAATCTTGTAAGCTAAGGTGACATATTGACTAAGAGTCAAGGACCAGCAAGGAAGAATGCCCTAATTCATAGTCCCAATGAATAAGATCACCTCCAATACAAAAGAGCATCATCATATGACACTACTCGGGTGCGAAGATCCTCAAGAAGTACCCTGGGAATCCTCTAGCAGAACCCAAATTTTCTGCTAAATCGATGTGGACTATAGGGTTCAACATGGAAAGTGACACCTCAACTAACAGAAAGGAAGCCATCTCGAAGAGAGATCAAGTAGCTCGACTTATCCCCATCCAAACCCCCATTGTCAATAAGGGTCTTCGATTGATCCCTTCCTAACATAAGACATCCTAGGTCAAGGACTCTCCCATCAAGTATAAGCTCACGAGCATCCCCATTGTTGTTGTCTGTCATTTAGGACCCGAAGTAGCACATCATCAAAGGACCCAGAGGGGGAGGCTACAATACATGGTGAGTCTGGAAATAGTGGGCAAGCCATCCATAAGGGTAGTGGCAAGGGAAGAATGATCGTGAACAAGAAGGTTTTGCAGCCTTAATAATCCCATTAAGGCCATGGTAGATGCTTGCTAGCATAGGGATTACCAGATTAAAAGTGGCACCAGATGCCATCAAACTGGCAGTCTCAAAGTCTTCGAGCAAATAAACCTTTCATCAGTCTCGGAAAGTGCAAAGACGCAGAGCCAACATGACAGGAAGGTAGCATGATAAGTGCTCTCCCTCTTCTCTCTGGGAACCCCGAGGCTTTTGAAGGCATCCAACTCATCACGACTCCAATAAAGATCTTAAGGCTAAATTTGGCCGCTAGAATTTTAAGTCCTCGTAATTGCAACGGCATCACCGTGTTGGTGGGTTATGGATAAGCTTTTTCTTGTTCCAAAAGTCAATCCAAACCCTAGCACTGACTCCCTTCTCGTAGTTATGCGTCTTTTCTAAACTTCTAAAAGTAGCAAACACGAATCTGCAAGAAGATGGGATAATCTTCAAATTCTTCTTGTCCTGATACTCAAAATCTTGGGTGCTAGGGATGGTCTCGTCATATATATTGCAGCTGATTAGAAGCCCACCAAGTCTATGTAAGTCCCATAGGAAGATGGATATCTCCCCAGATGTGTTATGAAGGATGGATGTGGTAGGACACCAGCTCTCAATGAAGGTGTGCAACACATGAATTTCACGACTGTAGGAGTAAAGCGAGGCGTACACCGCCTAGTATAGGAAACAACTCCTCAGGCGTGCCTCAAAGTAAGAGAGCACATGCTCTGTTCATTCCCAGTACAAGGGAATGTAGCTAAACTCGCCATAAAGTAGCACGTTCGGACCCCATCTAGATTGCCCAAATATGATATGGTGCCCAAGCATAGGAAACTCGGTGAGCAGACTGGACTTGTCATGGTACACGCTCTGCAGGAAGCACCCAATTGAGTCATCCTCCGTGCCTTTTTCCACTTGAATGGAAAAATTAGGAAAGAAAGACAATGGCTATATGGTAGGCGCCTAATTGGCTTTCTGTCTCCT
The DNA here is from genome assembly GCA_017589665.1 of Selenicereus undatus. Lineage (NCBI taxonomy): Eukaryota > Viridiplantae > Streptophyta > Magnoliopsida > Caryophyllales > Cactaceae > Selenicereus > Selenicereus undatus. The sequence goes on from JACYFF010019584.1 coordinate 50,156,220, forward strand.
CAAAGAGCGATGAACCCAAAAGGAACTCCCTGAGAACAGCAAGGAAGAGCTTGTTGTTCTGTTGAAATTCCTTAAGATGAACCATTACGAATCGCCTCAAAATAGAAGGAAACACAAAGTTAGTTTCTTTTTTTGGAAGGAAACTAGCAAACAAAATGACATCTAAGTAGAAATAAATATAAAAAAAGAGGGAGGCATGAAAGAAAGGCGATCAAAGACATTAGCTTTCTGCCACTGAGTCGCTGCTTGCTACTCGTACCACTTTTTGGCCTGCTCAATCCTATTTTAGGCCCCATAAGGCCTAACAGTAAATCGCATTCAAAAGTGGTTCTTCAAATCTTTATACCACTTTATGACATGTATCATCCCGTTTTAGGCCCCGAAAGACCTAATGGCAAACCGCGTTCGCAAGTGGTTCTTCAGATCTTCATACCACTTTATGGTGTGTACAATCCCTCTTTAGGCCCTGAGAAGCCTAATGGTAAACCGCGTTCGCAAGTGGTTCTTGAAGTCTTTGCACCATTTTTGGCGTGTAGGTTTCCGGTTTAGGCACCAAAAGGCTTAACGGTAAACCACGTTCACAAGTGGGCCTTCAAGTAGCTTACCAACCCGTGCAAGTCACTGTATGAATGTAGCAAAAACAAAAAAAGAATCTTGACATACAAATTTTCTTGGTGACCAAATGACAGAAGCGACAAAAAAAATGCGACAATGAAATGTGTATAACGTTATGATAATACAAGCAAGAGCAAGAGGAGTATAATCAAGCTTACAGCAACACTCTTCAATTTCTTTCAGCTGTGCCATAGTGGGGCACATTATTACAATGAAAGGCCAAGTTACAAGCAATATATGACTAAATGAGCATGAAGAAATTCCTCATTTCTACACATAACGTGGCCATGAAAAAGAAAATTGTTACCTTTACTACTAAATATTGGTACTTTGATTTATTCAGTTACTTAATCCACACCAAAAAAAAAATTGACCTTCTTAACTAAATAAAAAAAGGAAGTTGAACAAAAAAGGGGGGCCAACAACAGTTTCAATCCTTAAAGAAAAGGAGGTTGATGTTGTATATTCTTCTCACAAAGGTAAATAGAGCCCTTAAAGATAAGTTCAAGGGGATAAGAGTCTGATCAGCAAAAGAAATCGGGAAAAGAAGTATGGGCAACATGGTTTATACATTAAGGGGCCAAAGGCATTACCTTTTTTTTCCGCTTAAGTCCAATGAAAAATGGTTGCTTCCTTCAGCTGATTCAAAAAGAGAAAAAAGAGAAGAAGAAAAGTGAGTAAGCACACAAATTAAAAAAATATGCTTTGAATAAGGTGAAGATTATGCCTTTCACATGAAGTTGCAACTTTAAGAGATGAAAAAGAAAGATTGGAGGAAATGTAATCACTTAATCAACCTCTGGCTGCTATCTCTTGATTAAATTATTTAGAAGTTATGGGTGGCTAATTATGAATCTGTCACATGGAAAACACCAAAAAAAAAAAAAAACTTGCTCTGTTACAAGGAAGAAAGGGGTATGGCATTTTACTTGGCAAAAAAAATAAAAAAAAATGAAGAAAGGAGTCAGAAATGTGATACCTTTGATGACCACAAGAACCGAAAATGGTGGTGCAAGGATCAAGCTTTGAAGGGGAGAGTGCCTACCGTGAACTAGTATCAGCAGCAGCGAAATGAAGGTCTCAGGTTTCTGCCTTCTGTTGCTGAAAGGAAGAAGAAGAAGAAGAAGAAGAAGAAGAAGAAGAAGAAGAAGAAAAAGGGTTGTGCATCATGTGACTTGCTAGAGCTCAATAAATGGAATAAGAAGGCAACGCAGGCTTTGAAGTGGGAGGGAAATGAAGACCGACCCAGCCCACAAGGTAAGAAAAGGTGGAAAAATAAAAAAAAGAACGTTTGGGCTAGCCCGAAGAAGAAGAAAGGAGGCCACGTGCTCCCCTCGTGCCACTTAAGTGAAATAGACTGGGCTCTGGGCTGGGGAAGGGAAAAGAAAATGTGGGCAGCGAAAAAGAAGAAACAGGTTGGCCCATGCGAGTAACAAAGAAGGCAACAGGAGTACAGGCAAGGCCACAAAATAAGAAAACAAAAAAAAATAAGGGACCGGGCCACCAAGATTGCCCAGACAGGCTTGCAAAATCAGAGCCCAAGCAAAAAGGAAGCGGGCCTCACCTGCTTCAAGGAAAAAAAGGGGCCCGAAAATGAGAAGAGAGGCTGGTCCATATGATCCAACCCTTTTTTATCCCAACTCTTTGACAAAAAATTATCATTTGCTTGGGCTCTACAAAAAAAAGAAAATCACAAAGCTTATTGAAATTCTATTTAATCGTTTATTGAGAGCAAATGTCATATAGTAAAAGACAATCAAGACGTCGTTCACATTTAAACAACACGAGTCTTGTACGTGATCTTGTCTCGACGGGGCAATTTGTTGTTTACTAAAAAATTTTATATGTTGTACCAAGATATAAAATTAAATTAATTATTTGGGTTAACCCTTTTAGTTAATTTAATCAGGCTTAAAAGACTCTCAAGTCAAGGCTCAAGAGACTTCTTAGTCAAGCCACGACCTAAGCTCGAAAGACTTCCAAGTCAAGGCCCGTCGAAACCCGACTTCCAAGTCAAAGCCCAAGAAGCAACTCCCAAGTCAAAGCCCAAATGACTCTAAAGTCAAGCCCAAATCAAGGTCCAAGAGACGACTTCTAAGTCAAGTCACGATCTAAGCTCGAAGGACTTCCAACTCAAGGCTCAAGTCAAAGGTCAAAGCCTAAGTCAATTCCCAAGTCAAAACCCCAACCACTATCAAGTCAAGATCCAATCAAGACCCGAGACGATTTCCAAGTAAAGGCTCAGTTAGAACATAAGTCAAATTCAAAGCAAATGACTCCTAAGTCAAATCGATCCAAGATGAGGCCCGATTGAAGGCCCACAGTGAAGTCAAAGCCCATCTTGACTTTCAAGATGGAGGGGGGAGTTTTCCTATAAATAGACCCCTAACCCCCCTTTTATTCAAGGTTGAAAAATTGAAAGAAATCACCAACACTCAAACATTTACTCTTTGAAGAAAGATAATAAGTGTGCGCGCCATCCTTCCTCGAAGATAAAGTATTCATCTTGAATGAGATTAAGTCTCTAAGTTCCGCTCTTAAGATAAAACTCATTCGAACTCATTCAAAGGAGATCGAATCATAGGATTACTCTTATTGTATACAATAAAAATTGTACCCATATACAAATCAATACAAAGATTTAATCTTGTACCCAAATTCCTGTCTAATTAATTTTAAGCTTGAAATTTGTGTTTACAATTAGTAAGAGCTAAGAAGAAATGGTAGTTTGTGGAAGGAATAGTAGGATTTGAGAAGAAAAGATTGTGAGAGGTTGGTACAAGGTGGGAAGAGTTGGTAAGAGTTGAAAGATGTTAATAAGGAATGAGGAGTGGGGATTGTTTTCAGTTTAATTTTTTTTCATAATATTTGATAACTAAAAAGGTAACTAAAAGTTGTAATTCTTTTGAATTATTTTAGTTAATAATTTAATTAGTATTGTTCTAAATTTTTATATATGCATAACTTTTAATATATTTATGATAATGTTTTTATGTAAGGATTGGGGGATTCTTTATATGTATAATTTTTTTTATATTTGAAACATGCATGAATATATAGATTACTGTATTCATTTTTATTGCCATGTAAATGTCACTATCTCTATCTTATGAGCAAACGGTGTTATTAGTTTCGCATTTACAAATAATACAAAAATATCTTCAACATATATTATTTATGTACAAATTATAATTATTTTCCTAAAACAAAATGAAAAATTTCATCTATGTCCTCATTCAATACACCAACCCCAAAAAATAACCAAAGCGTATATATGTGGTTAAAAAATAATTAGTTTCCACATAAAAATTAAAAATTGTGAGATTTGTTAAGGAAGTTAGTAACAGTTGGAAAGAATTGAGTTTTTTTTTAAAGGATTGTGGAGAAATGGTAAAATTTGATAAGAGTTACTAAATATTGGTAGAAGTTGGTGAATTTACATTTTACCAACGAAAAGAACACGCCCGAGGATGGTACTTTGCACCAAATGTATTTCCATTGTTATCCATTAGAAGACGAGCATGATTTTTAATAGATGAATCATAGGAGATTTATTAGAGCTATGTGCATTAGCAATGGATTAATATAGTATATGGCCATTTACATGTAACACCAGTGGGCAAGGGTACACATAAGTTGGACCTGAAACGAGCAAAAGATAGGAGAAAAAAGCGAAGGGGTCGTTAGGGAGAGTCATTAGCATGCTAAATTATTTTATTTTTATTAGAGTATTATTCTTGAGATATTAGATGTTGAAAATCAGTTGGCAAAATAATTTTTCATACATAAGACCAAAATTTTTAAAGTAACAGAAATCAACATGAACAATAGATGAAGGGTAAGACTTTCACGTATCTTGAGTATCAAGCGGCGACATAATACTAAACTAGCCCATGGAAGTCTACAATCAAATGATCGGAGAAGGAGGGGGGAACCATAATTCCAACATACTATGCCTCAAGCAAATAGAGGTGCGATAAAAATACCCCTGCTAAGATCCATCTACTACCCTACAAGATTGCATCGCATGTTGGAGAGAATAATGGCTAGTACAATATAACAACAATCCCTACTTAAACAAAAGCCAAAGGAAGAACTAGAGGCAAGCTACCTATAATCTGCAACCTTAATCCTAGGTCTCCACAAACTTCTATCCTGAGCCATGTCCTCTGTTATACCTATAAACTTTAAATCATTTCTAATCACCTTATTCCAACTTTTCTTTTACCGTCCTCTACCTCTTCTACACCCTGAAAGGCTAATTATCTCACGCCTTCTCATCGGTGTATTCTCACTCATCCTCTTAACATGTCCAGACTATGTTAGTCTACTCTTCCTCATCTTATCTTCTATGGATGCAACGCCTACTTTCTCTCTGATCACTTCATTTCTAATTTGATCTAATCTCATATATCCACACATTAATTAAATCATTCTCATCTCTGGTACAATCAACCTCTGGACTTGATGCTTCTTAATTGGCTAACACTCTGAACAATATTAAAAAGTTGGCTTGACTACCATATGATAGACCTTCCCTTTCAATCCTGCCAAAATTTACACAACACTCTGGAAGCACTCCTCCATTTTTCCCACTCTAATATGTTGGTTATTATCTTCATCGACATCTCCTTTCTCCTTAATGATCGAGCCTAAATACCTATACTTCTCGACCCTAGGTATTGTCATACAACCTATGGTGACTTCTGCTCCACCAGCTTCCTCACCACTGAACCCACATTTTAAGCATTTAGTCTCTGGTATTCTCAATCTAAATCCCCTAGACTGTAAGATATGTCTCCATCACTCTAACTTGTTGTTACGACCACCTGTAATCTCATTGATGAGAAGAATATCATAAGAAAATGGCATACACCATGGTACCTTGTCCTCAATCCCTTTTGTGGGTACATCCATAATGATAGTGAAAAGGAATGGGCTTAGAGCTGATCCTTGATGGAGCTCAATGTCAATAGGAAAGTCCTTGTGTCTCCTCCTGAGGTCTTTACACTTGTTTTTACTCCTTCATACATATCTTTGATAGCTTGAATACATGTCTCCGACACCCTTCGCTTCTCCAAATACTCTCGTAACACCTCACGTAGTACACTATCATATGCATTCTCTAGATCTATGAACACCATGTAGTGATCCTTTTACTATCGTTATACACTTCCATGAATCTTCTTATGAGATGGACTACCTCGGTAGTCGATATACCTCGCATAAAACCAAACTGGCTCTTAGACATGGAAATATCCGATATGGCCGCAAGCGCATGGTGGCGTTGTAGCAATCAAGGTCGATCCCACATAGACTAGGTTGATCTATTAGGCTATATTCCGTCAAGATATGCTAAGCGAATTCAAACTTTAGATTAATAAAAATACGAAGATAAGGAAACAACTATAACTAATTGAAGGGGTTCCAATTTAACAACTTCTAATTAACTAATTTTAAATCAATTAAGGAGAAAACGCCTAGGAATTCATATAGTTATGAAAGTTGATTGGATCAAAATGATGAACATGTGCTTTTCTCTAATCGGTTAATCTCGAGGAATTGCAATCTCTCCAAAAATTTCGCATATTCTTTCGAACTCAATCAAATTTTCCTAAACTAAGCAAAACTCGTTGTTTCACTAATTTATCTTAATTAAAGTTAAATAACTTCAATTACTCTCTAGTCCTCCTAACATGTAAATCTCTCTTTCGAGATGACGTCATGCAAGGTCAAATCAAGCAATCCAACAACCAAATGTCACCTTTCAGTTTTTCACCCGATTGTTTCAAGTTGCAAGCAAACTTTGGCCAAAAATCTACTCACAACGTGATGATCACTAGGTAGAATGAAATCAAATCAATCATGAAAATAAGTATAATTCTATAGACTAAAACATGATCCAACTATACTTTCATAAACTACTAAATCCTTAGACAAAAATTAAACTACTCTCGCATGATTAAATTAAACAACTAACTACTCTAAAATGATAAACCTAAAGAGAAAAGAGAAGAGAAGAGAGAAGAGTTTGCTCAACCAAAATGCGTGCTGGAATCTTTTGGTTGCAGAACCCGATCCTGCTTCTTCGCGAATCTTCTTCTTCTACCTGCTCTCGCTCACTCTAAAATGAAATCTAAATCTAACTAGATGGTGGAAAGAATGATGGATTGGGATGATCTATGGGATGATCGTTTGCTATTAAAGGACGCCCTATTTATAGGAAAACCCAATCAATCTCAGTCACACGATCAGGAAAAACGAAGAGATTAGTAGTTATGCTTCCACCACGCACCGTGATATCCACAACTGGGCAGACCGTGGTGCTAGTTGGCTCGTCATTCTTCTGTTCTTCTATGAGCATAGCAACTTAGGGGCATCCATGGTGAGTTAAAATACATCTAAATGAGGGTCAAATGTTTGGTCAAATGGTTCATAAATCTTGCAAAACACATCAAACAACCATACATAAGCATTAACCGGGAAAAAGAGTACAAACTATAACATAAAGCACATAATTTTCCCTAAAAATGGAGGAAATTGACCCTAAAATAATATATACGTTAAGCACTTATCAAACTCCCCTATGCTTAAACCGTTGTTTGTGCTCAAGCAAACACTAGAGTAAACCGACAAGGGGAAAAGCATCTAGGACTCAAAACAAGAAACCTCTTTAAAGTAGGCAAGTTATAGCATATCACAAACAAGAATATCAATCAACGGCAACACCAAATTGTGCGCAAAACATTTCAAAATCAAGAGGAGAAGGTTTTCGAAGAAGTATAATACCATAAGCTCAATATCAAACTTGATCACCTCCAAAGAACCCCAAAGCATGTTATGCAAGCACTAGGAATTGTAGAGCTAAATGGATCGATGGAACCTCACTTTGGGAAAATGTAAAACACTCCTACTCATGCGTTTGAAATATAGCATAGGTTCACTCAATACTCATTCCAAAGATGCAATCTACCATATGCTTGCAAAGACCTCAAATTCTCCACCACTAAAATACAATGTGCACAAGACAATCAAGAGGACTTTACTTGGGTTATAATGTGGGCTAGAAGGGTTAAGAGAAAGGAGTGGACAAATGAATTTGGGACAATGCGGAGCTACTTAGCCAAGTGACTAGGGAGCAACCAACAAAACACGAAGCAACTATGAAATTTATCAACTCTCCAAACCTCAAAAATACAATGAACATACCCCAAATGAATCATATAGGAAATGAATTGACAAAGAAGGAGCTCAAGCTATATACGTATCCCATGCCAATCACTTAGTTTTTTTTTCTTTTTTTTCATTTGCTCTCTTTTTTTTGCTTTTTTTTTTTTGCTTTTTTGCAACATGACGTTAACTTCCTTTTTTTTCTTCAACATAACTTTCTCTATTTATTTTATGTTTTGGTTTTTTTTAGGAAATGAAATGAAAATTGCAATTATTGAAAAGCATAGGATCACTAACTATCAGCTCACAACTGAGTATATATACATAATCCAAACAAGAGGGAACCAAAGCCAATGCTCAATATCTTCAACCCCTCAATAAGCCAACATACCAAAGCCACCTCAAACTCAACTATCCTCAAAATCACCCACTGCGTAGATGAAGTGATACTCCATAGACTTGGCTTAAAGGTATGAATATGTGTTTGGCTAAGGGCTAATATGAAGGATCACAATAAAGACGGATATAAGCTCAAAGGGGCTAGCAAAGGGAATAAACATGTAATACAAGGGCAGGCTATTTGGCTATGTGGCTAAAATGGCCAAAGAAAGAAACACCTCTATCATATTATCAACCATATCTACCATGCACATGCTAATTTGGTTTTGAACAAGAACCTAGGCAAGCTCTAGAGATGCAACATGGAAGAGTCACACAAATGAAAGAAATCAACAACAACAACAACAACAACAACAACAACAAAACCTCCCAGTGTGGGTCCCGCTTTCACGGGGTCTAGGGAGATCAAGATGTAAGTAACCTTACCTCTACCGACATCCCTGCCCGTAGAGAGGCTAATTCTAAAAGACCCGCCAAGTAAGATTTTATGAAAATATTTTGTGGAAGAAGGATTTTGTGAACACATTTTATGGAGAGAAACTAAGAATAAGCAACAGAGAATGAAATATGAAGTACTAATAAATCAGGTAGCAGTAACTATGTAAATATAAGTACAACATAGCAGGGGAAGGTACTATACGTTAATAAATAGGAGTATGCAAACAATGTCTCTTCCCAGATGTCTGTAGTACCTGTATACAAACATGACATACGAACAAAGAACTCACAACCAAAACTACCCTACTGCAACCGGGAGACAACTACAAGGCTAACTCTCTGAGATCTAAGATCCTAATCCTATCCCGCCACAGTCTCCTATCTTGAGCCAAGTTCTCTGCCAACCCTACAATTTTCAAGTCCTCTCTAATCACCTCGTCCAAACTCTTCTTAGGTCGACCACTCCCTCGTTTCCCTTCGGGGATGTTAATCCTCTCACATCTCTTCACTGGAGCGTCCACACTCCTTCTTTTTACATGGCCAAACCATTTGAGCATTGTTTCTCTCATCTTATCTTCGATGGGAACCACTTTAACTAAGTCTCTAATTACTCCATTACTAATTCTATCCACTCTTGTATAAGCACACATCCATCTAATCATCCTCATCTCTACTACCGTCAACCTTTAAACTTGTGTCTTTTTTATAGGCCAACACTCTCATCCATATAACATAGCAGGTCTAACTACCATACGATAAACATTGTCTTTTAAACCTACAAGCATCCTCTTATCACACAGCACACCTGAAGCATACTTCCATTTTTGCCGACCCATTTTTATATGATGGGTAATATCTTCGTCAATATCTCCTTTCTGATAAATGATCGAGCCTAGATACTTAAACTTCTCGACCTTTGGTATCGTCATCCCATCAATGGTGACTTCTCCCCTTGCATCTTCCCTCCCACTGAAACAACAATGTAGGTATTCAGTTTTCAATCTACTTACTCTAAAACCTCTCGATTCCAGGGAGTGTCTCCATCGCTCCAACTTACCATTAACTCCCTCTCTGGTCTCATCAATAAGAACAATGTCATCTACGAATAGCATACACCATGGTAATTCATCTTGAATCCCATTTGTAAGCTCATCCATAACTAAAGTGCAAAGAAAAGGGCTTAAAGCGGAACCCTGATGCAGGCCCATAGCAACGACGAAGCCATTGGTAACCCCTCCTAGCATCCTGACACTAGTCCTACCTCCCTCATACATTTCTTTAATAACTCGAATATACTTATGTGACACCCCTTTCTTTTCCAAGCATCTCCATAATACTTCACGTGGAACTCTATCATATGCTTTTTCTAAGTCAATGAACACCATATGAAGATCTACCTTTCTATCTCTGTACAATCCCATGAGTCTTCTAAGGAGGTAAATCACCTCTGTGGTCGACCTGCCAGACATAAAACCAAATTGGTTCTCTAATATTGAAATATCATTCCGCAACCTTCTTTCAATCACCCTCTCCCATAACTTCATAGTGTGACTGAGTAGCTTTATACCCCTATAATTATTACAATCCTGAATATCCCTTTTGTTCTTAAATAATGGAATGACTGTACTAAACCTCCATTCTCTATGCATCTTAATACACCTAAAAATAACATTAAAAAGCTCTACTAACCACTTGAATCCCTCTTCACCCAAACACTTCCACACTTCCACCGGTATCTTATTTGGACCCTCTACCTTCCCATTGGCCATTTTCTTTAGGGCCTCTTTAATCTCGTCCTTGCTAATGGGTACACACAATCAAGGATCAAGATTACTCTCACTACTTTCTCTTTCTTTACTTTGAAAATCTTGTATTACTTCACCATTAAGGAGTTCGGAAAATTATCTTTGCCATCTCTTCTTGATTGTTGTATCCTTAGACAGCAACTTACCACTTGCATCTTTGATGCACCTCATGGCACCCAAATCCCTTGTTTTTCTTTCTCTCGCTCTCACAAGTTTAAAGACTTCCTTCTCTCCTTCCTTTGTATCTAGTTTTTGACATAACTTATCATAGGCCATGCTCTTAGCTATGGCAACAGCTTTCTTGGCTATCTTTTTTGCTGTCGTATAACTAACTCTACTAATCTCCTTTTCTTCATCCGTTCCACTGTTCACGAAAGCCGCGTATGCCTCTTTCTTCTCCTTGACTTTCTCCTTAACCTCCTCGTTCCACCACCAGGCTCCCTTCATTCTGCTGCCATCTCTCCTAGATGTACCTAGGATTTCCTTAACTGACCTACGAATACATACTGCCATTGCCTCCCAGCTTGTGTCTGCATCCTCTACCCGCCTCCAAGCTCCTTCTTCATTAATCCTCTTTGTTAACTTCCTAGCGTTCTCCTTAGTAAGATTCCACCACTTAACTCTAGGCTCCCCAACACTCCTTTTCTTCCACTTTGAACGTTTAAGCTCCACATCCAACACTAACAACCTATGCTGAGTTCCTAAATACTCCCTTGATATCACCTTACAATCCTTACAAAACCTCTTATTATCCGCCCTAACCAGGAAGTAATCAATTTGGGTCCTTATAGAACCACTCTTAAAGGTCACCAAGTGGTCCTCCTTATTAAAAAATGAGTTTAACATTAACATCCCATAAGCAATCGCGAAATCCAGAACAGAAGCTCCTCCATTATTTCTCTCCCCAAACCCGAAACCTCCGTGAGTTGAATCGTACCCATCTGCTTCGGCACCAATGTGACCATTAAAGTCTCCTCCTATGAAAAGATTCTCGGACCAAGGCACGTTCTAAATAACCAAATCCAGACCCTCCCAAAATTGCTTCTTAATATCTTCCAACAAACCTATATGGGGTGCGTAAACACTAATCACATTTAGGACTACTGATCCCACCACTACCTTGATTGCCATAACACCATCACTCTTACGCCTCACTTCGATGACAAAGCCAACCAACTCCATTCCTAGCCTTGCTGGACCCCGAGGACCACAGCTTATACCCATCAATTTCTCTAGCTTTAGCCCTACCCACTTAGTCTCTTGAACACAGACTATGTTAATCCTACTTCTATACAAAGACTTAACTAATTCTATAAACTTACCAGTAAGAGACCCAATATTTCAAGACGCTAAGCACACCTTCTGAACCCGTACACCCATCCCAACCCAATTCCCCCCAGAGCACTGGTTGAAGCTACTACATTGCTCGCCACTTTCTTAAGTTACCAACACCCACCCAAGCAAGGCAATAATAATAATAATAATAATAATAATAATAATAATAATAATAATAA
>JACYFF010019584.1:50168170-50178350 GCA_017589665.1 Selenicereus undatus
AATAATAATAATAATAATAATAATAATAATAATAATAATAATAATAATAATAAAATAAGTTTGCACCTAAGAATAATGAGTAAACGAATAAAAACAACCGAAAATAATCACTTGATGGGCCGAACTAATAGGAACATAATAAAGCACTGAAACTAAAAGGCAAAGAGATGCTAACTAGAAATAACAACAAGCTTAGTTAATAAGACTAAAAATCTACTTGTTAATGATACACAACTAGTCAATAGTAAAACTAAAAATTAAAGATAATATAATAATATGAATACTACCAACAGCAACAACAACAATAATACACACAATAAAGATTTAAACTACAACCAATAGTAATAGTAAAAGTAATCGTAAAAACTGAGATAGAATTACACAACCCTAACTGATTCTAATGCGAATAATAGGAGATAAGCAATAAAAGTTGAGATAAAATTTGTTCATTCTATTATTTATTTTAGTACTAGAGTAAATAAATAAATAGGTCGATAAATAGACGCTAGAAAAAATCCAACTACTAAAGCAGATAATAATAATATTACCAACTACAACAATAATAATTAAAATACTAATACTAATAATAATAATAATAATAATAATAATAATAATAATAATAATAAGAAGAAGAAGAAGAAGAAGAAGAAGAAGAAGAAGAAGAAGAAGAAGAAGAAGAAGAAGAAGAATAATAATACAAAGAGTAACACTAATAATCCTTCTATTAGTTAATGCTCTAACTAAATAAATAATAAATAGTCACTAAAAAAAGGAAGCTTACGAAATAGATATACAAAACAACAAATAAGATGAAAATAAATTAAATAAATACAAAATAATGAATCCCTCACTAAATCTGACTAGAAAATAAAGCCACACAAGAAGAACAACACCACTTTTACTAAACAATATCAAGATAAGTGCTTAATAATAGCCTAACAAATAAGACACTAGAAGGAAAATCTAACACAAATGAAATTAACACAAGCTGGAAAGGGAAAGGGACACACAGGCAGGGGACAATGGGTGAAGACAGTGAGGCCAAACTAGCACTTCGAACCTGAGAAACTCAAATTCACACACTCAAGTATAGCCGAACCACCAAAACTGAGGAACACACAGATAGGATTAACAACTCGCCATAGCTCCACCGACCCGAACAAACACGCCCAACACTTTGGCAAATGAGGTAATCAAGCAACAAACTCAAATTCACACACTCAAGTACAGCCCATATGGGAAGTCAAGCAAAGAAAGTACCCAAATGCAGGAAGGGAGACAAACCAAGTAATCCCCTAAAGATAACTCAAAATAACACTGCAAAGTTCAAAATTTCGAACCACCAAGCAAGAGAATTCAGCATACCCAGATAGAATTCTGTAGAAAGCAAGTGTAGGACCTAGAAAGACCCGGCAAACACAAATTATAGAATTGAGATCCAGCAATGGCCCCCCTTGCCTTCAAACTAGCCGGAACAGAGGAGGGCCCCTGAAGCAGCAGTCGACGATGGTGCTGAACGGGCTACCAAGAGTTAATAGCCGAGGCACCGCCAGCAAGGGGTCAACTTGCCGTGCTTAGCTGCCGACGGCCGGGGTAGTGGGATTAGGGATGGCAAAAAGTTGGGGAATACCTGTCCCCGCTGGGGCCCCGCCCCGAAGTGGGGGAAAATCCCCGTTCCCATAGGGGACGGGGAGGAAAATTAATCCCCGCTCGGGGATGGGGACGGGGACGGGGACATAGTTCAACCCGTCCCCGTCCCCATTTCCCCGCCGGGGATTTTGCCCCGTTCCCATCCCCATCCGCAATTTCCCGATTGGGGAAAAATCCCCGCCTCTGCCCCCAATTTTAATTAAAATTACAAAAATAACCTTATTTTCAAAATTTTTAAATGAAACAACTAAGGTTATATATGTAATTTTCTTTGTAAAAATCCTAGGTATATACTGGATTTGGTACTCATGGCCGTAAAGAGTTTAAAAGATAAGGGAAAATCAGCAGGTAAAAATCCCCGTTGGGGCCCCGACGGGGATTAAATCCCCACTGGGGATGGGGACGGGGGGGAATTTTTTCCCCGCAGCGGGGAACGGGGCTGGGACGAGGGGCGGGGATTCCAGCGGGGACGGGGACGGGGAATATACTCCCCGTCCCCAACCCGCCCCGTTGCCATCCCTAAGTGGGATAGGCTGGCGGTGTCGCGGTCACTTAGTGACCGTTCTACACTGGCACTGTAGCTTGGAGAGAGAGAGCAATAAAGAGGGGAGAGAGGGAGAAAGAAATATGAGACTAAATATAATGAATTAGTCCAAATAAGGCTCAAATCTTATGGGATATCTACCAAAGTCTCACTAATTTCACAAAATGACTCCATGTACAAACATTAGTGCCAATGACTCCAAGGGATAACAAAGTTTTCAAACAAGAGAAGAGTCAAAACAAGAAATATTTACAAAACCTTCAAAAACTTTAGCACCAGAAGGGATCACACTTCAAAAGATATTCAAGCTCATGAAAGCTATTTTGCCTAAACAAAAGCATCATTCAAGGTTATCTCAAACCAATCCATTCCATCCCTACGCGCAATCCTATATGCAAACCTAAAAATCAACTAAATGCAACACACTAATGCAAGCAAAAAGAAATCAAAAACTATATGCTCTAACAAGTATGCAAAATAAAACCCAAAATGAAAAAAAAAACATAAAAACTACCCTTCCCCCATGCTTAGATAAAGCATTATTATTCAAAGGAAAGAAAACTTAGAGAAGGGGAACAAAAGAAAACAATCTCACCAGGTTAGATGCAAAGTGCACCTAAGCTATGCGACCTCGTAATAACCGGGGCACATAGAGCATCAGCACTCCATCACAATGTCAAAACTCGACCCTTTAAATCAGACATTGTCAACGAATGCAGAACCTTGTCAAACTCCTCAACATAGAGTTTCCAAGCATGGCAATAAGAAAGCATGAAAATAATCACAACAAAGAAAGTTAGTGCTCTCTTCAACAAAGCAGAAGCCATAGGAAAATCCAAATAGAAAGCAAAGAAAGTGTTCCACATGATTTTTCCATACTTATCCACTAGGAACATGGAATACAAGTCAAGGGAGGCATCATACCCACAAAAGTATCCTAGGGAAAGAAAATTATCAACATTTCCACCAAGCATAGTAAACATTAATCAACTTTAGAATCACAAATCTTAGGATTATTAATGGGCGCATCTAAAGAATACTTGGAAGAAACAGAGGGCTGTGAACACTTAGGCAAAACATGGGAATGATTAAGGGGATTTAGGATAGCATGATTACAACCAAGGCTAGGAAAGTCCTTATGCACAAACACATCACGTGACCCCTCCAAAGGAGTCTTATCTAGATCATGCACCTCATCTAAAATATCTTCGGACTTAAAACGGCACCAGAAACATCAAACCTAGCATCAAACCCAAAAGGTTCACCCACCTTGAGCCTCGTACACTGAGCTAACGGAAAGGACGAGTTAGGTAAGGATGGGACAACATCAGTATTATCCCAGGGTGATACACAGTCAAGTTGTGCATAGCATGCATAATAAGGACATGAATTTATATCATGGTCAGAAGAATTACAAAAATCACGCCAAAAATAAGCATAATAAGATATAGAATAGAATGCGCAAGGATTAGGAAATGAATATCTAGAAACATGACTAGCCTTCTTAAACTCAAATGAATCCCAAGCAATCCACTCAAGCAAATAATATGCATCTTCAACATTTTTAGCATGAAAACCCCAAAACTCTAAAAGAATACGGGTTTTACTATTCACACCCTCATTAATAATGTCTAAAATTTTCCACTGACCACAATAAGCACATTAAGCAAGAAAAACATTTAAACGTTTAAAATACCTCCACAATAATTCATGCTCGAATTGGGGGAAATGAAAAACTTCCATTGTTGTTTCTTTTTTTTTTGGGGTCAATTTCCAATTTTTTTTCCACTTTGTTTTTTCAAAGAGAAACAAAATACTTAGTCAAACCTATCAGGAAAAATCCAATATTCAATGCTAGTCCCCGGCAACGGTGCCAAAAACTTGATACGGCCGCAAGCGTAAGATGGCATTGTAGCAATCAAGATCGATCCCACAGAGACTAGGTTGATCTATTGGGATATATTCCCTTAAGATATGCTAAGCGAATCCGAACTTTAGATTGATAAAAATACGAAGATAAGGAAACAACTATCACTAATTCAAGGGGTTTCAATTTAACAACTTCTAATTCACTAATTTTAAATCAATTAAAGAGAAAATGCCTAGGAATTCATGTAGTTATGAAAGTTTATTGGATCAAAATGATGAGCATGTGCTTTTCTCTGATTGGTTAATCTCGAGGAATTGCAATCTCTCCAAAAATTTGGCCTTTTCTTTCAAACTCAATCAAATTTTCTTAAACTAAGCAAAAGTCGTTCTTTCAAACTAATTTGTCTTAATTCAAGTTAAATAACTTCAATTACTCTCTAGTCCTCCTAACATGCAAATCTCTCTTTTTAGACGACGTTATGTCAGGTCTAATCAAGCAATCCAACAACCAAATGTCACCTTTTAGTTTTTCACCCGATTGTTTCAAGTGTGCAAGCAAACTTTGGCTAAAAATCTACTCACAATATGATAATCACTTGATAGAATGAAATCAAATCAATCATAAAAATAAGCACAATTCTATAGATTGAAGCATGATCCAACTATACTTTCATAAACTAATAAATCCCCAGAAAAAAATTAAACTACTCACGCATGATTAAATTAAACATTTAACTACTCTAAAATGATAAACCTAAAGAGAAAAGAGAAGAGACAAGAGAAGAGTTTGCTAAGCCAAAATGCGTGCTTGAATCTTTCAATTGCAAAACCCGATCCCGCTTCCTCATGAATCTTCTTCTTCTACTTGCTGTCCCTCACTCTAAAATGAAATCTAAATCTAACTAGATGGTGGAAAGAATGATGAATTGGGATTATCTATGGGATGATCATTTGCTATTGAATGACGCCTTATTTATAGGAAAACCCAATTAATCTTAGCCACACGAAAAGATTAGCAGTTATGCTTCCACCACGGGCAGACCGTGGTGCTAGCTGGCTCGTCGTTCTTCTATTCTTCCTTTCTTCCACGGGCATAACACCTTGGGGGCATCCGTGGTGAGTCAAAATACATCTAAATGAGGGTCAAAAGCTGGGTCAAATGGTTCCATAATCCTACAAAACACATCAAACAACCATACCCAAGCATTAAACGAGAAAAGGGCATAAACTATAATATAAAGCACATAATTTTCCCTAAAAATGGAGGAAAACGACCCTAAAATAATATATACATTAAACACTTATCAAACTCCCCCATACTTAAACCGTTGCTTGTCCTTAAGCAAACACTAGAGTAAACCGACAAGAGGAGATCTATCTAGGACTTAAAACATGAAAGCTCTTTAAAGTAGGCAAGTTATAGCATATCACAGGCAAGAATATCAATCAACGACAACCCCAAATAGTGCGCAAAACATTTTAAAATTAGGAGGAGAAGGTTTTTGAAGAAGTATAAGACAGAAGCTCGATATCAAACTTGATCACCCCCAAAGAACCACAAAGCATGTCATGCAAGCACATGGAATTTTAGAGCAAAATGGACCGGTAGAAACTCAATTTGGGGAAATGTGAAACACCCCTACTCATATGTTTGAAATATAGCATAGGTTCACTCAAAACTCAATCGAAAGATGCAATCTACCATATGCTTGCAAAGACTCTCAAATTCTCCACCACTAAAATGCAATGTGCACAAGACAATCAAGAGGACTTTACTTGGGTTATAATATGGGCTAGAAGGGTTAAGGGAAAAGAGTTGACAAATGAATTTGGGACAATGTGGAGCTACTTGCCTAGGTGAACAAAAGAAAACAATCTCACCAGACTAGGTACAGAATGCACCTAAGCTATGCGGCCTCATAATAACCGGGGTGCATGGAGCATTAGCCACTCCATCACAATGTCAAAACGCGGCCCTTTAAATCAAACGTCGTCAAGGAACGCAAAACCTTTTCAAGCTCCTCAGCATAGAGTTTCCAAGCATCGCAATAAGAGAGCATGAAAATAATCACAGCAAAGAAAGTTAGTACTCTCTTCAACAAAGCAGAAGCCATAGAAAAATCAAAAGAGAAAGCAAGGAAAGTATTCCACATGATTTTTCCATGCTTATCCACAAGGTACACGCAATATGGGTCAAGGGAGGCATCATACCCACAAAAGTATCCTAGGGAAAGAAAATTATCACCATTTCCTCCAAGCATAGTAAACATTTTGCCCGCATGTCCCAGATCAACTTTAGAATCACAAATCTTAGGATTATTAATGGGCGCATCTAAAGAATACTCAGGGGAAATAGAGGGTTATGAACACTTAGGGGAAACATGGGAGTGATTAAAGGGATTTGGGAGAGCATTATTACAACCAGTGCTAGGAAAGTCATTATGCATAAACACACCACGTGACCCCTCTAAAGGATTCTTATCTAGATCATGAACCTCATATGAAATATCTTCGGACTTAAAACATGCATCAGAAATGTCAAACCTAGCTTCAAACCCAAAAGGCTCACCCACCTCGAGCCCTGTGCACTAAGCTAAAGGAAAGGACAAGATAGGTAAGGATAGGACAACATCAGTATTGTCCCAGGGTGATACAAAGTTAAGTTGTGCATAGCATGTATAATAAGGACATGGATTTATATCATGGTCAGAAGAATTATAGACATCACCAAAAATAAGCATAATAAGATCTAGAATAGAATGAGTAAGGATCAGGAAATGAATATCTGGAAACATAACTAACCTTCTCAAACTCAAATGAATCTCAAGCAATCCACTCAAGCAAATAACATGCCTCTTCAACATATTTAGCATGAAAATCCCAAAACTCTAAAAGAATACGGGTTTTACTATTCACACCCTCATCAACAATGTCTAAAATTTTTCAATTACCAACACAATAACCACATTGAGCAAGAAAAACACTTGAACGTTTAAAATACCTCCAAAACAATTCATGCTCGATTTGGGGAAAATGGAAAATTGCCATTGTTGTTTCTCAATTTTTTTTTTGGTTAATTTTCAATTTTTTTCAAAGAAAAACAAAATGCTTAGTCAAACGTATCAGGAAAAATGCAATATTCAACGCTAGTCCCCGGCAGCAGCGGCAAAAACTTGATGCGGCCGCAAGCACATGGTGGCGTTATAGCAATCAAGGTCAATTCCACAGAGACTAGATTGATCTATTGGGCTATACTCCCTCAAGATATGCTAAACGAATCCAAACTTTAGATTGATAAAAATACAAAGATAAGGAAACAACTATAACTAATTTAAGGGGTTTTAATTTAACGACTTCTAATTCACTAATTTTAAATCAATTAAGGAGAAAACGCCTAGGAATTCATATAGTTATGAAAGTTTATTGGATCAAAATGATGAACATGTGTGTTTCTCTAATCGATTAATCTCGAGGAATTGCAATCTCTCTAAAAATGTGGCTTATTCTTTCGAACTCAACTAAATTTGTCTAAACTAAGCAAAAGTCGTTCTTTCAAGCTAATTAGTCTTAATTTAATTTAAATAACTTCAATTGCTCTCTAGTTCTCCTAACATGCAAATCTCTCTTTCGAGACAACGTTATGTCAGGTCTTATCAACCAGTCCAACAACCAAATGTCACCTTTCAGTTTTTCACCCGATTGTTTCAAGTGTGGAAGCAAACTTAGGTCAAAAATCTACTCACAACATGATAATCACTCGATAGAACGAAATCAAATCATTCATGAAAGTAGGCACAATTCTATAGATTAAAATATGATCCAACTATACTTTCATAAACTACTAAATTCCTAGACAAAAAATAAACTACTCACGCATGATTAAATTAAACATCTAACTACTCTAAAATAATAAACCTAAAGAGAAAAGAGAAGAGACGAGAGAAGAGTTTGCTCAGCCAAAATGCATGTTTGAATCTTTCGATTGCAAAACTTGATCCCGTTTCTTCACAAATCTTCTTCTTCTACTTGCTCTCCCTCACTCTAAAATGAAATCTAAATCTAACTAGATGGTGGAAAGAATGATGAATTGGGATGATGTATGGGATGATCATTTGCTACTTAAGGCCTCCCTATTTATTGGAAAACCCAATCAATCTCAACCACACGATGAGGGAAAACAAAAAGACTTGCAGTTTTGCTTCCACCATGGACCGTGGCATCCACCACGGGCAGACCATGATGCTGGCTAGCTCGTCATTCTTCTGCTCTTCCTTTATTTCACAGGTATAGCAACTTAGGGGCATCCATGGTAAGTCAAAATACATCTAGTTGAGGTTCAAATGCTAGGGTCACATGGTTCAAAAATCCTACAAAACACATCAAACAACCATATCTAACCATAAAACGGGAAAAAGACTATAAACTATAACATAAACCACATAATTTTCCCTAAAAATGGAGGAAAATGACCGTAAAACAATACATACGTTAAGCACTTATCAATATCCTTCCTCAACCTTCCCTTAATCACATTTTCTCACAACTTAATAGTGTGGCTAAGTAGTTTAATACCTCTATAATTGTTACAATCATGAATATCACCCTTGTTCTTGTAAAGTGGGATGATTGTACTAAATCTCCATTCGTGGGGCGTCTTCGCATTCCTAAAATTGACATTAAAAAGTTCTATTAACCACTCTACCCCCTCGTCACCCAAACACTGCCAGTCGCAGCATATGCGTCTTGTTTCTTCTTAACCCTCTCTTTCACCTCTTCAGTCCACCACCAAGCTCCTATTATTCTGCCTCCTCCCCCTCTAGAGATTCCTAAGATCTCATTAGTTGACCTTCGAATGCACTTAGCCATTGTTTCCTACATTGTATCTACATTCTCTGCTTGTTTCCAACTCGTTTCTACTTTAATCTTCTCCACTAATATAGTAGTGTTCTCTGCAATAAGATTCCATCATCTAAATCTAGGATCTCCAACACTCCTCTTCTTCCTCTTTGAATTCTTAATCACCACATCCATTACCAATAGTCTATGATGAGTCCCCAAATATTCAATAGTATCATTTTGCAATCTCTATACAACATCCTTTTGTTCACCCTATTTAGAAAGTAGTCTATTTGAGTCTTGGTAATGCCACTCCTAAAAGTTACCAATGAATCCTCTTTTTTCTTAAAAAGAGAGTTAACAATACCCAAATCATAGGTAACGGCAAAGTCCAGAATTGACACCCTTTCACTATTTCATTCCCTACAACCGAAACTTTCATGCATCTCATCATACCCATTTTCCGTTGTTCCGACATGTCCATTAAAATCACCACCCGGGAAGAGGTTTTCATTTTGACGTATACTCTGTATTACTTCTTTCAGCTCCTCCAAAAATTCCCCCTTAATGTCATCCGCTAGCCCTATTTGTGGTGCATAGGCACATATCACATTGAGGATTTCTCCCCCCCCCCCACCAACTTAATGAAGCATGAGGTGTTCGCTCTTATGCGTCACCACTACAACTTGATCAACCAACTCCTTCCCGACCATAATACCAACTCTATTTCTAGCTCTAGTACGCCCCAAATACCACAAATATACCCATTAATTTCTCGAGCTTTGGTTCCCACCCACTTTGCCTCTTGGATACAAGCTATGTTAATCTTACGCCTATGCAAAGTTTTAGCTAGTTCTATAGACTTGCTAGTAAGGGTCCTAATATTCCAAGACGCAAAACACAACCTATCAAACCCCACTCTCATCCTAACCCCTTTCTTCCATGGTGGACAGGCTTGAATTATTCCATTACTCGCCACTAATTAAAACTAAAGTTAAAAAATACTGATAATAAAACTAATAACTCTCTTCCTAACCCTTTCCCCCATGAAGGACAGGCTTAAACTACTCTATTACTCACCACTAGTTAAAACTAAATTAAAAAATACTAATAATAAAACTAATACGAGTAATGATGATGATGATGATGATGATGATGATGATGAAGAAGAAGATGATGATGACGATGATGATGATAATAATAATAATAACAATAATAACAATAATAACAATAATAATAATAATAATAATAATAATAATAATAATAATAATAATAATAATA
>JACYFF010019584.1:50209298-50224369 GCA_017589665.1 Selenicereus undatus
TATATATATATATATATATATATATATGTATATAGATATATTTGTATGTATATATATATTTGCACATATATTTATATATGTGTGTGTGTGTGTGTGTGTGTGTACGCAGACATATGCATTACATGTATATATACTTGCATGTGTTAAGTACAAACGTGATTCCTACAAATGTGAGTTAAGTGTCTTTGATATATTTTTATTTTTTTACTCGAGGACAAGGAAAATCTTGATGTGGGGTTATTTGTTTGGGTACCAAAAGTGTCCATTTAAGGATTCTGAATCACTTTTTTTTTACTCATAATCAAGATTACTTTTAGATTTTATTTGGTTTTTTTAATTTTGTAGGAGGTGAAGATTTAATAAAATAATGGGTATAAAAAGGCACACAACAAAGAAGTGGAAATCAAGAGAATATAAAATCAAGACAGAATATAGTAAGTGGGCCCAATCATAAGACCCAACCCGATTGAGAGAAGAAAAGAGAAAGTCTAGCCACACCTAGCTTCGTGTGAGCTAGTATCCACGACTCATCTTTTGGCTGGTCCTGCGGCCCAACTCTAAGCAACCACAAGCAGCAACTCCCTCTAGTGAACGCATCATTCTGCCACACGAGCCTATTTTCTGCAGCTTAACACGCACAATCATCCGCTCAGGATCAGCAACTCAGTGTGTATCTTCCCCTAGGCTTGATCTTGCTACCTGCAGCCCAACCTTGGCAGAGGTAGATGGACAGGGAGAAAGGGAGTTTCGTCTAGATGTTGACAGTTAGCCGTTTCTGCGGCTATCTTGAAATTCAACTTTCTTGGACGCAAGTGACTGCTTTTATTCATTGTTTTCTATGGAACACTTCCTAAAGTGATCAAAAAGGATTATGTGAGTTAATTAACGTTGACAATGTTAAATTGAATCCTTTCATTGAAGAAATTTTCTCAAATAGAGTACAAATTTGTCTACAGTATGTGTCAAAAAGCTTCTTACATTAGAGCAAGGTCACATTGATCAATATCTACGGTTGCTTTGCCCAATATTCCATCAATTATGGATCAAATATTTTCTTCAAGTAAACATGCCTTTAGCAAATTACGCAAAACTTTGTTTTGACGAGATTGCTTGGAATTATTCATTTTAGGTCATCAACTAAGATGATTTCTATCAAATGCATGACTGTGACTATAATCTTTGTGACTTTGATAAAGTTATGTGATCACTCTAACTAGACTTTGATAAATCCTTTACCTTCATAAAGATAGAGCTCTAACTCATATGACCTAACAAAGCTTAAAATACTTAAGATCCTACTAGTGTATATGGTAGAAACGTTTTCCATATTTGAATCAATTTTGTAAGGAAGAATATCAATTTCCTATTTATTTCAAACTTTGAATATAGCATGAACAATATTAGGTTCAATGTATTAGTAATTAAAAAAAATTTATTACCAATATGTACATATAATGCTAAATGGTATTTTATGGGCATGACTATGCCATACTATATAAATTTGTTTTTTTTTTTTTCAAGATGGTCATTAACTTGATAGAACCAAATTTTGTAAGGTTGAATATCTTCATATATGATGGGGGAAAAAAGATATGGTTACAAGCAATTGGTGGTTATACTCACGCTACGCCAACTATATCTAATAAAATCTTCTCGAAGTGATGCACATTTTAGCTCTATATTCGAGTAACGTAATTTGTAAAATTGAACTTATATGGATCACTGTGTTTTGTTCATGATTCACTTATACTATTTGGAAGAAATTGAGCTAGTACTACCATATGTAGATGTACTGCCTTGTATATTTAGATTTCTTACTTTATATTTCTGATTGAACATATCAACCATATGCAGTAGTACATATTTATCTAATAAATGATGTACATGTATTTGTAGATGTTACATATATTCTTAAATTAAAGGCTTCATTTTGGTACAAGCAAATGGTACATTTCTTTAGAAAATTTGTAAAAGATCGTGTTACATAATGATATCATGAGATACATATTTTTGTGTTAATTTTTAACTATTATGTGGATGAAAAATAGTTTATTTATAGATGACATCTCCAAATTAGAAGTCGCTTTAAAAGGATTTATCAATCACTTCAAGACTTTTAATAGGTAGCTCTAAAAATTCATTTTATTACATTAACTTTTATGTACGAAGATCTCACACAAAAATTTGTGCAGATCTATAACTAATGTGAAAATAAAGTTAAAATTCTAACCACTCCATCTATCGCACCTCTATTTTGCCCCAAACATAAATGAATAAACAAGTATTTGTTAGGTTGCTATAGTATTATATTCTAGATGAATAGCTACTTCTTGGGCTATTAGTAATCTCTCATTTTGTGGGCCCGTGTAAATGCAGCTATTAGCCTAATAGTAACATGGGCCATCATAATGCTTGTAATTGAAATATCGTCTAATTTGAATTGATAAATTTTGACAATAAATATGCTCAAAACATATTAAATGAACGTATGAAAATTTACAATTTTTTTTATCGAGATTGTTTCTTGAAACCTTATCATGGGATAGTTGATGTATGTAATAGTTTTTATTTCATTGTGAGGTGTATATGATGATGTGATATTCTTGTATTATGATAAGGTCCTACAAAATGATCTCACTCTAGATTTACTAATAAAAAGTATGCTATTAAATTAGTCTTAAAAACTCTCAAATAAAATAAATTTTCAACATTACTTAGTGTATAACTGTTAAAAATAATATCTAAAGATTGACAAAAAAAGATAGAAAAAAAAAATCAAAGAAACACTTTTACGAGTCAAAACCACTACATGTAAATTGTGCGTGTAAAAGTATGCCTTTAAGTATAAGAATTTTCTAAAAATATTTGTCAAAAGATTTGCAATAATAATTTAATAATTACAAATAAAAGTGACGTAGCATCATAAACGTAAGGTCAATCAACGAAAATTTAATAAATATAATCATCCAATGATTGAAATCATTGATGTAAAGTCAAACAAGACAATCTACTTCAAAGACATCAACAATAGAAAAAGCAAGTACATCTGACAAACGAATCAGCGATGAAAGAAGAGCAATTCCAGAAGAGGTGATTCTCTGTCTCAGTCCCCGTCTCTCTCTCTCTATCTCCCACCTAATCAAAACCAAACGGCAACCATTTGATTCGAACCCGACGACAGTTAGAAAAGCGTGTACCCTTTGTAGGGCCACAGTGGGGACCAGTAACGCCGTCAAACATTAACGCCAAAACCGACAAGATCAACGCGTAAACGCTTTAACCTTCAAAAAAATAAATAAAAAATAAATTGAAAAATTAAAGAAGCCAATTACGCCACAATAACACAACTAACCCCGCCAAAACGCCTGCCTACCAACCAAACGGAGACGACTAACGGCGTTAGTCTTGGAAAAAGAGGGAGGGACCTCCCTATCACGTGTCAAGGCCTAGAGTTCGGTCACGTGTTTAGTCTCCGCCATGGACGCTTCACACACACGCAGCTCTCATTGGCCCCCATTCAATGCACAGATACCATGCCAAATGTGCCACCACTGACAAAATTTTAATTTAAATTTTACTTAATACTTTTTTGGGAGGATCTTTGGGGAATTTTTTATTACTTGTTTACCGGGAAAAGGAGTTTTTATCAGTTTCAGGGTGGGAGAAGAAAGAGAAAAAGTAGAGAGAGAGACTGCAGCAGTGACCCAACTCACATGAATAAAACACCACATCTAACCCATTGTTTGGTTCTTTCATTTTTTTTCTCCTCTTTCTTCCTCTCTCCTCGTCTAATGCCTACCCACTGTTTCACTCCCATTTTCGCCTAACCGCCGGCCAAGGCGACCAGATCTCCGGCATTGACCCAGTTTCCCGGTAACAAGCTATTTTCTGCAAAAATTCACTCTTTTTTTTGACTTGCATCTGCTTCTTTTCTCCTTTTTCTTTTCTTAATCTCACTGCTGGTTTTCACCAACCCAACCAGAGCGATACGCAGCTGCGAGTTTGGTTGAGGACAGCAAATGAATTTTTTTTCTTTATGTTTTGCGCTTTGTTGTCCTTGGTTTCTCCACCAATATGGAGCAATTTCAATGCTGCTTTCCTTTTTCTTAATTTAAAAAAAGTAAAGAAAAAAAAAACTTATCTTTGATCGTGGAAATGTGTTGATCAGAACGATCTGTTGCTCAATGAGATTTTTCTAGAATTCCATTGATTTCATGAAATTCGGGATCTGATCCATTACTCCTACCAATTTCCTCCTCAAAATCGTTTGTGGGTTTTGTTTTTCGTCTTTTTTTTTAAAAATTTGAGTAAATTAATTCCTCCCATTTCGCTAACTAATTTTCCCGGATTTGCAGGTAGTTTGGGAAAATGGGTTTAAGCTGAGGAAGATTTTGGAAAAATTCATAGCTTTTGTGGCTTATTTTTGTGGTCGATTCTCCCCTAGAACCACCTAGTGCAAACAAGAACCAAACGGGGTTTTGAAGAGGATTTTAAAAAAAAATAAAATAATTTTAATGAATTTCCAGATAGCTGATCATGGAAGCTCACAAAGGAAATTCAGCACCAGTTGTGAAAGAGTTCCAGATAGAGGGAACCTGGGCTCCAGTCACCCCAATTAAGCCAACGCTGATTCAGCCGAGGCCGATCTACGAAGACGGAGAAATTTATTTGAAAGAACTTGAGGATCACTTGTCCAGAGTGTCTCAGCAACATCAGGTTCATACTCTTCTATCAGGTTCGATAGGCTCTGCAGAAATTAGGAGCAACCCCACCAGCAATAATAGCCTCTGGGAAAACCATAATAATAATAATAATCATCCCTCAATTTTTGGGAGTGAAAATGTGGGATTGCGAAGGCAGGGTTTGGAGAATTGCTTACCCCATTGGAGCAGTCAAGGTAGGAGATCGGTGCCTCCATTTGGCTCTTCAGCTCACAGTAGTTTCCCCAGCTTCAGTGGTTCCTGGGAAATGCCGCCCTCAAATAATGGGCCTAGGGAGAATACCGGTGTCTTAGATAATTGTTATGACGATTCAATGGCACACTTCAATAATATGTCATTTGGGGATCTCTTGGCCATGAAAGGTTCAACATTTGAACCTTCGACATTTTTGACAAGGTTGGGAGATAGCAACAGTGCTGGGACGAGCGCCCTTATTGCAACTTGTGATTCTGAGTCTGATGCTAGGGGATGGGATCGCAGCTTCACATTTGGGCATCAGGACACACTCTGTGGAGTGAACCTGCAGATTAATGGCATCCGTGGAGGCCAAATGCACTGCGGTATGTAGCTTCTTCAATCGGTTTTCTCAATTTATTGGTCTATTATTGTTCAGGGGTCTAGAGTACTACGCACTCAAAATAAGTGGAGCTCAGTTTAATTCAATATAATGCAAAGATTTAAAGGAAAAACAAAATCTAATGATGGAGAATACAAGTGGGGGAAAAAAAGACCAGAAGTTTAATTTCTGCAAATTGGAGTGCAGAATATGATTCAGTACATGCCTATAATGAAACATGCTAATGGCATGCAGAGCCTAGAACAAAGCAGAAAAGTGGTGAAAAGGCTAATGCTTTACACGGAACATGAGGCCATAATACTTCTGTACAATTTGATATGTTTTTTGGGTTTAAATGTAGTTGATCAGTAATTTAGTAGACTGGTGTATGCAGGTGCTTTTCATAGTCTGGACGGGAGCCTAAGCAATGTGAACACACCCTCAAGAACAATGCCTGCAAATGGACAGATTTCAACTGTTGCACCTCCTACCCCAGATTTACGGTGGAGAGCACAAAGTATTGTTGGTTCAGGAACCATAAATACTTGGGTGGATCAACCGCCAAATGAGCAAACTGTGTTGCAGGAACACGAAGCTGCAGCTGCGATGGTCAATCTTCAGGAAGTTAACAACAAAGAAATCACGGGCAATGCCACAGATTCATCACCTGTCCAAGTCTCTGTAGCAGTGGAGGAGAATCACAATCCTGACAAGGTAGGAGAACAAGGTATCGACCTCAACAAGACACCTCAGAAGAAACCACGAAGGAAAAGGTACCTACCGAAGGTGGTCAGTGAGAACAAGCCTAAACGGACGCCAAAACCTAATACCCCTAAGCCTATGGATTCAAAAGAGACTCCAAGAGTCAAAAGGAAGTATGTTCGAAAGAACAAAATGAATCCACCTTTGACACCACCTCTTACTGGAGCAGCTGAAACCAGTCATCCAAAACCTACAGGACAAGCTGTCAAATCCTGCAGAAAGTCCTTAAACTTTGACTTGAATGAACAAGAAACCGCGCACAACTTACTGCATATGTCAGATGGTGGGCTGAATACAAAACCACCAGCAACAGACAATCATGCTACAGGAAACCTGTCGAGCCATGCTGTTCATCTTGGCCAGGGAGAAGAACCAATGGTTGAAAAGTCAGATGTTGGAGTTGCATGTGACCTTAACCATACCCTGGGTGAGGAAATGAAAAATTACACCTCACAGCCTGTTGATAAACTTGAAAGTATGTCAAGGCCGAGCTCGAGCCCATGTGCTAGTTCTAATGAGGAGGTGCAGACAAGAGGATCCAAGAGGGGACATTCCAGTGTAACAGATGCTATAGATGGCAATTCTGAAAATGTGGCTGCCAATCACTGTACATTTTGGCAATCAAGCACCACATTGTTAGGGAATGCTAACTTTTATGGAGTTCCTGGCATTCTATTTCCTGAAATCTGCAAGAAAAAGAGAACTGATAAAGCACAGAGGTGTCACACACCAAGCACCCCTCCTGCTGCTTCCGAAGTTGTCAGCCCCTCATCTAACGCAATAAATCATTCCAGAGTTGATACTGGTGCATCAAAGTACTATTGCTGCAATCCTCCTGCTTTTGGAGGCAATGTGACGGCAATTAATAGGGCAGCGATACTTATGCGAAATGCTCAAAGCAGGATGCAGATTTTGAATACTTGGGCTGATATTGCAAGGTTAAAGAAGAAGAAGCGGTCGAAAGGCACCACTCGTGTGCGTGATCTCTCTGAACTAAAAGGTATAGCATCAGTCTCACCTGCCACACCTGCAGCAAAATGCCCTCGCAGGAGGAACGTTGAGATTTCAAACAAGTCCTATTGTACCAGTGGGAGTTATACGAATTTGTTAAACAGTGTGCAGTCTTGCATAGAAGCACTAACTGATGATATGCAAACAACCCCAAGATCAAAAAGGGGACCCAGAAAACTGTCCTCTTCCAGGGGTTCGGATATCGTTAAGGCAAACAAGCACTGGGACCTTGTCTTATACGGTGGCAATCACTCTGTTGGGAAGGAAAAAGGTACATGGTCCTCTGGAAAGATGTATTGTGAAAATAATGAGCCATGTCCAGCGACATTTTCTAGAAGCTCTGTGAGATGGATAAGCAGTTTCTCACTTGATGCAATAACTGAGGGATTGAAGCTGCTGGATATCAACAAGGAAGGCATCGAAACACCATGTCCAGAACAGAGTGCACTTGTCCCTTACCACATAAACAATGAAGAGCAAAATGCTCTTGTTCTGTATAAAAAAGAAGGGGGTGCTATTGTTCCTTTTGAAGGCCCATTTGAACCAATTAGAAAGCGACGCCAAAGGGCCAAAGTAGACCTAGACGATGAGACCACACGAGTATGGAGACTTCTTCTTGAAAACATTGATAATCAAGGGATTGATGGGACTGACGAGGAGAAAGTTAAATGGTGGGAAAATGAAAGAAGTGTCTTCGGTGGGCGTGTGGACTCATTCATAGCACGAATGCGTCTTGTTCAAGGTACTACACATAATGCACCAAATTTTCTCTTAATTTTGCATGATAGTTCAATTCATTGATTTTTTAACTACTTTTTCTCGGGCCTAATTTAAGTGAAAAATTCACGAATTGGATATAAGTTGGGGGGGGGGGGGATTTAGTGTGTCCTTCAACTAGATAAATAGTGAAGACTCTTTCTGAGCTAGCCTTGTATTACACTGAAATATCATCCTTGAAATTGTTGAAAACTTCTGGCAGGAGCTCATAAAGACTAAAGATACACTAAACATTAGTCAAAACTATTTTCTTGGATAAATATATGCTTATTGTTTCTTCCAAAACCAATTTACTTGTTGGAAATGCTCCAAAAGATTGCCCTAGCAAATCTTCAGTTCCTATCTCATCAAACAGCATGCTGAAAAGGTAATGTGACCCCTTGTCAATGTAAAGAAAGAGCAGTCGCAGTTTCACTTTCTTGCACATAACATGTGGAATCGCTTTGCTTCTCCTTTGAGGTATCCTCAGATTTCAACAGTGAATTATTTTATTCACTAACAGAAATGTATGACTTCCTGTAGGAGACAGACGCTTCACTCCATGGAAAGGATCTGTCTTGGACTCTGTCATTGGAGTTTTTCTTACTCAGAATGTTTCAGACCATCTATCTAGGTACGAGCACACTGAATAGCCACCATTGCTCTACACCATGACTGAAGTATTCATATCTTTATATCTCGTTTGTTGCAGTTCTGCTTTCATGGCACTTGCTGCACGTTTTCCTCTCAAGTCAGAACATAATGAAAGTACACTGTCAGAGGAAGCAATGAGTGCTTTGGTTGTAGAACCAGAGGTTTTTATAATTGAACCTGAGGAAAGCATCAGATGGAATGAAAAGGCATTGGAGTCACCATGTGATGGGAATTGCAGGATAATCCATGTGATTGACCATGGTTCACAAAAGGAGGTTGTTAATAGCAAAGAACTGATTGGAAGTGCCTCTGGTTCAGTTATTCCTACAGATTACAGTTGTGAAATTAGTCAGAAAGCTACCAATGAGTCGAGAATAGATAAAGCAAATAGCACTGCCACGGATACTGAAGGAGCCAGCATCATACGAGATGATAGAGCTAGAGATGATGCAACTTCATCCGTACAATCAGTCATTTCATCCCAAAACTCTATAAACTCACCAAGTTTCCAGGCAGTGCAAACAATGAGCTCATTTTCAGAAACCAACCCTACAGCACAAGCAACGGCATACAGTTCAAAATGCAATTATTTTGATTGTTCAACCTCTTTTATGGGGCTGCTAAAGATGGCAGAAAGTCCCTTGCTCCATGAATCTCACAGGGAAATTCCTGGACAAGATCAACCAGAATGTGTGACACATATAGTTAAAGATCACTCAGATGCTCCAAGTACTTCAAGCAATTGTCAGTCCAATTTGCAATTAGATTTCCATTTACAAGCTTCCAAATATATAGAGATGCTAGAAGCAGAAAGTAGATCTTCTGATGCATCAAGAAAAGATGAGAATAGCCCGACAGAGCAAAGCAATCTAACAGAATTGACGGTGCAAAATCTTGGGAGGGAGAAAGCCTTAGATGGTGGTCCAAGGTCTTTTGCTGAAAACATGAGCTCATGCTATGTCCTTGAAGGAGAGAAAATGGTAATACACTCACAAACACAATCAATGGAACGGGCATTGGAAAAGGTTGCTTCTTCTGCACAAGGACGAACAAGTTCTGTCTGGAAAAGTTCAAATTTGCAAAACCTGTCTCAGGAACCTGATGTTACTGAAAGTACCACAGGTTTTGATGGGACAAGCAATTACCAAAAGGAAATAAATCAAATTTCAAAGGCCACCCCTGCAACCCCTGGAAATTTGGGCACAACTAATCCAAGCCCCAGCAAACCCAAGAGCAGATCTGGAAAGGAAAAAAGAAATGCATTTGATTGGGACAGTCTGCGGAAACACGCACAAGCTAATGGTAGAATAAGAGAAAGAACAGCAAACACCAGGGACTCAATAGCCTGGGAGGCAGTGAGACTTGCAGATGTCAGTGAAATTGCTGATACCATTAAAGCAAGGGGCATGAACAACATGCTTGCAGAACGAATAAAGGTATTGCAAAATACTCAAGTTTATATAACTTCATCTGGGAGGAATGTTGTCATAAAATATGAGTCCGATTGATTGACAATTGTGTGCAAACCTACAGGAGCTGTTGGACAGATTGGTCAGGGACCATGGCAGTATTGACTTGGAGTGGTTGAGAGACATTCCCCCAGATAAAGCAAAGTGAGCGTAAAAAAAAATCCTCACATAATGATATTAAATAGTGCCCATGCACATATATAAATGTCTCACGACATTGTTGTCTGTTATGCATGCAAATTTGTCGTCTGGATATCACCACATCTTAGCAGACATTGGTTGGATGAGAATCAACAGCTGTGCATTCTTAATTTCTTTTTAAATTTGCAGAGAATACCTACTAAGCTTTAGAGGCCTGGGTTTGAAGAGTGTGGAGTGTGTGCGACTTCTGACTCTTCATCATCTCGCTTTCCCAGTGAGTCTACTCATAACACCAATTTTCTTGGTAAACATGCAAAAAGTTTCAGTCTGAAATTGGCCATCTTCTACAGGTTGATACCAATGTTGGCCGTATTGCTGTACGACTTGGCTGGGTTCCTCTTCAGCCGCTACCAGAGTCACTGCAACTTCACCTTTTAGAATTGTAAGTGCCTCATACTTCATTATTGCAGAGATTTGCCAATTTAGACATGAGCTGATGTTTGTTGGAGCCTCAGGTATCCAGTCTTGGAGTCCATCCAGAAGTACTTGTGGCCACGGTTATGCAAGCTTGATCAAAAGACATTGTAAAAACAAATTTCCTTGATGGTCAATTCTCACATGATAGATGCCATTTAATCCTGAATTTGTAATTCAATAATTATATCATTGACAACTGCAATTGTCGACTGATTTCATCTCTCAATTTGATTTAGGTATGAGTTACATTATCACATGATCACATTCGGAAAGGTGTGTTAACATAGGAGCTTATCATTATGCCGAACTCAAAATTAGAAGTATGTAGTTTTTCCATGGCAGAAACAGAATGAAGTCTCTATTGTACTTTCATGCAGGTATTCTGTACCAAAAGGCAGCCCAATTGCAATGCATGCCCTTTGAGAGGAGAGTGCAGACATTTTGCAAGTGCATTTGCAAGGTCTGTGCATGCTCTACTAAGAATAGGCCACTGCAATTTTAGTAGGAACCTACTATCTTTGAAACAAAATCCTTCCACAAATGAGGAATTAAATATTGCATTTTACAAGATTGAATGTCTTTCTTGAAGAAGCAGCCTCGTTACTGAATGAATTTGGAAATAGATGAAACTATAATCAAATTGTATTGCTCATTGAATTCCATGAACAAAATTTAAAACAGAAATGTATAAGTTACTCAAATTATACTCATTGTCCCAAAGATGTTAATTAAATTTATTAAAAGGCTCAGAATATGCATCCTGATAAATATTGACTGAGGATGAAGAATATGCATGAATTTTCTTAACTAATACTCTAGTGGAATCTTATCTGGCATTCTAGATTTCCTTGCGAATGTTTACTATTTGCTTTTGCATTTTCCATTCTCCATAAAATTCATTGTCTGCTGGAAGTAAGGCCAAAAAAAGAGAAAAAGCTGCTCTACTGATAGAATACTCCTTTGCTGAAGTTGCCCCTCAGTATTTCTATTTTCTTGAATGAAATAACAATCCCTAGTTGCTGCAGTGCTAGGCTTGCTCTCCCAGGGCCAGAGGAAAGAAGCATTATGCCTTCGAGTCGAGGCACCCCAACACATCCACATCCTCATGCTCACATCAGTCCTTTACCATTGCCTTCCCTTTGGGGCAACCACCACCAAGACGCAAACTCCAGATGCAATACATATGCTTCAATAATTGAAGTTCCATCTATGCCACTTTCACTATCATTGCCTCAGGCAGTCAACCAATTTGAGAAGAAATCTGAACTGAACAATTGTGACCCAATTGTGGAAGTTCCTGCATCGCCAGAACCAGAAATGGAACAGGACCAAACATTATGTGACATTGAAGATACCCTTTATGAGGATCCCGATGAAATCCCTACCATAAAGCTGAACATGAAAGAATTCACGCAGACTCTAGAGAACTTTATGCAAGCAAATAGGGAACTCCAAGAGACCGGAATGTCAAAGGCCCTGGTAGCGCTAAAGCCTGAAGCTGCTTCAATTCCTACCCCTAAGCTCAAGAACATCAGCAGGCTAAGAACAGAGCATCATGTGTAAGTACATGCCTCCAAGCACTACCCTCTATAGATTGTTGAAGTGTCCAGATGGTATTTAAACCATGCATAATCTACTGTGTTTTCTCGAAAGGGTGAACTTCCTATATAGTGTTCTGATTGGTAAATATATATAGATACTCTTCTAGTGGGAATCTGATTGCAGCATCTTTCTTTGATGAAATGCTATCGTGTATTTGAAAACTAAAAATTATAAGGCCTGACCTCTTCTAATGCATTATTCCAGCTTGCTATTATATAACCAAATGGCCTTTTATCCGTTAACTGTCTCTTGCTTTATTGTGCAGCTATGAACTTCCAGACACACACCCTCTTCTAAAAGAAGTAAATTACTTCCATATGTTCTTCCTTTTTTGACTTTATTTCACCCATTTTTGGTTTCCTGTTAACTGTGTGCGCTCCATTTCAGTTGGACAGACGAGAACCCGATGATCCATGTTCATACCTACTTGCAATATGGACTCCTGGTAAGGCCATAATATGAAGAGATTTGTAAATCCAAATCCAAGCCCATGCCCAAGACCTCAGCAGGGTGGGAGCTAGGGGAGGGGTCAGACGTAGCAGCCTATGAGCCTATCCCCTAGTAGAGACTCAGAGAGGCTGTTTGCTTTAGATTAGAAACCTTTTAAACACCTGCTACTCCACATAATTACTAGAGAAAAGTTTGTCTTAGGCATTTTTCTGTTGGCTACTGCACTCCAAGTTGAAAAACAACTGTCACCAAGTGACTTATTGAGCTGGAAAGTGGACAAAATATGAAAGAGATTTCCATTACGTGCAAATGACCCTAGTAAGCCAGGTTCAGGGCGTTAGTTCAATTTGTGTTTGCTGTTTTCCTTTCATTATGCCAACATAGTGTAGAGTTAATTGATGGCTAAACCAGGTGAGACTGCAAACTCTATTGAGCCTCCTGAACGAAGATGCTGCTTTGATGATCCAAGCACACTTTGCAATGAAGTGACGTGTTCTTATTGTGGCAGTCAGCGAGAAGCAAATTCCCAGATTGTGCGGGGAACGCTTCTGGTAAGAAATAGAATCTTTTGTCTAGAGTGGTTAGGGAAACACTACAACAATATCTATCTCAGATAAGCGAGAAAGTTGTCGAATTAAATCATATCGAAATCCATTTTATGCAGATACCATGCAGAACAGCCATGAGAGGTAGCTTTCCACTCAATGGGACATACTTCCAAGTTAATGAGGTAAGAAAAATCTTTCACATTCGTCGTATTACTCATTGCAAATGCTTGATGGCCAGAATTAAAACATTTGCACATCATATGAAGGTCTTCGCCGATCATGACTCCAGCCTTAGTCCAATTGAAGTGCCTAGGTCTTGGTTGTGGAACTTGCCAAGAAGGACTGTATATTTTGGAACTTCTATACCAACCATATTTAGAGGTACCACAACAGAGAGCATCATTTTTGTGTATTAATTAGGTGAATTTTAGTCCTAATTTTCCAAGTTGTCTTCCAGGTCTGACCACTGAAGAGATTCAACATTGCTTCTGGAGAGGTATGCAGTAATGGCAAAAAATATAAAGGATATTCAACCAAAACAAAATATTGTGGTGATACATGTCTTGTAACTTAAATTAATATGTTACTTGATCCAAAATCACCAAATTTTCAATGGTTCCAACTAGTTATTAATTGAGAAACTTTAGTATTTGTCGGCTACATTGACGGGTACAAAATGACACCCTTATCGGATCAATCCTATCCTTAAACACCTCACATGCGTAATTGTATAATTGTCAAAAATTATAGATAAAAAGCGGATTCTATATGATTTAAAAATGGTATTACTCTCGTACCATACCATTTTTCTTATTCAATTTAATACATGAAAAAAATATAATTTTTAACTTGAGACAAGTGTCTAGTAGCATGTCATTTATTACTTCACATATTAAAATTGCTCCCACTTTGCTGGAAAAATGATCTCATAGCATTCTTTTGCATTTAGTTTAGTGTATTAGTGTGATAAAAATATAATCTACAATCTCCCAATAGCTTTTCCTGAAAGAATCTTCGTGATGGTTATAGCAATACATTACTGTAGAAAGAGAGTAACTCCAATATTTCTGTTCTATCATACCTAATAATGAAGTGAAGTACGGCTTTTTTGTTAAATAAGTGAAATTATCAAACGAAGATCTGAAATTCATTGAACAGCACATCCGTGTGCGTGTGTGTACACACATGTAGGGATGGTCGCGGGGTGGGTTCGGGGCAGGTTGAGCCATACTCGCATTCATACCCATTTCCGAAAATCATACTCATACACATGCATATACCTATACCCATCGGGTTTTATATGACTATACCTATATACCTATACCCATGCCCATCGAATTTTATTCGGATACATATAGAGTAAGCAAAGTGCCACTCATATTTAACTTATATTTGCATACACGCTATATTTGATTAGTAACTTCAAGCAACGTTAATAAAATTCATGTCAAATTAGACTCAGAGAAATTAAAATTGCAAAAAATATTAATTTTTCATTTTTATATAAAGAAATACTACGCAATTAGAGCTTCAAGCATAACATTTATTTTTGGCTTTTGGCATATTTTTGTAGCATTTTACTAAAAATTGGGTATACAGTCCGGCTCGGATTTTAAGAATCCATACTCATACCCATAACCATACCCATACTCATTTTCAAAAACAATATCCACACCTATACCCACTTGAAAAGCATTGTCATCACCCATTCGGGTGCCAAATGGGGCGGGTTTTAATTGGAATTTTTGGGTTTAGGTAATATTCACATCCCTATACACACACACACACTCTCACATGTATACGCATAAACACTCACATATATATATAAACACACACACACACATATATATATGTGTGCGTGTGCGTGTGCGTATATTTATATATTTGTATATATATATGTGCTTGTGTGTGTGTGTGTGTGTGT
>JACYFF010019584.1:50254050-50267624 GCA_017589665.1 Selenicereus undatus
CGGTAAGTCAATACTTCTATTCATCAACGTTTCCCACTGAATGTTCTTCGGCCGGCCATCGTCAGAAGAACTGGCGAGTTTGGACAAAGCATCGGCCTGTCGGTTTTCCGAGCGAGGGATGTGCGTGATGGCGAAGTGCTGAAGCAGCTTGGTGGCTTCGCGAACCCTTCTGACGTAGGCGGCCATAACTTCATCTTTTACCTCATAGTCTTCGTTGAGCTGACTCACAACAAGCTGTGAATCGGAAAACGCCTGGACGTGTGCGGCCCCCGCGGTGTGGCAGAGCTCTATTCCCGCAATGAGGGCTTCGTATTCCGCCTCATTGTTTGATGCCTTGAACATGAACTTGAGGGCGTGCTCGTAACGCGCTCCGGTTGGGCTTTCCACAATGAGGCCGGCCCCGCTTCCGTCCTTGGTAGATGAACCGTCAACATACAGGTTCCAAGGGCGCGGCTGGGAACGTTGCTCCACAGGCGCCCTACATTCAGCGAAGAAGTCAGCCAATGCCTGTGCTTTGATGGCTCGCCGGGGCTCGAAGGCGATGTCATAGCGTGAGAGTTCCACAGCCCACTTCAAGAGGCGACCGGACGCATCCAACTTCTGAAGGACGTTTCTGAGGGGTTGGTCCGTTAAGACCAAGATCTTGTGGGCCTCAAAGTAGGGCCGCAGCTTCCGACTGGCCATCACCAATGCGTATGCGAATTTTTCGATGAGGGGGTAGTTCATTTCTGCACCCGTCAAGGCATGACTTACGTAGTACACCGGTACCTGCTCCCGCGCTCGGTCGGCCACAAGGACCGCACTGACTGCATGTTCCGAGACGGCCAGGTACAAAGTCAACACTTCCCCCTCGGTAGGACTGGCGATCTGCGGCAGCCTAGCTAAGTACGTCTTCAGCGCTTGAAAGGCCTCGTCCGCCTGTTCATCCCATTGGAAATTACCCCGCCGGCGTAGAACGCGGAAAAAAGGTTGGCACCGGTCGGCTGATTGAGACATGAAACG
Organism: Selenicereus undatus; assembly: GCA_017589665.1. Lineage (NCBI taxonomy): Eukaryota > Viridiplantae > Streptophyta > Magnoliopsida > Caryophyllales > Cactaceae > Selenicereus > Selenicereus undatus. Next base: position 50,255,053 of record JACYFF010019584.1, read on the forward strand.
GCCGAGAGCAGCTACACAGCCTGTCAAGCGCTGAACTTCTCGTATACTCTTGGGGGGCTGCATGTCGAGGACGGCCTGCACCTTGTCTGAATTCGCCTCTATGCCGCGATGACTGATCATGAAGCCCAGGAACTTCCCTGATCGTACTCCGAACACGCACTTTTTAGGGTTGAGCTTCATGTTGAACGCCCGGAGGATCTCAAATGTTTTCCGCAAATCAGCGGGGTGGTCAGTCTGGAGCTTGCTCTTGACGATCATATCGTCCACATACACTTCCATGGTCCGCCCGATTAATGGCTCGAACAGCTTGTTGACAAGGCGTTGGTAAGTGGCCCCGGCATTCTTTAACCCGAACGGCATGACCCTGTAGTAATGGAGTCCACGGTCGGTTATGAACGCCGTCCTCTCCTGGTCCTCTGGGCAGAGGGGTATCTGGTGGTACCCTGAGAAAGCATCCATAAAGCTAAGTAGGGCGTGGCCGGCTGTGGCGTCCACCAGCTTGTCGATTTTTGGAAGGGGGTAACTGTCCTTTGGGCAGGCCTTGTTTAGGTCCATAAAGTCCACGCACATCCTCCATGTGCCGTTGGGCTTTTTAACCAACACCACATTTGAAACCCACTCTGGGTACTGGCACTCTCTGATAAAGCCGGCTTCCAGCAGCTTCTGAACTTCCTGACTTGCCGCGGCCGCGCGCTCGGGACCCATGTGGCGCTTCTTCTGGACGACCGGCCTGTGCCTTGGATCAGCGTTTAGGTGATGCTCCATTACTGTGGCGGCTATGCCGGGCATCTCGCTGGGGTTGAAAGCGAAGACGTCCTTGTACTCTCGCAGAAGACAGACGAGGGGCTGACGTTCTGCGTCCGCCATACCGCGCCCGAGCTGTACCGTGCGCATTGGCCGCGCTTCTTCCAACAGTATATGTTCGACTTCAGAATCATTTTCCGCTTGGTGTCGCGGAGGTTCAACGTCGACGGAGTGAATCACCAAGGTCTCGGGACACGGCGCGGCAGGAGTCCCCTTCGCCCTTTTTGTGGTTGCAGGTGGTGCCACAACCTCTCGCTCCCGGGGTCTTTCAATGAGGGGTTTTATGCTAACCAGATAGCACTCGCGTGCCACGCGCTGATCCCCCCGGAGCTCGCCCACGGCTCCGTCATCAGTCTCGAACTGGAGCTGGAGAAGATAGGGTGCGACGACAGCCTTAGCCTTATGGAGCGTAGGCCGCCCGAGAATCACATTGTATGCAGTGGGTACGTCGACCACAAGGAAGTCAACTTCCAAGCTTCGGAAACGAGTCCTGTTTCCAAAGCGCACTGACAGGCGGATGGTCCCAGTAGGGGTCACCTCTTGTCCCCCAAACCCCAAAACGGGGGTTGTAATAGGATTAACCGCGCGCCCTGGGTGGGAAAGTTTCTGGAGGCAGTCTTTCGTGATGATGTCCACGGAGCTGCCGGTGTCTACGAGGATACGGCGTACCACCGCGTTTGCAATTTTCATCTCAACCACCAGTGGGTCGTTATGGGGGGTAGCTAAGCGGGGTGCATCTTTTCCTCCAAAGACCATGGTGGGCGCCGTGAGGCTAGGCTTCTGCTCCATGGTGAGCACCTGTTGGGCGCTTCTCAGCTGTGCCTTCCAGGTCGAACGCATCATGCTCGGCAAGTTGCCGCCTGCAATGGTGGCCACGATTTCTGTCGAACACTCCTCATCCCGCGGCGGGGACGACTCTGGCTTTGGCTCTTTCCGCAGCAGGCGCGGTCCCCTTCTCAGGAAGCGATCAATTTGCCCTTTGTCTGCGAGCTCATGGAGAGCTTTCTTCAGCTCTCTACACTCGGTCGTGGTGTGACCGCTCTGCTCGTGGAACTCGCAATATTTCCGTGCGTTCTGCGGCCGGGGGGCCATCGTCATTGGAGGCGGCCGGCGCAGCATCGGATTCCCTCGCACCTCTATGAGGATATTCCTTGCATCCGTGGTGAACCGGGTATCCATAGCCTCCACCGGTGGTCTTCTGTCGCGCGGAGCGGGGTTCCTCTCACCGCGCGTGAAACCCCTATCCCCTGGGGCCTTTCCCTTCTTGGGGGCGTCTGGTCCCTCGGCGCAAATCTCAGTGGCTCGGATGAAGTCCGCGGCCTTTCTCAGTGCCTCAGCTAAGGTGGTCTCTTTCTGTTCCGCCAAGGAGAACTTAAAACGTCCATTTTTGAGGCCATTCAGAAAAGAGGTGTACGCCACACCTTCTTCCAATTCTGGGATTAAGACTGCCTCCTGATGGAACCGTCTGACGAACTCGGCTAAGGACTCCTGTGGCCCCTGCTTAATTTTTGACAGGTGAATGCTAGTACGCCGCTCCTTACGACTCGCAATAAACTGTCGAACAAACTTGTCAGCCAAGTCCTGAAAGCAAGCCACACTGCCCTGGGGGAGACCGTTGAACTAGGATTGCGCTACCCCTTTGAGGGTGGCGGGGAAGTAGCGGCAATACGAGGCGTCGTCCACGTCTTGGACGTACATTTGAGCTTTGTATACACCCAGGTGCTCCTCCGGATCCCCGGTTCCATCGTACAGATCAATCATTGGCATCTTCACCTTTCCGCATCTTGGGGCGTTTACAATCTCTGGGCAGAAAGGGGTTGAGAAAGAGGGGGCGGCCAATCGGGTAGCGGTTCCTGAGATCTTGATGGGGGTACCGCGGCGCCGGTCGACCTCCACCACAGAAGGACTTCTCCTGTCCTCATTCGGACGTGACGTGCGTTGTGGCGAGCGATCCCTGATGCGGAGCTCGTAGCCACCCGCTTCCCTCACCGGGGGGCTCCGCGCCCGGTCCCGGTTATTACGGTGTTCGGGGCTGTGGCGCTGACCGTACGACCGCTCCCGCATGAGCCGGGAAGTGTGTTCCTGCTCCCGAAGCCATCTGGACGGCCGCGAATGAGTGGCGTAAGGAGTCGAGGCGGTAGCCGAGGCTACTGAGCGTCTGCGCCCCGACCGACCGGCCATATCTGCTGAGGCACGGTCCTTCTGCCGCTCGTCCCGGAGATGGGGTACTTGGTGCGACCTCTCCTCCCGAGCGAGGCCTCGGGAGCGTAGGGACCCCGATTCTTCCCTGGGGGATTCGGCCCGTGACCTGAGGTGTGGAGGAGGGTCCGGAAGGTTTCTTGCGCCGTTTACCCCCAGAGACCTCTGGACCTGCTCGGTGACTTGTCTGGTGATGGCGTCTGCCATGGTGGACATAAGGCCCCTGAGCGCGTCAACCGTGACGTAGGCTGGGGGTTCTCGCTGCAAAGCACCCCCTGACCGAGGACCTGCCCTGGAACTTTTGCTGGCATCCTCAGCCGTGGGCGGCGCAGAGGGATCCGCGGCCGGCGCATTTTCTCTGCGCGCCCTGGCTCGCGTTGCATCGCTAACTACCATCGTTACCGCTCTAGCCCCACGGTGGGCGCCAAACTGATTCCGCCGGGAATCTGTCTCGTGATTGAGTTGATGACGTGGGGCGAAAGAACGGGTTTATCCGACAGCTGGCGATCAACACGGCCTCGGTTTGCTCCTTCTCCGAGCTGCAGAAAAGGCCTGCCCCGGAGTGTGGTCCGAGGGACGCCTCTCCGACGGTCAAGTCAGTCCGGTGTTCTAGAGAGTGTGAACAGTATACAGAGTAAATTCTCCCCTATTTTCCCAGCCCCTTTTCCAAGGGGAACATGTCACTATTTATAGCCTGTTTGTGAGAGGGGTAAAAGAGTGATCTTACTGTAGCTGACAGCATGAGCCTCCGGTCCTGTAGCGAGTGGGCCTGGGGAAAGGCCCCAAAGGTTGCGTTTCGGGCCTTTTGGGGATGCGACCTTGTGAGTAAGCATATGCGAACACCTTCTGGGCCAGGCCCAAAAGATGATAGGTGTTTTTTCCCAAATCACTTAGCCCCTCACATCTTACCTGACCGTCGGTGGTCAAGTAAGATGTGAATCTAGGGATCCGAGGTCTGGTGTGAAGCGCGCAGGGACCATTCACCTTATAACAAGAGGTTGCAGAGACGAATGTTACAGCTGTTACGCACTAAGGCGCGGAGTTCTAGGATGAGGGCCCACAATCCGTGGTCTTTCCAGACTTACCTTGCCCTCCTATAAATACCCCGGGGTTTTTGATGGGGAGAGGAGCAATTGCAACTGCCGATCAGACCAAGCATCGACTCGAATTATGGCTTTCCCTCTCATTCGCAACACCAGGGAGATGGCACTTTATCTGAGGGAAACACTTGGATGGCATCGAAGGGATGCCGTGCAGCCTCCACGTCCCCTCCCCGAGAACTTTCCGGGATTATGCCCAGACTTTTCCTTATCGGAGGCCGAGCAGGCTGCGGCGGAGCTTGGACTCCCTGAACTGGTTCAAGCGACCTTCTATGCGATGCTGCTGAACGACGCCGTTGAATTTGGTGCGGCCCACGAATTTACGGGGGATGAGATGAAGTCCGTGCTTATGGATCTGAAGTGGTCGTCGTTCGAGAAGTGGATATGGTGCATGGACGCAATTTTGAGGGATGCTCAACAGAATCGCCCGGCCGACGAGATAAGTGTCTCGGACGTTGATGCCGTCCATGGAGAAGTTTCTGATGTAGGTGGTCCCCCTTCCCCCTCTAGTGATGAAGCCTAATGGCTTATTGTATCGATGTGTACCCCTCAGTGCATTTGCCTGAGACTTTTATGCAATGAAGTATGTCGTTTTCTTTCACCTTTCTAATTGGTACCAGGTATCTCAGACCCTCAGGTCGCGCTTAACAGCTCCCGGCCATTGGGGTACGAGGGGCGCGGCGGCCGGTCGTGAGGCCGTGCGTGAGAGCCATAGAGCGACCGGCCATAGGTCGTGCTCATATGGCCTTAGCCCCCATTGGGGTTAAGGGCGTAGCGACCGGCCGCGGGCCGTGCTCATATGGCCTTAGCCCCCATTGGGGTTAAGGGCGTAGCGACCGGCCTTCAAGCCGTGCTCAAATGGCCTTAGCCCCCATTGGAGTTAAGGGCGTAGCGACCGGCCTTCAGGTCGTGCGCAATGGCGTTGGCCCCTGGTGGGTCCAAGGGCGTAGCGACCGGCCATAGGTCGTGCTCAGCTGGCCTTACCCCCTGGTGGAGCTAAGGGCGTAGCGACCGACCATAGGCCGTGCTCAACTGGCCTTAGCCCCCATTGGGGCTAAGGGCGTAGCGACCGGCCTTCAGGCCGTGCTCAAATGGCCTTAGCCCCTGGCGGGGCTAAGGGCGTAGCGGCCGGCCTTCAGGCCGTGCTCAAATGGCCTTAGCCCCTTGTGGGGCTAAGGGCGTAGCGGCCAGCCTTCAGGCCGTGCTCAGCTAGCCTCGGCCCCTGGTGGGGCTAAGGGCATAGCGACCGGCCATAGGCCGTGCTCAAATGGCCTTAGCCCCTGGTGGGGCTAAGAGCGTAGCGGCCGGACATAGGCCGTGCTCAATGGCATTGGCCCCTGGTGGGTCCAAGGGCGTAGCGACCGGCCATAAGTCGTGCTCAGTTGGCCTTGGCCCCTGGTAGGGCTAAGGGTGTGGCGACCGGCCATAGGTCGTGCTCAAATGGCCTTAGCCCCTGGTGGAGCTAAGGGCGTAGCGACCGGCCATAGGCCGTGCTCAATGGCCGTGGCCCCTGGTGGGTCCAAGGGCGTAGCGACCGGCCATGGGCCGTGCTCAGTTGGCCTTGGCCCCTGGTAGGGCTAAGGGTGTGGCGACCGGCCATAGGTCGTGCTCAAATGGCCTTAGCCCCTGGTGGAGCTAAGGGCGTAGCGATCGGCCATAGGCCGTGCTCAATGGCCGTGGCCCCTGGTGGGTCCAAGGGCGTAGCGACCGGCCATAGGCCGTGCTCAGCTGGCCTTGGCCCCTGGTGGGGCTAAGGGCATATCGGCCGGCCATAGGCCGTGCTCAAACGGCCTTAGCCCTTGGTAGAGCTAAGGGCGTAGCGGCCGGCCATAGGCCGTGCTCCACTGGCCTTTGCCCCCGAAAGGGCTAAGGGGGGCAATGGCCAGAAATCGGCCATGCTCGTAGGCTTCTGCCCTCGAGGGAAGCAAAGGGGGCAATGGGTTTTACTGGGCCGTGCCTCAAGCCGTAACATCTTGGGCCTATGTCTGAGGCCTAGCCCGATTTTCCCCCCTTTGGTGACGTGGACAGTTCGCAGGAACCACGTGGCGTATCTTTTGAGGAGGCGCGTTTGTCGAGGAGCGTTGGGGTATGCGAACCGTCTCTGGGCTCTATATAAGGAGGAGAGGTCTTCACCACCTTAGTCATTTGTGCCACACTTATACAACCAGTGTAGAGAGAGAAAATTCTAGAGAGAGAGGCTCTGACATCCTTCGTCCTCCCTCTTCTCAGATTTGCATTGCTGCTTCCAATCAAATCCTTATTTCTTCGACATCCTCAGGTACACGCTCGCCCCCTCGCCACACTCTTTGTATATTATGTCATCTCATTCATCTAGCGGGGATGCCTCTGAGGAGTATGCCGGTCCTCTTATGGAGGGCCGGCATCCACAAATCCCGAACACCCCGGCCTTTATTAATGGCCGTGCGGTGGCTGGATACTCCCGCAAAAATAAACCAAGGGAGCCAAAAAAGGTTCCTTACGCCGTACCTATTTTTGAACCCGGCACTCCCTCTTGGTCCAGTTGCGAGCATTCTTCCACCCCTAGTATTTTAAGTCCAGAGGTGACTGTGACGTATCCCTGGGAGGTTACACTTGCTAACTTTGTGCCCGCCTTCCAGGTTCGCGGCATGGCCAAGACGAAGTCAACCCCCCGCATTCGGACTCCTGACGAGCTTCTGGCCGAGGGCTCGATAGGTAATGTTCGTTCAGTTCTTCCTGAGTCTAACGTGGCAGGCCGAGTTGCCTCCTCCAGTTCTAGTACGTCGTCCCGACCTGGCTCATCCAGTGGGGCCTCGGGGCGCTCCTCTTCATCCCAGGGGGCGTCAACGAACTCCTCGTCTGAGTCATCCAGTTTGGGTCGTTCAGGGCGCGCGCGTCATCGCCGTGCGGTCCCCGTACCAGAGATTGTGGCCGAGGGATTGGAATTCCCCGGGGCCCCAACTCGCTCGGATCCTCAGGATGGACCGGGAACCCACTTCCCAGACCCGCGGGCAATCTCCCGGCTAAAGAGATCGGCACTTGATAAGCAGTATCTTCTGCCGGCCGATTACAGGTTTGTAATACCCGAGCCTGACGACACGGTGAATGAGGCTCCCGCGAATTGTATCGCCGTGTACCGGGCTGCTTTGGATTACGGCCTCCGTTTCCCTCTGCATCCGGTGGTGAAGGATATTCTCAATAGGTATGAGTTGGCGCCCGCTCAAATCGTGCCGACCTCTTGGCACAACATCTGCTCATTCGTGGCTACGTGTGAGTTGCGGGGTCTAACGTGCTCGGCGCGCGCTTTTAGCCTGGTGCATACGGTCCAAAAGGCCCCTAGAGAGACCGGGGACCTGGGGTGGTACTGCTTCAATAACCGCCCGGGCTTTATGACCGCTATTGAGAAAAAATCCAAAGTCAGATACTGGAAGTACGACTTTCTGTTTCTGCGCCGGGCGTCGGGTTGGGGTGACGTTCCTTCTTGGAACGAAGGCAAGCCGGTCAGGAATCCTTTCGGGGAACCCACGGCCGAGGAGCGGCAAACTGCCTGGTACTTCGCGTTCTATATCCGTGAAGACGACCGGCCTCGGCCTATTCCCCGATTCATGAGTCAGGCCATTGAGGCCGTGAAAGGTCCCCCGAAGAGAAGGACCAAGTCTAGTGACCGGGAGCCCTTGAATTGGTTACCGAAGCTGAAGTTCTTCGCTAACGACTTCTTCCTCGCCGCGGCGGGTCTACTGATCCTTAAGAATTTTACGAAGGGTATACAATTGTCTAGGCATGTTTTTGTTCTACGTTTTGTGCTGACCTGACCTGTCTTCCTTTGTGCAGATCAAGCGAGGGCGAGACTGACGGTCTTTGAGACCGGGGATGCGGCGCCCGAGCAGATGGCCGCTGTTGCCGAGCGAAGGAGGGAGGAAGAGAGGCAACAGGCCGTCGTCCAGCAGGCCAAAAAGGTACGATACGATCCCCCTTTAGGTGACTGTCTTTACGTTTGCCGGACACTGACCTAGCCTTCTGCAGGCGCCTTCCCTTGTACCTCGCGCAAAGAAGCCCACTGTGAGTCTGCCTCCGCCCCGTAAGAAGCCGAGGACTGAAGAGGCGGCCAGGGGACCCGGCCATAATGCGACCGCCCCGACTGCCAGCCGTTCATCTGAGGAGCGAACGGCCGCTGAGCAGGGACGCCGTCTGTCTCCTCGCGGTACTGCTGCGCCTACGGCGACTCCCACTAGTGCCGGTCCCTCTTCCCGTCCTTCGGGTAGCTTCCTCAAGGCCGACCCTCCGGTTCGTCTGGCCCTGGTTCAGGACATAGTCAAGTCCTGGGACTTGTCTGCCACCGGCGCATCAGATCCGCCGCCGGTCTCCGCGGAAGAGATTGGCATGGCTGAAGCCTTCGCCAGGGGCGTCAAGGCTGTAGCCGAATGCCGGCGTCTCGAAGGGATTGTGAACAGGTATCAGCGTCGTTGCGAACGGCTTCAGTCGGAGCTGGCGACCTGTGAGGCGTCGCAGAAGGAGATGAAGCAGAAATTGGAGCAGGTCGCGGCTGATACGGCAAAGGCACAAGAGCGTGGTTATCAGCAGGGCCATTCCGATACCCTGACATATCTCCGCAAAGTGCTGTTGACTCTTGCCGGGGAGTTCCACGACGACCGCTACTTCGAGGCATACTTGAAGTATGTCGATGACCGCGAGCGGGCCATTGCCGAGGGCCGTGACCCAGACGAAGTGGAGTTTGTCGCCCCTTCGGAGGGAGAGGCCACTGCTGACGAGCCCACTCACCCTCTCGAGGTGGCCGGCCTTTCTGACGAGGAGCCAGCTAACGACAACGAACCTGATGCATAGTTTTGCAACTTTCCCCTTAATGCCAGCTGACATAGTCTTGTCTTTTGTAATTTTGCAACTTTCCCCTTAGTGCTGGCATGTAAACGTTATCTGTTTTAATGAAAGAAGGGAATGTTTGGCCTTCTGTTTATGTTTCCTTTTTCCGCTCTTATTCGTATGAGGGTGGCCCCTAAGCAGAAGGGCAAATGTGCGTGACAGCCTTTCTTTGCCGTGCCCATATATCCTTAGCCCCCATTGGGGTTAAGGGCGTAGCGACCGGCCTTCAGGCCGTGCTCAAATGGCCTTGGCCCCTGATGGGGCCTAGGGCGTAGCGACCGGCCGTGGGCCGTGCTCAAATGGCCTTGGCCCCTGGTGGGGCCTAGGGCGTAGCGACCGGCCGTGGGCCGTGCTCAAATGGCCTTGGCCCCTGGTGGGGCCAAGGGCGTAGCGACCGGCCTTCAGGCCGTGCTCAAATGGCCTTGGCCCCTGGTGGGGCCAAGGGCGTAGCGACCGGCCGTGGGCCGTGCTCAGATGGCCTTGGCCCCTGGTGGGGCCAAGGGCGTAGCGACCGGCCTTCAGGCCGTGCTCAAATGGCCTTGGCCCCTGGTGGGGCCAAGGGCGTAGCGACCGGCCATAGGCTGTGCTCAGATGGCCTTGGCCCCTGATGGGGCCAAGGACGTAGCGACCGGCCATAGGCCGTGCTCAGTTGGCCTTGGCCCCTGGTGGGGCCAAGGACGTAGCGACCGGCCATAGGCCGTGCTTAAAGTATTAAATGCAAGGGGAATGGTGTGAGTATTCATTCAAAGGTATTAAGGAACACAAGATGGCTTAAGTATGATATTTCCTTAGATTGCTGCTGTGCCATGCCCGGGGAACAGGAGTGCCATCAAGAGTCTCCAATCGAAATGTGCCGGGACGAATCTGCGAGGCCACCTTGTAAGGCCCTTCCCAATTGGCTGTCAACTTGCCGTGTTCTGTTGCCCGTGCAACGCTCTCCATGCGTCTGAGTACCAGGTCAGCAACCCGGATGGGTGTTATCCGGACCTTCCTGTTGTGCCTTCGTGCAATGCGGAGTTTATAGAGGGCCTCTCGGAGCATAGAGTCGCCGCGGATCGAGGGGAGGAGATCCAGGGCCTCACGCAGAGCTGCATTGTTTGCTGTTTCTTGAAATGCAGTTAGACGATGCGTATGAAGTGCCACCTCTACGGGAAGAACGGCTTCAGAGCCGTAAGTGAGCATGAATGGTGTCTCACCGGTGGCTGTCTTTTCAGTAGTCCGCAGGTTCCACAGGACGTCGTGCAGTTCGTCAGCCCAGTTCCCCTTGGCGTCATCAAGTTTCTTCTGAATACCATGGAGGATGGACTTGTTGGCTGCCTCGGCCTGTCCGTTAGTCTGGGGATGTGCCACAGCCGTGAAGCGAGCTTGGCATCCCAAACTACTCAGGTAGTCGGTGAGCTTGCTAGTATCAAATTGCCGGCCATTGTCGAAGATCATGGTGCGAGGGACGCCAAACCTGGTGACAATGTTTCTCCAGATAAATTTGCGCACCTCTGCGGCAGTAATGGAGGCGACGGCCTCCGCTTCAATCCACTTTGTAAAGTAGTCCACTGCCACAAACAGGTATTTGCGCTGGCCAGTGGCTCTAGGAAAGGGTTCCAAAATGTCCATACCCCAGATAGCGAACGGCAGTGGGCTGACAATTGGCGTCATCAGAGTTGTAGGAACACGTTGAACGGGGCCGAACCGCTGGCATTTGTCACAAGTGCGAACCAGTGTCATGGCGTCTTCCCGTAGGCTAGGCCAATAATAACCTGTGCGGAGGGCTGTCACGGCGAGCGCTCGCCCACCGAGGTGTGAGCTGCAGATGCCTTGGTGCAATTCTTCGAGAACCTGTCTCCCTTCTGCCGGGGATATGCACCTCAACAAGGGGCGGGCAAAAGAACGTTTGTAGAGAATTCCTTCGTACAGCACGAACCAGTCGGACCGCTTCTTGATCTTTTCTGCTTCTTTAGTATCAGTGGGCAACACACCTTCAGCGAGATACGTGCGGATAGGCTCCATCCATGTGGGGCTCCGGTCCAGCCATGCGACCTTCGGTAAGTCAATACTTCTATTCATCAACGTTTCCCACTGAATGTTCTTCGGCCGGCCATCGTCAGAAGAACTGGCGAGTTTGGACAAAGCATCGGCCTGTCGGTTTTCCGAGCGAGGGATGTGCGTGATGGCGAAGTGCTGAAGCAGCTTGGTGGCTTCGCGAACCCTTCTGACGTAGGCGGCCATAACTTCATCTTTTACCTCATAGTCTTCGTTGAGCTGACTCACAACAAGCTGTGAATCGGAAAACGCCTGGACGTGTGCGGCCCCCGCGGTGTGGCAGAGCTCTATTCCCGCAATGAGGGCTTCGTATTCCGCCTCATTGTTTGATGCCTTGAACATGAACTTGAGGGCGTGCTCGTAACGCGCTCCGGTTGGGCTTTCCACAATGAGGCCGGCCCCGCTTCCGTCCTTGGTAGATGAACCGTCAACATACAGGTTCCAAGGGCGCGGCTGGGAACGTTGCTCCACAGGCGCCCTACATTCAGCGAAGAAGTCAGCCAATGCCTGTGCTTTGATGGCTCGCCGGGGCTCGAAGGCGATGTCATAGCGTGAGAGTTCCACAGCCCACTTCAAGAGGCGACCGGACGCATCCAACTTCTGAAGGACGTTTCTGAGGGGTTGGTCCGTTAAGACCAAGATCTTGTGGGCCTCAAAGTAGGGCCGCAGCTTCCGACTGGCCATCACCAATGCGTATGCGAATTTTTCGATGAGGGGGTAGTTCATTTCTGCACCCGTCAAGGCATGACTTACGTAGTACACCGGTACCTGCTCCCGCGCTCGGTCGGCCACAAGGACCGCACTGACTGCATGTTCCGAGACGGCCAGGTACAAAGTCAACACTTCCCCCTCGGTAGGACTGGCGATCTGCGGCAGCCTAGCTAAGTACGTCTTCAGCGCTTGAAAGGCCTCGTCCGCCTGTTCATCCCATTGGAAATTACCCCGCCGGCGTAGAACGCGGAAAAAAGGTTGGCACCGGTCGGCTGATTGAGACATGAAACGGCCGAGAGCAGCTACACAGCCTGTCAAGCGCTGAACTTCTCGTATACTCTTGGGGGGCTGCATGTCGAGGACGGCCTGCACCTTGTCTGAATTCGCCTCTATGCCGCGATGACTGATCATGAAGCCCAGGAACTTCCCTGATCGTACTCCGAACACGCACTTTTTAGGGTTGAGCTTCATGTTGAACGCCCGGAGGATCTCAAATGTTTTCCGCAAATCAGCGGGGTGGTCAGTCTGGAGCTTGCTCTTGACGATCATATCGTCCACATACACTTCCATGGTCCGCCCGATTAATGGCTCGAACAGCTTGTTGACAAGGCGTTGGTAAGTGGCCCCGGCATTCTTTAACCCGAACGGCATGACCCTGTAGTAATGGAGTCCACGGTCGGTTATGAACGCCGTCCTCTCCTGGTCCTCTGGGCAGAGGGGTATCTGGTGGTACCCTGAGAAAGCATCCATAAAGCTAAGTAGGGCGTGGCCGGCTGTGGCGTCCACCAGCTTGTCGATTTTTGGAAGGGGGTAACTGTCCTTTGGGCAGGCCTTGTTTAGGTCCATAAAGTCCACGCACATCCT
>JACYFF010019584.1:50287495-50299558 GCA_017589665.1 Selenicereus undatus
ATATATATGTATATATATATATATATATATATATATATATATATATATATATATATATTGTCTAACCCCGGAAATTTTATATGGGGAAATCATGTGATGTGGACCGATCCTCATAATCCAAGTCAATACAAAGATTTTTCGTCCATGATTTCTTTTCAAAATTTTACCTATTTCATTAAAGCTTGTATCGAAAATTTTATTCGGGTTATCTTTCCTTCAATTTATTCGTTATTCGATTTCTCATTATTTACCCTCATTAGACCCAAATATTTATTCTCCCATTTTATGAGCATTTTCTATGCCCTCCCTAGATTCAAATGTTTATTCACCTATTTATATTAAATTTTATTTATCTCCTTAGACGTAAATAACTAATTACCTAGTTAGTTAACCTTTGACCCAAGATTTTTCCTTCCAAATTCTTCCAAGATTTTTTTCAAAATTTCCCCACTCCTTCTCACCCAAGTAGCCGGCCTAACCCTTTTCCACCTCTCTCTTTTAAATTTTCCCTCTCTAATCTCCATAGCACTTATGCCACGCCCCTCTCCCTAAACCCTAGTAGTAACATCCCCCACCCCCACACTCTCTCTTTTCCTCCCGGTTCTCTCGTTCCCTTTCCCCCCTCTCTCTTTCGCTATCTCACTCTTTGTCTTGCTCTCCTCTCCCTCACACTCCCTTCACGACCACCACAATAGCCGCCAGTCGCCCACCTAACGTCAGCCCGCCACCACTGTACTCCCCTTCTTCTCTCCTTGCTTGTGGTAAGTGGGGTGCACCCCTATGCACCCTATGCATACAAACCCTCAAAAGTTAGAGTTCTTCTTATGTTGTCACTAATTTATGGTTTTGATTGGGATTTCAAGTGTGCAAAGTTTAATACGGGTTTTATAATTCTTTTTTAGATTAAACCTCCAAGGATGCGACGATTCAATCGCTCTTCTCTCAAGATCAAATCAAGGTGAGTCAAAAAGTGGTATTCGATAATTGTTTTGGTTAAAGTTAGAAAACTTGGCTTGATTTGGATTAAAGTGGGGCATGGGATCATTGGGTTTGATATGGGTAGAGTGATGGTTGGTTGTATTTAGGATGTGGCCTAAAAGGAGTGCAGTATAGAGCAAAGGTATGGGCAAAATGGCACTGGTTAGGGGACAGTTTTGCCTTGAATTTAAAATTTTGGCCATGAAGTTTTACTGATCTAAAACTCATGAAATTTTTATGGTAGATAGATTAGGATGTGTTGAGTAATTTGGTCATTGAATCACCAGAATTAGAGTAGTATAGAGGGAGATATGATCGAAAAACGGAGGCCTATCCAAATCTGGGTAGCCAGTAACTGTGTAGAGTAATTGAGAAAAATGACCTAGTTCTGGTCAGATTCTGAGAAAACACCAGACATAAGAATAGTAGAGGACAGACTGATCTTTCCATGATGGGGAAGAACACGAAGTTTCAACGTTAGGAGCCAGATATATGGGCCCTAGAAGTTGAGCCTAGATTCTAACCGAGTCTAGATTCAGGATTTAGCTGCGTTGAGAACCCCTAAGGATGTTAAAAAATTTTAGAAAAATTATCATAAGTAGGAAATGGGTTGTAGTTGTGGTTCGTAAGGATTTGGACTAAATATGCACGCTGTTTGGTCCAGGTGCTGACCACTAGGACCAATTAAGTAACCGAGCTCGTAATTGTACGGTTTCCAAGTAACAATCATGCCCTAACCCTTACCGGAGGCTATTTGGAAAAATGTGTATGATGAGTATACTAAAGGCTATCTTGAATGCTTTTGCTTTGCATAGAATCGCGGATTTTACTGGTCACACATAAAATGAAATAATTGGTTGCTTGCGTTGAGTTACCCTGCTGTCTCAGTGTGCGTTTGGGCATTTGACTGAGTTGTTGAAAGAAAAAGAAAATATATTTACATATGTACATTGTGCAAACTTCTTGGAGACCAGACTGGGTCGGGTTGGAATATACATGTTGACGTGAAAATTTTATGAGCAAGCATGAATGTATAATAAATGGCTTTATGGATGAGACTGCAAGTTATGCTTTGTTGTTGAAGACCATTGGCCTTTCCCGGGAAAAAGTGCATGCATGTGAGCGGCCACGTGCCCTGTTGGGACGTGGGCTAGGTTATCAGTAACCGTCCATGTGGACAACAGGCCAGGGTTTGGTTAAGCGGTAACCGTACAAGTCGACGGCAGGCCAGGTTGAGGTTAAGCGGTTGTGTTAAACCCAAGCGCAGACCATGAGACCCGGTGGGGTCACTCACCCTTAAGAAAATGAAGATTATAAAAGGGATTGGTATGACTGGAGGCTTCTACTGTGAATGTTTAACAGTCGGATATTTGTGTTCCCTACCCCTAAAATCTTTTTAAACATGAATTTGTGTGAGTGTTTGATTGTTAGGGGTGATTTTTATTGAGTTCATCTCATTTTGTAAAATGTTTGTTTTCAAGTAAAGTGCATACACATGGGAACGGGGACATAAAGTTAGAGCAAGGCTCCGTTGTTTAAATTATAATTGTAACAATAGTTTGTCTTGATAAGGAACTTGTGTTGGATTTTGTTAAGTTCAGTAGTTGCTTCAACTGTGGTTGAAACCTTTTAATTGAGATATTACTGAAGAATATTTTTCCTTAAAGTTTGATCGATACTCAGCCTAGTGTTTCCACAAAGGAAACACGACAGTAACACCCCTGTTAGGTTTTCCGCTCCACATAAGTTAATACTAGTAATAAAGAAAGAAATTAGAAATTTGGGTGTTATAAAGTGGTATCAAAGCTCAAGTTGACTGACCCGAAGGCTCGCCTAAAAGATTGTAATTAACTAACAACTAAAACTCGTAGACCTAAGGACTACTCGGAGTGTGAGTATAGGAGGAGAAAAGGGAAGCATGTCTGCATATGTTTGATTATTTGTTTGTTATTGTGTATCTAATGTAAACCTACTAATGCCTAGGATGAACCCGACTCGCCATTGTGGATGTATAGGACGACATTGTCATTATGAGAGCATGGGGAAGATGCCTGGAGTGGAGTTAGCCTAGAGAGCCATTTAGAACGAATTCATACCTTTATCTAGAGGAGACTGTTGGGAAGTCCGAACGATTGCTTGAGATTTGACCACAACCAAGCCCTGTTTTTCCTTAAGACCTTTTCTAGTGATCCGCTGTGGCGTTATAGGTTTAGGGAGTTACACCCTAAGAATAGGCCATACCATTTTGCTGGAGGATGCTGCTTGTATGAATGGGAACCTATGGGGTTGGATATGGATGGACTGGTGGACCAACCCCAAGACATAGGACCCTATGATGAGCCTCCCAACCATAACAATAAGGATGACACCCCACCACCAATAGAGGAGGACACCGAAGATGATGAGTCTGTAGGAGAGAACGAGCGTATGGGGAAGGAGGATGGGCTGGCTAAAGAACCCATCAAGGAGGGAAATCCTAGGTAGGAACCTTCAGTTGAGTATGAACCTGAGGAAGACCCAGGGGAAGACGCCGAGGAGGAACCTTTAGAGGAAGATAATCCCGAGGAAGACCCAATAGAGGGAGAAGACCCTGAGGAGGATCTAGAGGAAGACCCCAAGGAGGAACCTTTAGAGGAGGATGATCCCGTGGAGGACCCAATTGAGGAAGAAGACCCTGAGGAGGATCCAGAGGAAGACCTCGAGGAGGAGCCTTTAGAGGAGAATGACCTCGTTGAGGACCCTATAGAGGAAGAAGACCCCAAGAAAGAACATGAGGAAAAGCCTCTAGAGGATGATGAACCCGAGGAGGGAGCCTTAGAGGGCGAGGACCCCGAAGAGGAACAGCTAATGGAGAAAGATCAGGAGGAAGACCTAGACGAGAGGCAGCCCAAGCCCCAGGACACTCGCTGGAAGCGGGGTAGATGTGGTTGAATGTGTTGGGATACCTGCCCACTGGACGTTCCCGACCAGTAGAAGCTAGTAGATGATTAAAAGTTTTGCTTTCTAGGACTATGCTACTTAGTTATATTTCTATTATTCTGTTAAGTCACTGTGGGCTAATAAAGTTATTGATAATTTATGCAACGAAGAATATTAGTATGGAATGTTTGAGGTTTAAAGCAATGCAATTGAAATTTCTTTTGAGACACTTGAATGTCAATGTTGTTAATTTTGTACGAAGTGAACCTTGTGGATGTGATGCCAATGTGATGTGTATGAGGCATATGATGAAGTGATTGGACCACGTGAGCATGGCCAGATTGATATGAATGTGAACAAAAGTATACATTAAGTTTTGCATGATGTAGTAGTATATGATGTCTTATTGAATCATAGTAGCAGGTGTGTTGCGAACTATTAGGAGAGGAACTAAACTCGACTTATTTCCCACCCCGTCTCTAGGACCGCCGTGAACCCAGAGGTCCCTATGTCCCACTTCAAGGAGCGGTTGGAAGCCCTCCGCCCCAGGAATGGGAATATGCCTCACAGTCAGGTGGACGAAACCAACCCACCTACTGGAGCAGAACTTACCAACCTCGTACTGCTGGGGCTACTGCAAAAGCAAGGGGAACAACTGCAGTCCCAGAACGAGCACCTGTAGAAGCTGATGGAGGCTAGGGAGAGGAAGGTTCAGGAGGATAACTCCTATATGTTCAAGAGATTTGCCAGTCAACACCCACCTGTGTATGATGGCACCCTTGACCCCAAAACCTTCAAGGATTGAATTCGGGGTATACAGAAGTTGTTTGATGCCCTCCAATACCCTAAGGAGTGAAATGTGGGCTTTGCAGTGTTTTACCTAAAGGAAAAGGCCGATCTATGGTGGGCCGCGGTACGAGAGAGATAGTACGAACCTGGATTTAGCTGGAGAAAGTTCAAGGAGTTGATCAAGGATCACTTTTATCTCATCTCCCTCCAGAAGACGAAGGAGAACGAGTTCATGCAGCTGCAATAAGGAGGCATGAGTGTGCTCGAGTATGCCTCCATGTTTATGGAGCTTTCTCGTTTCACCCCGGCCTTTGTAGCCGACGAGAGGCTCAAGATGAATCGATTTGAGGCCGGACTCAACCCCGCCATCAAGGAGAGGATGTCGGTATGCCAATACACCTCCTACATGGACCTGTACGATACCAACGTCAATGTTGAAAGGGTGACGAAGGAGAGAAGTAATTACTTTAATGAGCAGCGTGGAATTAAGAGGAAGGGAGATCAACGAGAAAATTTCCACTCGCAAGAACCGTACAAGAGGCCTCCTTGAAACCATCATTCCAGCAACAAAATGCACGAGGGCCAGCACTAACACTCGTCCTAAGGTGACATGCAATGCTTGCGGGAAGCCGGGACATTACACCCGGGAGTATCGTTCAATCAAGAGGTGTTTCCGCTGCGGAAGCCCGCAACATCAGATCTGGGACTACCCACATCCCCCACCTATTGTCGGTTAAGGTCACGGGGGACAAGGATAGTCGTCCCAGTAGCAATACCACAATAGATGCGGGCAGGCAACCAACCCTAGCCAGTAGGGTTGAGCACCTTAAAAGAATCAGGCTCGACCTCCCAACCAGCCGCCGCGAAACAATGGAGGTAGAGTTTACATGATGGGCAACGAAGAGACGGGGGATGCTCCAAATGTCGTAACGGGTACATTTTCTATCCTAGCACAACCTGTACATGTTTTGTTTGATTCGAGTGCTACACACTCTTTTATTTTGGTTAAACTGGTTGACGCACTAGAATTAATTCCAACCTGTAAATCTTCTCTGCTGTCTGTAATCCTCCCTAATGGGAATATTGTAAGGTGTGAGGAACTATATGATAACTGCCCTATTCAAATGTATGAGCATGAATTTCTGGCTAATCTATATAGGTTCGAGTT
Organism: Selenicereus undatus; assembly: GCA_017589665.1. Taxonomy (NCBI): domain Eukaryota; kingdom Viridiplantae; phylum Streptophyta; class Magnoliopsida; order Caryophyllales; family Cactaceae; genus Selenicereus; species Selenicereus undatus. The sequence goes on from JACYFF010019584.1 coordinate 50,293,350, forward strand.
AATGAACTTTGGGGTCATCATGGGGATGGATTGGTTTGCAAAATATCAAGCACATATGGACTGTACAAAACAAAGAATCACCCTAAGTGGGCCTAATGGGGAGAAAGCAGTACACGAAGGCAAGGCTTCAAGGCCTGGAGTGAAGTTTATCACCGTAATGCAAGCCCACAAGCTGTTAGGAAGAGGATGCGAGGCGTTCTTATATAGAGTAGTGAAAACCGAGGTTACTGAATCCTCCCTTGCGGACATTCCAGTAGTGAGGGAATCTCTGGATATATTCCTGGAGGAGATCCCTAGCATGCCACCCCTTAGAGAAGTAGAGTTCTGCATCGACCTAATACCCAGAGCCACCCCCATCTTTAAGGCACCCTATCAAATGGCACCGATGGAGCTTAAGGAGTTAAAGACACATCTGGGTGAGCTATTAGAAAAGGGCATATCTGACCGAGTACGTCTCCATGGAGAGCCCTAGTATTATTCGCGAAAAAGAAGGATGAAACTCTAAGGTTGTGCATAGCCGATAGGGAACTGAACAAGATAACGGTCAAAAATCGTTACCCTTTGCCCAAGATAGACTACCTCTTCGACCAACTCAGAGGTACAGGGACTTTCTCTAAGATAGACCTTCGTTCGGGGTATCACCAACTCCGAATCAAAGATGAAGATATACCTAAGAGTGCTTGCCACACTCGGTATAGGCACTATGAGTTTGTAGTGATGCCCTTTAGGCTCATTAACGCCCCAGCAGCGTTCATGGACCTTATGAATAGAGTCTTCAAACCCTACCTGGATCAGTTTGTGCTGGTGCTTATAGACGATATAGTGATCTACTGGAGGGCTCCAGATGATCATACCCACCATTTGAGGACCGTCCTAGAAGTATTGAGGATCGTCCTAGAAGTATTGAGGAAGAACGAGCTGTATGCTAAGTTTACAAAGTGTGAATTCTGGTTGAATAAAGTGGCATTTTTGGGGCATGTGGTATCCAACGAGGGAGTGTCTGTGGACCCTTAGAAGATAGAGGCCATAATGAACTGGCCAAGATCTAATACCCGATAGAGGTGAGGAGTTTCTTGGGCTTGACAGGGTACTATTGTAGGTTTGTTCAAAACTTCTCAAAGATAGCCACCCCACTCACCAACTTGACCAGGAAGGTTGCTAAGTATGAATGAATGGAACAATGCAAGGAGGCATTCCAAGAACTTAAGAGGAGACTAACAAGTGCGCCTATATTAGCATCACCTACCACCGACAAGGACTTTGTGGTGTATAGCAATGCATCAAGGAGTGGATTGGGATGCGTGCTAATGCAGGAGGATCGTGTTATAGCCTATACCTCACGATAACTGAAGACCCATGAGCGGAACTACCTGACTCATGACCTAGAGTTAACAGCTATTGTATTCGCACTAAAAATTTGGAGGCATTACCTGTACGAGGTACATTGCGAAGTTTTTATTGAACACCAAAGTTTAAAATACCTCTTTTCCCAAAAGGACCTAAATTTGAGGCAGATAAGGTGGCCAAAATTTCTGAAGGACTACGGTGTTCATTTCCAGTGCCACCAGGGAAAAGCTAATGTAGTGGCTGATGCATTGAGTCACCGACTGTACCCGACACTAAACTGCTTGCTGGCACTGCCTAGTGACTTGTGTGAGGAGTTTCGAAGGTTGGAGCTTAATGTGGTCACCCCGGAGTCCAAGTCTGTGCTTTGGCCATGGAAGCACAACCAACCCTCATAAGGAAAATTCGAATAGCATAGGCTATGGACCCCCAACTGGAACGAATTAGGGAGGAGATATTGGTGAGGAAAACACCCGGGTTCATGATCTATGAAGATGGTACATCAGATTCCATAACCAGGTGTGTGTTCCCACAGTAGAGGCACTTAAGAAGAAGATTCTAGGTGAGGGTCACAATGCTCCACATTCTGCGCACCAAGGGGAAAATAAATTGTACAAAGATCTGAAACAGTCATTCTGGTGGAGCAACATGAAGCAAGAAGTAACGGAGTATGTGGTGAAGTGTCTAACCTGTCAAAGGGTGAAGATTGAACACCAACGACCGGTGGGGCTTCTGCAACCACTGGATGCCCTTGAGTGGAAATGAGACTTAGTGTCCATGGATTTCATGATAAGCTTACTACCCACTCAGAGGAAGAACCACACAATTTGGCTAATAGTAGATCGGCTCACGAAAATGGCGCACTGTATAGCCATGAGGAATACCTAGACTCTGGACTAGCTAGCCCGAGCATACCTTAAAGAGATAATACAACTACACAGAGTGTCCAGCTCCATAGTGTAAGACCGGGACACCAGATTTCAGTTGGGCTTCTGGCAAAAGCTACAGGAGGCATTTGGGACGTTATTACGTTTTAGTACTGCCTTCCATCCAGCCACAGACGGACAAACTAACCGCAGTATTCAGACACTGGAAGATATGTTGAGGGCTTGTGCCCTAAACTTCAAGAAAGCGTGGAACAAATAGTTGGCACTGATCTAGTTCTCCTACAATAATAGCTACCATGCAAGTATTGGAATGGCCTCGTATGAGGCCCTGTATGAGAGGAGGTGCAGAGCTCCGCTCTGCTGATAAGAAATCGATGAGGCCCTAAGCATTGGACCTGAATTGATTCAAGCTACCACCGACAAGACTTGAGTGATCCAGGAATGGATGAGAGCTGCTCAGAGCCGCCAAAAGAGCCACGCCGACCGAAGGCGTAGGCCCTTAGAATTTCAAGTAGGTGACTAAGTATTTCTTAAGATATCCCCAACCAAGGGAATCACATGTATATTACTGATATGCTATAAAAAATGGCACATATTCGGTGTACAACAGCTTATGTGCATTTTTTATTACACCGAATATGTGCCATTTTTTATAGCATATCAGTAATATACATTTATAATGTATATTACTGATATGCTATAAAAAATGGCACATATTCAGTGTACAACACCTTAGAACATCGGGTCGTACCCAGTCACATAAAGGGTTGGGGAAGTAGCATATCGGTTAGAACTACCGCATGAACTTCCACGGGTACACAACGTGTTCCATGTGTCACAACTACGAAAATACACATCGGATCCCCCTCACATAATCAAACCCGACCCTATACAGCTTCAAGAAGACCTGTTGTATGAGCAACTGCTCGTGCAAATCGTGGAACGATGACAGAAACAATTTCGTAGGAAAACAGTGCCTTAGTGAAGGTCCTCTGGGCCAACCACAAGATGTCAATAGCAACCTGGGAACCAGAGCAGGAGATGCGAGACAAATACACTCACTTGTTCCCATGACTAGGTGCATATAAGTTTCAGGACGAAACTTCCCTAAGTGGGGTAGCGTGTAAAACCCCTGAGATTAACTTTCATAATGATAGCGGTTGTCGCAATTTAATTGAAGTTTTAAGGACGAAACTTTCTTAAGTGGAGTAGTATGTAAACCCTGAAAATTTAATATGGAAAAATCATGTGACGTGGACCAACCCTCATAATCCAAGTCAATACGAAGATTTTTCCTCCATGATTTCTTATCAAAATTTTACCTATTTCATTAAAGCATGGATTGAAAATTTTATTTGGGTTGTCTTTCCCTCGATTTATTTGCTATTTGATTTCTCATTATTTACCCTCCCTACACCCAAATATTTATTCACCCATTTTATGCGCATTTTATTTACCCTCCCTAGATTCAAATATTTATTCTCCCATTTATATTAAATTTTATTTATCTCCCTAGATGTAAATAACTAATTACCCAATTAGTTAACCTTTGACCCAAGATTTTCCTTCCAAATTCTTCTAAGATTTTTTTTTTTCAAAATTTCCCCCTTCTCACCCTAGCAGACGGCCTAGCCCTTTCCCCCTTTCTTTTTTAATTTTTCCCTTTCTAATCTCCCTAACACTCATGCCACTTCCCTCCCCTTAAACCCTAGTAGTAACATCCCACCCACACTCTCTCTTTTCCTCTCGGTTCTCTCTCTCCCTCCCTTTCGCCTTCTCTCTCTCTTTCACCCTCTCTCTCTCTTGCTTTCCCTCTCCCTTACACTCCCTTCGCTACCCCACAGCAACCGCCGGCCGCCCACCTGCTGCCGGCCATAGCACCACCACCGCCGTACTCCCCCTCTTTTCTCATTACTTGTGGTAAGTGGGTGCACCCCATGCGTACAAATCCTTAAAAGCTAGAGTTGTTCTTTTGTTATCACTAATTTATGGTTTTGATTGGGATTTCAAGTGTGCAAAGTCTAATACGAGTTTTATAATTCATTTTCGGATTTAAACCTCCAAGGGTGCGATGATTCAATTGCTCTTCTCCCAAAGTCGAATCAAGTTGAGCCAAAAAGTGGTATTCGATAATCGTTTTGGTTAAAATTAGAAAACTTGGCTTGATTTTGATTAAAGGAGGGCATGGGATCGTTGGGTTTGATATGGTAGAGTGATGGTCGGTTGATGGTCGGTTGTATTTAGGATGTGGCCTAAAAGGACTATATTATAGTGCGAAGGTATAGGTAGAATAGCATAGGTTAGGGGACATTTTTGCGAATTTAAAAATTTGGCCACGGAGTTGTACTTATCTAAAACTCACAAATTTTTTTATGATAGATAGATTGGGATGTGCTGAGTAATTGGTCATTGAATAAGTGGAATCAGAGTAGTATAGAGGGGGATATGATCAAAAAACCAAGGTTGCCCAGATGTGGGTAGCCAGTGACAATGTAGAGTAATTGAGAACAACGACCTAATTTTGGTTAGATTTTAAGAAAACACCAGAGATAATAATGGTAGAGGACATATTGATCTTTCTAGAATGGGTAAGAATGCGGAGTTTCAACATTGAGAGCCGGAGATATGGGCTTTGAAAGTTGAGCCTAGATTCTAACCGAATCTGGATTCAGGGTTTAGCTATGTTGAGAACCCCTAAGGATGACTAAAAATTTTAGAAAAATTATCATAAGCAGGAAATGGGCTGTAGTTGTGGTTTGTAAGGATTTGGACTAAATATGCACGCTGTTTAGGGCAGGTGTTGACTAGTAGGCCCAATTAAGTAATCGAGCCCTTAATTGTATGAATTCCAAGTAACAATCATACCCTAACCCTTCCCGGAAGCTATTTGGAAAAATGTGTATGATGAGGATACTAAGGGTTGTCTTGAATGCTTTTGCTTTACATGGAATCACGGATTTTACTGGTCGCACGTAAAATGAAATAGTTGGGTTGCTTGCGTTGAGTTATCCTACTGTCTCAGTGTGCGTTTGGGAATTTGACTGAAAGAAAAAGAAAATATATTTACATATGTACATTGTGCAAACTTCTTGGGGGCCAGCATAGGTCAGGTTGGAATGTGCATGTTGATGTGAAAATTTTATGAGCAAACATGAATGCATAATAAATGGCTTTATGGGTGAGATTGCAAGTTATGCTTTGTTGTTGAAGACCTTTGGCCTACCCTGGGAATAAGTGCATGCATGTGAGCGGTCACGTGCAATATTGGGACATGGGCCAGGTTATCGGTAACCGTCCATGTGGACGGTAGGCCAGGGTTTGGTTAAGCAGTAGCTAACCAAGTCAGCGGTAGGCCAGGTTGAGGTTAAGCAGCTGCGTTAAACCCAAGCGCAGGCCATGAAACCCGGTGGGGCCGCTCACCCTCAAGAAAATGAAGATTATAAAAGGGATTGGTATGTTTGGCGGCTTCTACTGTGAATGTTTAAGTGTGGTATGTTTGTCTTCCCAACCACAAAAAGGTTTTTAAAAATGAATTTGCGTGCGTGTTTGACTGTTATGGGTGATCGTTACTAAGTTTATCTCATTTTGTAGAACATTTGTTTTCAGCTGAAGTGCATACACATGGGAACGGGGACATAAAGTTAGCGCGAGGCTCCGTCGTTTAAATTATAATTCGAACAACAGTTTGTCTGGAGAAGGAACTTGTATTGGATTTTGTTAAGTTCAGTACTTGCTTAAACCATGATTGAAACCTTTTAATTGAGATACTACTGAAGAATACATTGCCTTAAGGTTTGATTGATACTCAGCCTGGTGTTTCCACAAAGGAAAAATGACAGCAACACCCCTGTTACGTTTTCCACAGCCACGTAGATTAATACTAGTAATTAAGAAAGGAATTAAAATTTTGGGCTGTTACATATGTGTACACACACACACACACACACACACACACAAACACATATATATATACACACA
>JACYFF010019584.1:50319558-50338931 GCA_017589665.1 Selenicereus undatus
ATATATATATATATATATAATGTATATATTTGTATTTGTATGTATGTGTGTATATGAGTGTGTGCGTCTACATGTATATATAAATATATGTGTGCGTATTTGTATTTTTGTGTCCTAAAATCTTGATTGCTTTCAATTCATTATTTCAAATTTGCGAAAGCTTCATTGCAACATAAGAACTTCAATTTTACGATTGCCCGTAATCAATATCCAATGTTGAGGGTTCTAGGCGGAGGCAGGGTAGCCTACCTGCCTCCTGAAACTGCTGCCCATGCTACTAGAGGTCGACATCGATGTTCCAATATGGCGATTCAATAGAGGAAATTGCAAGATGATTTGACTTTTAGGCAAGTTGGGTCAATGGAAAAAAGATAAGGTTGGAAGCCCTCAGTAACTTGTGCTCAATTATTGGACGATCAGCGATGAGTTGTATAGTTGAACGCCCTACTTTTATGTTCTTTTATTTTGCTAGTCATTGGTTAGTCTCGTCCCTTGGCCCCAAAGCCTTTTTCCCTCTCTTCCCATGTGTTTGTCTGGTGTTTCTTCTGTACTGCAGTTAGCAAGCAAGTGCCCGAGCCATCATCGGCTAGAGGGGGACCCAATTCCATCCTCCCCTTTCTTTTATCGAGCCAATAGTATCGTTGAAAACCAAGAGTCTACCCTCTATCTAGAAGCAGGTCTAGCTGGGCTTGTTTTCATTTCTTGGCTTTGGTCCTTACTCCCCTTTTGCTTAGTTGGAGTTTCTTTTTGTGTTGACTATTGTCATAGCGCTTGCTTGAGAAAAGGTTTGCTTTCTCTATTCCAGGTGTTTCTCTTTCTTTCACATTGTTAGTTGGTATTTTATTTTCATTGTTAAAGATAGACCTGACAAAACTAACCCAATTCAAATGACCTAAACCGAATGACCCGAAACAACATCCAAAAAAGTTGAACTGATCTCGACCTAGAACCCGAAATTGAATCGGCCCAAAACCGAATTGATTGGAAACCATATTGATCCGATTTGACCCATAATCTGAAATGACCGGAACTGAATCCGAACTGACTCAAAATGTTGTTGACCTAATATAGACCTGAACCCGAAATGACATGAACTAAATGAAACCCGAACCTAAACCGACCCGAATATGAGTTTGACTCGACCCGATTCTAGTCTCATCCTATTTGAACTTAAAGTGTAAGTGATGGTACTAGTTACACAACTTCACTTGATATTTAGGATGTGAAAGGTGAAAACAAGTGACACAACCTTACATTTTTTTTTTTTTTTGGAATATGCATAATATTGTTAAAACTCGAAGTACTTAAGTCACATAGCAACTAAACAACACACTACTACCTCCTAATTGATTAGCTGAAAACTATCAGGAAGAAGTAGAGAAACCCTAGCATACTTCATGTACAATAAGAAGCCACAGTCTTGGTGCTACATCCATAAAGCATAACCAAAGTACTACAACAAAGCCATGATCAGAGCAAGCCAGTAACATCAATAATATCAACTCGAGAGATCCTTGTTAAAGCCTGCCTGCAGCCTTTTGCTCAATTTCACAGATTTCTCGTCCATATCTAACGCCAGTTGGACATATGGAGGAGGAGCATGGTGGATTGCGATTGGTTCCTGTTGATCCTTACTTATAGATTCCAACACTGCGGGAACAATGTTCACCTCTTTTACAGCGTGGTTAATCTGGATAGTTCATTTGAATTGAATGAGTCTAAATATAGTCTGGATGATGCAGTTCATGGTAGGTGTCATCTTTGTATGATCTTCATAGGGCAAGTCAACCAGCTCTCATTGCAAGTCTATCTCCAGTTTAGGTATGTCATAGTCACATGCCTTGATTAAAGCTTCTTTTAACATCACCAAAGGCATCATGATTTTACATTCTCCTGGAATCATTAGAGCTATCCCCATGTCCACTTCATAGAGTACATTCAAATCACTATTGCCCCTATAGTTCTCTTCTTCTCATTCTATTCATAGGTTGCAATTTTCAACTTAAATGTCCAAAACTTCGGAGGTTTCCATATCATCCCTGGAGTGTTTTTTAGGTAATCCGATTTTTCATGAAAAATTCAAAATTTGTTAGCTATATTCAGCTCAGCTTTGATTATGTTTCAGGAGCTTTGTGTTCATGTACATGTTTTCCTAAATACATAGTTATTTCCATAAAGCCAAATGTACCAAAATATCATTATGAATTCCCTGGCCCAGTTTCCATTTTGTTTAATGTTAACATCCATCCAACTATCCCAATCTAGGCTAATCTGCAAATGCATTATTTCATTTGTTCAAAGTAAGGTTTTGTCGTGCAACTAACTCCTGATTATTCTTTCCTTTCTAAAATCTGGAGCTAGTTGTATGACAAAACCTTACTTTAAACAAATGAAATCATGCATTTGCAATTTTGAAAGGAAATGACTTAATAAGGATTTGGCTCATTTGAATATCAAAAATGAGAACATATAATCAAGCAGTTAAAGTTATTCTATGGTTTATGTTGATTAGGCACAACTCTTTGATTTATTTTTTTAATCTTTGATTTGATGGTTGGGGAAAGAGGAGATTTATAACACTATTTGTTCACCTAGTTGATTACTTCCTTGTATGATGCATTGGGAGTAACCTAATTGAAACAAAATCCTGGATGAATTGGAAGAAGGCGATTTATACCCGACCCAAAATTCAAATTGATACGGCTTTTTTTGTGCAGTATTAAAATTAGTCCAATTATAATATAATCATGGAAGAATTAGAAGGAGATTAAAAATTAAATGAATTGAAATTCATGACCATATAACCTCCTTATATGTCGTCCAAAATTCCATAACTTAAATGGGCGTATAGGATATCTAACCAAAACCACATATAAATTGACCCAATTGAAATACAACCCAATCCGAAAGTAACATGATCCCATTTCTACCTAGCCAAAATTGTCTCGAACATATAACCAAAACCTACTTGAACCGACTTTGACTCCACCTGTACAAGCTTGACCTAAAGTTGACCCAATCTGAAATTTACCTGAACTGTACCCAAATCCGAACCAAATTCGATAAACATGACCTTAACCCGAATTGAATCCAAACTAGAACCCAAATTGATCAACCCAAATTGAACCCAAACCTAATTTTAGTTAAAGACCTATGTTTATGCTTTTTTATACTTTATCTTATCTCATTCAGTACCATGGCAGTTAGCTTCCCATTGACTTCACTACCTTTGACTTATTTTTGAGGTCTTTTCCTTTTATATTATGGGTTTTGGCTTCTGATTAGCTCCCACTACCCATACTTTTATTTATTGACCTTCTGTTTGTTAAGACTTTTGGGTGCACTATATACATGCACGTACATACGTACATTATATACATGGATATTTACTTGTATAGGTATTTGAATGTTTTTTTATATACATACATATATATATATATATATATATATATTAGTGTATATATATATATTGATATATCACATAAGGAGAGAAAAGCTCACGTTCAAAGAATGAACAAGCTTAATGGCATGTGGAGTGAAGAGGGATGGCGAGTGTAACGCACCCTAATTAAGCATGTTTCATTGTTTGCAATCGCTATTTTAATTCCCTCAATTACAACTGATAAATCCAATGATTGGGGCGTTACCACCGTCCAAAAGGACAAGACTTGAAGCATACGTACTACAAATAAAATAGTTAGGCATGGCTTCAACTATACACTTTCATACATGATCAAACCATATACAGTCAATTGTTAGCCAACATAAGGTTTATAAACCAAAGTAAAATAATTCACCATATAATCTACACCTCCATCCACTGAAGATTTTAAAACACAACTGCAAAATATGCAGGTACTATGTCACTGTTGATCCATCAAGATTTTCTTGCTTAACTTATTTTCTTCAACTGGTTTGCTAGCATGAAGGCGATTCACTGAGCATTTGCCTAGAACAAAACATGAAAAACATTTAGAATTGTGACCCAAAGCTCAGTACATGTATACCTGTATTGTTAAAAGATATCTACATAAATTAGTTGGGCGCCTGCTTTGCAATTTATTTTAAGTTAAAACAGTAAATGAGATTAATGTAAACTACAATTGCTAATTATTATCTTATAGTGAACCCCATTGATGTTGTTATGATCTATGGATGGATAGGTGTACACCTGCCAAGCCGATTGGGGGACTTGGCCTGAAACCGCACGAGTAACTGAAAGGCAATGCCCTGTAACTGATAACTGATGGGATCACTAATTATGTGATAAATCACTGATTAAACTGATTCATTGATATACTTAGCAAAACATTATAATTTTGATAAATACGTGCTAATTTCTAAAGATACAGGCAATGAACGTACCTGAAGTCTTTAAAATGGAATCTCACTTGATAATACTCATGCACAATAGGACACGATAAACTAGGCCCTGATTCTGTTTAAGAAATGTAATTATAGAAATATGTAACTGGTAAACAAGGTTGACTTTCATAATTTGTAACTGTAATAGAAATTCACTAAAAAGGCATCCATAACTCAAATAATTCAATAGAAGACAAGTTATACCAAAATGATTTGAAAACTAAATGAATTGGGGTAATTTAACTCAAAGTGAAATAACGTTGGAGTAAAACTGATCAAGGTAGAATAATTGAGATCATAAAAGAAAGACTTCGACAGTTATAATTGATTACGGGTTTTTTGATATTTCTAAGATGGATGACAAAGGTTTAAGGGCAATTGGAGTGGTGGTAGGTTCAAAATAACTTTAAACACACTAGTTTGGACCAACAAACACTTATCTTGAGTTACCAATCTCTCCAGTTCTCCAATTTTGTTGCACATGCCATACAAGTTAGTTTTTCAAACCAAATAAGCTTCTAAGTACAATCAAAGTTGTTACCGATTCAAGGTCCACCTTAGAAAATTCATAACTTTCACCCTTGACCTCAAATGGAGACCTAAAACCCCAATATGGAAAGCTTAAGAAGTCCCACAACACTTTCATTCATAGTGTAAAACATAATGCCCACAATAGGGTTCCTAAAATTGGGTTAGAACACAACTGTGCACATTTTTGATCTATCCTGTGCAGTCTTAGCAAAACGGCCATTACTTTTTCCACACAACTCGAAATGAAGTGATTCAAAAGGCATTTGAAAGATAGCTCACTGACCTATCTACCCACCTAAAATCACAATTTTTCAATGAGCCAAACAGTACCAGTTAGTCACAAATTGACCCCGGTTTCAGGTCTGCTCACAGCCTCACTGTTCTTGTTCCCCCCTTCTTTTAACTTAATTCCCCATCTAAAATCACTCCTTAAAATCATTTAACAAAGCCTTGTTCCTTCCCATCACCTTACACATTAATATTACTCAAATTTACTCCATAATCATCTACATCCCCAAATTTTCAATTCTTCTCTTTTTCAAAAACACTCAAAACACATCCTTAAGCTTACTTATTTGCATAAATGAGCAAAATAGCCTCTTTTGGTCACTTTTGAGATTTTCCATAATCTATAAATTTGACAAACTCATGTAACATCTTTCTTTTAAGTCAATAACATATCCAACCTCCAAATTTCACCTAATTCAATCCAAATACACACTCTATTCAAAAATCAAATTAAATCATGTGTAATCATAAAACCCTAGATTATGCCCAAATTGAAGTTTCCATCCAAATCACCATAAATGGATTTAATAAGATCACCAACAATTTTAAATCCATTTTTCATATCAAAGATCACAACATTAAATTAAAGAACTCAAAGTTCATCATTTTTACATCACTCTTGCATGATCATGTATGATCTCAATTCTTACATGCTTCAAAACCTAACCAACCATTAAAATATCAAAATAAAACTTGTTTATGTCAAGATAACATGATCCATAATTAAATCCAACATAAACCCAAGAATTAAACAAAGTTGGGTTGAGATTTACATCACTTGAGCTTAAAAGAAGAGATGAAAGTGGTGTTGGTGGGTGTGGAGTTAGTGGGGGTGGCGGCTGGTGGGTCGGGGGGTGGCTGGCCGTCGGCTAGTGGCCCACACTGGTGGTAGAAACACCCAGAGGTAGCAGCAATAGCAGGCAGAAGCAACAACAGTAGCATGGGTGGGAGAGAGAGAAGAGGAAGGAAAAGATGGACTTGGCTTTGGGACTTATCTTGATAAATTTACTGATATTTATCCTTCTATAAAGCAACTTTTTGATAATAATAATTAGGTATAATGATGGTAATCAACTTAATTTAATCGCACCAAAATTTTTAGACCACAATTTGAGCCTAAAATAAATCGAGCCAGTATTCGGGCCCAAATGAATTGGGCCAAGCTTAATGAATTTGGGCCAAAAAAAAAATCATGGTTAAAAATTAAAATTTTGTAACATTATGTAAAATAATTTATCACTTAATCTTATTTACCGAGACCTAATATCAATTCACCCAAGATTGTTACGATACATGAAATTCGAATCGCAAAGTGGGGCCCAAAATGAACTCTCCCAATCGGAATGATTAAATGAGATAAATAAAAATGAAAAATTAATAATATGGCTTAATTAAATAAATAAAAATGATTTAGGGTCGGGCTATTACAGCCCCCCCTCTTAAAGAGTTTTGTCCTTGAAACTTATGAGCTTTGATAAAACATGCAAGTTTATCTTAAATAAGTATGGGTACTTGGCTTTCACTTCTTCTTCAGTTTCCCCAAGTGACTTCTGAGGAGGTATGATTTGGCCAGTGTACTTGGATTAAAGGTATCTGCTTAATGCGCAGCTGCTTAATCCTACGATCTAATATCTGGATTGGGTGCTCTTCAAGCACTAGATCCTCATTGACCTCAATGGGTTTAGTTAACAGAGCGTGGTCAGGATTTAGAATGTACTGCCTGTGTTGTGAGGTAAGGAGCACTTATACATGTATAAGTTATATAAGTAGATCTAGTCGCCAAGCGATGGGATTCAATCTTTCAATGAACTTGTATGATCCAATAGATCTTGGCCCCAATTATTTAGCTCACAGTTTAACCTCCTTATACCCTTAGTTGGCGTAACTTTCTAAAAAACCTTATCATCTACCTGAAACTCTAGGGATCTCCTTCTTTTATCAGCAAAGCTTTTATGTCGGTTCCAATAGTCTGTTTTCAAGAGTCTTTTGATGCATGTGACCTCATTTAATGTCGAAGAAAATCTTCATGACCCAAAAGATGATTTTGTTGTCAATGTCTACGTCATTTTACCCTGACGTTTCATGTAAATTTCTCTTTTAGTATTTTCACCAGATCGATCGCTAGGAGTTCCATGCAAATGAAAATGTTGTCCTAGATTGCAAAGTACTACAGTCTCAAACTCAAAAGACTTGGATCCATTGATATTTTTAGATGCTTGCCCGTATGACACCAATTGAACATCCAAGTTCTCAAGCCCTCTCAAGAGATTCAACTGAGTAATGACTACAGTGTTAAGGCTATGTTGTGTCTTCTTACTTACAACATCTGCCACATCATTTTCCTTTCTTAGTGATATTGGCTTTAGAAGTCAAAATCTTTAAGCAATTTGAGTCAACTCTTTTGTCTCATATTGAGCTTCTTCTGAGTGAAAATGTACTTTAATTTTTGATGATCAATATAGATCGTACAAGGTACACTATATAAGTAATGTCTCTAAAATTTCAGTGTAATGACCACAACAGCTAATTCCAAGTCATGAGTATGGTGATTTCTCTCATAAGGCTTGAACTGTCGGGAGGCATAAGCTATGACTTTATCTTCTTGTGAACTTTATAACTTCCTTCAACAAATTGGTCAGGGAAGATGTTATCTTTGAAAAATCCTTCCCGAACTCGATAACATTGGTGAGCCTTCGACACTCTGTAATTGTTTTCACCTTCCTCAAATCAACCTTAATCTCTTTCCTTGAAACCACATGTCCCAAAAATACCACTTCTTCTAACTAGCACTGACGCTTCTTGTATTTGTCATGTAATTGATGCTCCCATAAGGCCTGCAACACCACTCTCAAATGGGTAATGTGCTCGTCTCTGTCTTTGAGTAAATCAAGATATTATCTATAAGTATCACTATAAACTATCCCAATAGGGTCTGAATACTCTATTAATAAGATCCATAAAGGCCGTGGGGGTATTGGTCAGGCCAAAAGGCATCACAGTGAATTCATAGTGATCAAACCAGGTCTAAGTGCGGTTTAGGAATATCTTTAGGTAAATCTTAAGTTGATGGTATCCTAATCTCAAATAAATCTTGAAAAATATGTTTGCTCTTTACAATCAATCAAATAAACCATCTATTTGAGGCAATGGATATTTGTTCTTGATGGTGATATTGTTTAGCTCCTTATAACCGATACACAACCTCAAGGCTCCATCTTTCTTCTTCACAAATAGAACTAGGGCACCCCATGGTGATACACTCAGTCTAGTAAATCCCTTGTATAATAGCTTATCCAACTAAATCTTTAGTTTTCTAATCTCTGTTGGGGCCATACGATATATGGCGTTAGAGATAGGTGGGACATCAGGGATTTATTCAATGTCAAAATCAATTTCTCTTTGCGGGGCAGTCCCAGTAACTCTTTAGAAAAACAACTCTAAATTCACAAATTAGAGGGATATCTTCTGCTTCTTCTTCCTATGGTTGAGTCTTAATAGCATAACACCAATACCCAATATATCCTTGACATAGGAGCTCACTTGCTTTCATAAATGAATTTAAAGGACAAGGTATTTCATCTCTTTGCCCATAAAACATACTTCTCTGCCTCGTTCATCCCTTAAAATAGCCTTAAGGTCCTCACAACCTATCTTGACCCCATAAGTACACAACCAGCTCATTTCCAGAATGATATCAAAGTTTGACAAATCAAATTAAATCAAATCTCTAGGGAATACTATCCCACCAATAGTAATTAGGATAAATTTATAAGAGGTAGAACACTCAACTCTGGAGTCATTAGATAACTTGATTTTATGATTGGTTTCTGTCTCGTTATTTTCAAGGTTTCGTTGCATGGCATATCAAGTGGATGTAAATGAATGAGTGGCAATTGAATCAACCAATGCACAAAATGGCTTTGAAATTGAAAAGAGAGTTCTAGTAACTACTGTACGAAAGGTGGCAACTACTTTATTACTCAATACATAAGCCCGTCCTACCACCGGCCTTGAAGGTGGGAGTCCTTGTCTACAGCCTTCAGTCTTCAGGGCAGGCAACAATGAGGTGCTCTGACTACCATACCACAGGCATTTGTTAGTTCCCACTCGACACTCAGGAGTGGTGTGGTTAGTTCTTCCACATTTTCCACAGGGCTCTGCTAAGACTGCAGGATGACTTTTGGGAGGAGCGGGAGCAGATTTCTTCTGATTTACACTCTTGCTCGGAGATCCCTGTTCGACCCACTTCCTCTTCTGATTAATTGGGTTTAATCCCCTCAACCCAGTCTTCACACGTTCCACTTCAGCTGCTCGCTCATATAACTCTTGATAGGTATAGATTGGTTGACCAGCTAGCTGGTTGCAAATATAGAAAGCTAATCCCTCTTCAAATCTCCTCATCTTCAGTCTTTTAGGTGATGCAAACTCTGGAATAAACCTTGATAGTTCTGTAAATTTGCTAGCATACTGCATCACAATCATACTACCACTCATCTTTAGTTCCATAAATTCTTTCTCCTTCTGTCGTTGGACCACAACTGGATAGAATTTAGCTCCCAGTTCTTCTAGAAATCTATTCCAAGTGAGGTCAAGCCCTAAGAGCCTATCCTTAACAGTGTTACACTAAATATCGGCTTCGACATCTAGGTAAAACAACCCAATATTCTCTTTTTTTTATCCTGTGGAACCTCCACTGTTGTGAAAATCTTTTCTATCCCTCTAATCCATGTGTCTAGCTCCACTAGGTCATACTTTCCATCACATACTTTAGGGTTGCATCGCCCACCCTAACTACTAATATATTGACTTTATGAGGGATTTCATAAGGTGCTGGGGCTATTCGTTTCATAAGCTCAGACTCTAAGATCTATTAATAGTTAGAGTTCCTATATTGCTAACCAACTCGGGGGGAATTGAGGGCATTCCACTAAGGGTTATTGGCACATTACCCAAAGCTTGGTCACTTGACCCTAAACATGATCTAAATTTCCTTCCATGTGGGCTTCTACATTGTTTTACACATATTCTAGTATTCTGACGATCCATTCAGCTGACTAATTCAGTCAACCAACTACAACCAACATATAAGACACACATACATAACAGATACAACTAGCATGGCCCAACTATTATTTCATTATATCATTGCCATAATTCCTCACGTACATACATATTCATGGTTCCACAAAAAATACCACATCCAACTGACCTCCCAAAGTCCACCTTTATACCTACCTCCTAACTTAAACTCTACTTAGCCCCAATAGACTAAGTCCGCCACATGCCCAGAAGTAGGCGGGACTAGTCCCCACAATCGGAAAGACCTGTCTAACTTTATGCAATGTCATAATCTGCACAAAATTCATCCATCCAACTGGCAATAATATATACATATGGACTCAAAAAGTAA
Source organism: Selenicereus undatus (assembly GCA_017589665.1). NCBI lineage: Eukaryota > Viridiplantae > Streptophyta > Magnoliopsida > Caryophyllales > Cactaceae > Selenicereus > Selenicereus undatus. The sequence goes on from JACYFF010019584.1 coordinate 50,330,153, forward strand.
TCTATCTGATTTGTCAACATATAATATAAATCAATCTAATGATCCCTAGATGGATCATAGTCTAGGTCAGACTCATCCCCCGGCTCCCTGCTCAAGTTAAAACTATTGTCTGAAGCACCAATCTCTGCATTCTCATAACCATGATCAAGCTGATGCTCCTCCAATTCTAGGTCCTTCTCGAAGTCTTCCATGAGGTCACCATTAGAGCATAATATGGCGTATTAGGGAGATCTATAACAATGTGAACCTCATTTGATCCATCAGATACAGGGATCCCCTCTCTAGGTCCCGATGGCTATGGGTTGTCAGGCGGCTAAGGAGTGCTCACTGCTGGTGGCGATGCTGGGGAAGATATAAAGTGCAATGAAAATATATACTGCAGAATGTCAATGTTATTCCATCTGGGCTCAAACTCCTCCCTTAATAATAGCTTGGTGGTAATGTTAGTGCAAGCCTCGTAAAACTGAAATCTAGGTTCATCCCATCCCAATGCTCGAGTCATCATAAAGTCATGACATTGTGTCCTAAACTTTACCCAAGGGCCAACTATAGATAAGGTCCACAATAACCTATGTGTGTGGACCATAACACTATGGAACTCATAAATTGGGTCTGTGGGTGAGCTACCATACTAGCATATAGCAAATAGATGTGGATGGCCACAGAAGTACCTGACATCATATTCAATGCATATGGATCCATCTAACAAGGAGGAACATAAATAAAGAACATGGAAGAGATAAACAGCCATTTATGCTGTCATAAATCCCTAATGTCATAAATCTCCAATGATATATTAATAACCTTCACTAACCAACCTTCTCACACGCCCAATCTCTACTCTCCATACTCCATATCCCATCAAAGAAAATAAAACTAGCTCTGAAACCAAAACTGTAACGCCCCCTAATTAAGCATGTTTCACTGTTTGCAATCACTATTCTGATTTCCTTAATTACAACTGATAAACTCAATGATTGTGGCATTAGCGCCATCCAAAAGGACGAGGCTTGAAGCATGTGTACTAGAAATAACATAGTTAGGCATGGCTTCTACCATACACTTTCATAGAAGATCAAACCATATACAGTCAACTGTTAGCCAACATAAGGTTTATACACCAAAGTAAAATAATTCACCATATAATCTACACCTTCATTCACTGAAGATTTCAAAACACAACTTCAAAATATGCATGTACTATGTCACTGTTGATTCACCGGATTCCCTTGCTCAACTTATTTTCTTCAACTGGTTTGCTAGCATGAGGGCGATTCACTGAGCATTTGATTAAAATAAAATATGAAAAATATTTTGAACTGTGAGCCGAAACTTAGTACATGCATTCCTGCATTATTAAAAGATCTTTGCATAAATTGGATGGGTGCCCGCTTTACAATTCATTTTAAGTTAAAACACTGAATGAGATGAATGTAAACTGCAATTGCTAGTTATTATCTGATAGTGAACCCCCTTGATATTGTTACGATCTATGGATAGGTGTACACCTACCAAACCGATCGGGGGACCTGGCCTGAAACCGTATAGGTAACTAAAGGGCAATGCCCCATAACTTATAACTGATGGGGTCATTAATAATGTAACAAATCACTGATTAAGCTGATTCATTAATTTACATACCAAAACATTGTAATTTTGATAAATACGAAGCTGATTTCTAAAGATGCAGGCAATGAACGTACTTGAAGTCTTTAAAGTGGAATCTCACTTGATAATACTTATGCACAATGGAAAATGGTAGACTAGGCCATGATTCTATTTAAGAAATGTAATTATAGGTATATGTAATTAGTAAACAATACTGACTTTCATAATTTATAATTGTAAAAGAAATTCACTAAAAAGGCATCCATAACTCAAATAATTTAGTAAAAGATAAGTTATACCTAAATGATTTGAAAACTAAATGAATTAGGGTAATTTAACTCAAATTGAAATAATGTTATAGTAAAACTGATCAAGGTAGAATAATTGAGATTATAAAAGAAAGACTTTGACGGTTATAATTGATCACTGGTTTTTTGGTATTTTTGATATGGATAACAAAGGTTTGAGGGCAATTAGAGTGGTGGTAGGTTCATAATAACTTTAAACACACTGGTTTGGACCAATAAACATTGATCTTGAGTTACCAATCTCCCCAGTTCTCCAATTTCATTGCACATGCGATACAACTTAGTTTTTCAAACCAAAGCTTCTAAGTACAATCAAAGTTGTTAACAATTCAAGGTCCACTTTAGAAAATTCATAACATTCACCTTTGACCTCAAATAGAGACCTAGAAGCCCAATATGGAAAGCTTAAGAAGTCCCACAACACTTTCATTCACAGTGCAAAATATAATGCCAACAATAGGGTTGCTAAAATTAGGTTAGAACACAACTGTGCACAGCTTTGATCTATCATGCACGGTCTTAGCAAAACTGCCATTACTTTTTCTACACAACTCGAAATGAAGTGAATCAAAAGGCATTTGAAAGAAAACTTACTGACCTATCTACCCACCCAAAATCACAATTTTTCAATAGGCCAAACAGCACCAGTTCAATCGCAAAGTGACCCCTATTTTAGGTCTGTTCACAGCACCACTATTCTTGTCTCCCCCCCCCCCCCAACCCTTCTTCCTTTAACAAAGCCTTACAAATTCATTTAACAAAGCCTTGTTCCTTTCCATCACCTTGCAAATTCATATTACTCAAATTTACTCCATTATCATCTACATCAAATTTTCAATTCTTCTCTTTTTCAAAAACACTCAAAACACATTCTTAAACTTACCTATTTGCATAAATGAGCAAAATGGCATCTTTTGGTCACTTTTGAGATTTTCCATATTCCACTAAATTTGACAAAACTCATGTAACATCTTTCTTTTAAGTCAGTAACACATCCAACCTCTAAATTTCACCAAATTCAATCCAAATACACACTTGATTCAAAAATCAAATTAAATCATATATAATCACAAAACCCTAGATTATGCCAAATTGAAGTTTCCATCCAAAACACTATAAATGGATTTAATAAGATCACCAATAACTTTAAATCCATTTTCGATGCCAAAGATCACAACATTAAATCAAAGAACTCAAAGTTCATCATTTTCACATCAAGCTTGCATGATCATATATGATCTCAATTCTTACATGCTTTAAAACTTAACCGACCATTAAAATATCAAAATAACACTTGTTTATATCAAGATAACATGATCTATAATCAAATCCAACATAAACCCAAGAATTAAACAAAGTTAGGTTAAGATTGACCCCACTTGAGCTTAAAGGAAGACATGAAAGAGGTGTTGGGTGGTTGTGGAGCTGGTGGGGCTGGCGGCTGGCAGGTTGGAGGGTGGCTGGCCAGCAATTGGTGGCCCACAGTGGCGGCAGCAGCACCCAGAGGCAGCAATAGTAGCAGGCAGAAGCAATAGTAGTAGCAGGCGTGGAGGAGAGAGAAGAGGAAGGAAAAGATGGACTTGGCTTTGGGACTTATCTTGATAAATTTGGTGATATTTATCCTTCCATAAAGTAACTTCTTGGTAATGACAATTAGATATAATGATGGTAATCAACTTAATTTAATCGTACCAAAATTTTCGAGCCACAATTTGAGCCCAAAATGAATTGAGCCATAATTTGGGCCCAAATGAATTGGGCCAAGCTTAATGAATTTGAGCCCAAATTTTTTTGCAAGGTTAAAAATTAAATTTTTGTGAAATTTTGGAAAACCATTTATCAACTAATCTTATTTACCAGAGCCTAATATCGATTCACCTGAGATTGTTATGATAAATAAAACTCGAATTGCAAAGCGGGGCCCAAAATGAATTCTCCCAACCGAAATTATTAAATGAGATAATAAATGTGAAAAATTAATAACATGGCCTAATTAAATAAATAAACACGATTTAGGATCGAGCTATTACAGTGAGGCTGGAAATGGCACGGGAAGAATGGGAAAAAATAGGAAATTGGTAAAACTAAAACGATTCTTGGATACATATTTCACCACCAACACTTATTTCAAGGCCCTTGATCTTGGATTAGGGTATAGATTTCACCATCTAACTTAGATCAAGACTTACTTGAACACCACCTTACTTGTCATAGGCAAGGATAAGTAACTAAAGAATTTACAGTAACAGATACTGAGGAGTTAAACTCAACTTTAGATTTCAATTCAACAACACTGAGTACAAAATGAGCTCTTGGACTACTTATAATGCACATCCAAGGCCTTTCCCCTTAAACTAGGTAACCCTTGAGCAGTTTTAATGATTAGGAAATCTCTTAAGCTTGCTTACTTAGCTAAATTACAATACATGTCATTTTAACTAAGCTAATCATGGATGATGAGTCTAGTAACTAACAAAAATTATTAATTAAACTCATTCTTAATGAATCAAAGTTGCTTAGTCATGATTTCCTCGCCCAGAAAGATTGCTCACACAGCTGCCACCTCGCAAGCATGGTGGATGATTGTTAGCATGCAAAATGGTGAATTCTCTTTGATCCACGGGGTGCTTTCTGCCTTGATTAGTTGTAGGATGACTAAGCTTCTCTAAACACTCAAGCAAGTACATAGGCTGCTAAGAAAACCCTCCCAAGAGGGTAAAACTACCCGGCTAAGCAAACGCCTACCGAGGAGTCGTCCTTCCTCGGTTTTACTTCACCTCTTTGCCTCCCCATTTGATGAGCAACGTAGGGTTTCTCTCTATGGGGGGAAACCTCAGGAAGTCAACAAACCTCCCCCCCCCCCCCAATTTAGAAATCTATGTTAACACATCATTAGGAGGCTCAAATAGCAAGATTAACTTAACCGTGCAAGATTAGGTGCAAAACTAGCAGCTCGACTTCTTAGGCTGGACTGGATGACTTGGTCTCCTTTTTGTGGGGTTTTCTTGACATGCTTGGTTACTAGACATCCTAAACTAGCTTTAAAAAAAAAGAATTACATAGTTTGGACATCATTTAGGCTATGAAATAACAAAAACAAAACCGGTATACGTGCTGAAATTAACCCTGGAGCTTGCTCCATTTGGACTTGCAAAATCTGATTTACTCCCTGGACTTGGACTTGGTTGCTTTCATTACCTTGACTTGGAGGACTTGCTTTGGACATGTTTGGCTGATTTCCATCATCCTCCCCTTGTTTGACTGGATTTGACCTCAAATTGTAGAGGTAGTCGTCTTCTTCATACAGGTTCAAATCGGTTATGTTGAACGTAGTTGAAACTCCATAGTCCCCAGGAAGATCCACCTTGTATGCGTCATTGTTGATACGTTCAAGGACCTCAAATGGACCATCTGCTCTTGGCATTAGCTTGTTCTTATGCCTTGCTAGGAAACGTCCTTTGCAGGGATGGATTCATACTAAATCACCTGGCTAGAACAGCTTCTTCTTCTTCTTCCTGTTGGCGTGAGTAGTATAAGACAAGTTAGATTTTCCAATTTTGCCTCGAACTTGTTCATGCATCTTTTTAATTTCTTGGACTCATTGAGCAGCATCTGCACTTGGCTTTTGGTCTGGGGGTCGTGGTGTCAAGCCCAAGGGAGTTATGGGGTCAATCTATACTACCCTAAACAATGAAAAACCCGGCACTTTACTGGGAGCTTAATTGTAGGCGAATTCAGTGTGCGAGATTAAGACGTCCTAGGCTTTTTTGGACTGAGGTGTAATAAGTGTGCTTAGGAGTGTTCCTAAGGTCCGATTTGTAACCTTAGTTTGCCCATCAATATGTGGATGACATGTTGTGCTGTATTTTAACTTCATTCCCAGTTTCTTCCATAGAGTAATCTAGAAGTGACTTCAAAACTTGGTATCTCGATCGGAAACAATGGATCGAGGTATACCATATAATCTAGTCACTTCTTTGAAGTATAGCTTTGCAATATTCATCGCATCATTGGTTTCGTTGCAAGCTATAAAGTGGGCCATCTTGGAAAACCGGTCTACCAGCACGAAGATAGAATCTTTGCTCCGTTGTGTTCTAGGAAGGCCTAGAATGAAGTCCATACTCACGTCAACCTAAGGCTGGGCTGGAACTGGTAACAGCATGTATAAACCTTGTCGAAGTAAGTGACTTTTAGCCACTTGAAATGTAGCACACCGTTTCAAGAGGTCCTGTACATCTTTACTCATCCCTGGCCAATCATAGTGCTCTTTTAATATGGTAAGAGTTTTGTTTTCACCACAATGGCCAACTAATGAGCCGCTGCGAACTTCTCGAATCAGAAGCTCTCAAGTGCTACATTTAGGTACACACAGGCGTGTAACTTTAAACAGAAAACCTTCCTAAATCAAATAATCTTCTTTAGGGTGCTTTTGACAAGCAGCATAGAGCGCTCCAAAGTCTTCATCATCTGGATATAACAATTTTAGATGCTCGAAACCCAATATACAAGCATCTAATTGGAACAGCAACAAATACCTTCTTGAAAAGACATCAGCACCTTTGTTAAGCTTCCCTGATTTATGCCAAATCGTAAAATGAAACGATTGGAGATACTCGACCCATTTAGCATGCCTGGAGTTTAGTTTATGTTGGCCTTGAATATACATCAAAGCTTCATGATTGAAATGTAATATAAACTCACTGGCCATAAGATAATGACTCCAATGATCTAAACAGCGAACGATGGCATAAAATTCTTTGTCGTAACTGGAGTATTTCTGTCTTGAGTCGTATAATTTCTCACTAAAGAAGGCTAAAGGTTTGCCTTCTTGAGTAAGAACTCCACCAATACTGACGCCAGACACTTCACACTCAACTTTGAATATTTTGTCGAAACATGGAAGAGCTAACACAGGTGCTTGCGTTAGCTTGGCTTTGACATCTTCAAAGGTCGTTTCTGCCTTAGGGTCCATCTAAAAGATGTGCCCTTAAGCACTTCAGTCATTGGCGCAGTGATGGTGCTAAAATTCTAAATAATCACCTATAAAAAGAGGTAAGGCCGTGAAAACTGCAACCATCATGGATACTCTGTGGTGTAGGCTAACTCCGAATAGCTTTAACCTTAGCTTCATCAACTTTAATACCTTCAGTAGTTATGATATATCCTAGAAAAGTTTCCTTATTTGTGAAGAAGGAACACTTTTTGAGATTCTCGTATAACTTCTCACGTTCTAGCACCATCATGATTTCTGTCAAATGATCCTGATACTCTCTTTTTGTTTTGCTGAAGATTAATATGTCAGCAAAATAAATGACAACGAACTTGCCAATATAAGGTTTGAATACTTGATTCACCAACCTAATAAAGGTGCTCGATGCGTTTGATAATCCAAATGGCATAAACAACCATTGAAATAATCCACTCTTTGTCTTAAAAGCAGTTTTCCATTCGTCTCCCTCTCTGATTTTGATTTGATAATAACCGCTTTGAAGATGGATTTTGGAATATACCCTTGAGCCATGTAACTCGTCTAGCATATCCTCAAGTCTGGGTATAGGATACCTATACTTGATAGTAATTTTGTGCATGGCTCGGCTGTCGACACACATGTGCATACTTCCATCTTTCTTGAGTAAAAGTTGTCGACACATATGTACATACTCTCATGTTTCTTAGGTACAAGAAGCGCTGGTACATCGCATGGACTAAGGGATTCTCGAACTAATCCTTTAGCCATCAACTCTTCCACTTGCCTCTGGATTTCCAAAGTATCTTTGGGTTCATTCGGTAAGCTAGTTTGTTAGGAAGAATTAACCCTAGGATAAGGTCAAGGTGATGCTGGATATCTCGTTTCAATGGTAATCTGGTGGGTATCTCTTCGGGAAAGACGTGACTAAATCGTTTAAACAACAACTTAGCTATTGGGTGGCTAGTTGAGGGAAATTCGGATTCTTCTTAAGAGGTTAGAATCCACTCTCTGAAAGCTCGAAACTCATGGTGAGAGGCTTTCAGAAGGGGTTCACTACATGCAAATAGTAAATTCGATCTTTTAGGGCTTTTATGGTTTGTGCTTGGAGAGTTCAGAAGGGGCTAATGGTACCAAAGTGATTTTCTTTCCTCCTCTGGAAAAGCAATAGGTATTCAAAAACCCATTATGCGTCACTTTTCAGTCATACATTTATGGACGGCCTAATAAGATATGATAAGCATCCATTGGAACCACGTTGTACCAAAGCTCGCCTTGATAATTCCTCCACGATTGAGAATGAAATCAAGCACCGAGAATTAACTTGAAGGCCTTTGCTTTGATTCAGCCACTAGATGCTATATGGATGGGGGTGTGTTGTGGCTTGGAGGCCCAGTTTCTCAATCATGCTTAATGAAACTACGTTAGCACAACTACCACTGTAATAGCCCGACCTAAACCATGTTTATTTATTTAATTAAGCCATGTTATTAATTTTTCACATTTATTTATCTCATTTAATCATCCCGATTGGGAGATTTCCTTTTGGGCCCTACTTTGCAATTCGAGTTTCATTTACCGTAACAATTTCGAATGAATCGATATTAGGCCTACGTAAATATGATTATGTAACACCCCGACCTCGCCGGGTCGCGTTACACGCCGGAGTCCAAACTCTACGGGCCACACACCCGGAGTACACAGAGTTTGCTATCATTCATAAACTTACAAGAAACAGGCTATTTACATAACTTTGCAACCTTTCCAACCACAATCGACAATACACAACAAAATCATAATTATGGAGTAAATCTACCCCGGGCGCTCGACGCAGCAGTCACCTGAACCTAGGAAAAGGGGAAAGTAATGGGAGTGAGCAACCACCGCTCAGTGAGTA
>JACYFF010019584.1:50339331-50349669 GCA_017589665.1 Selenicereus undatus
AGGCATGATATTCATTAAGCGAGTACGACAAAACTTCGGGTCTCACAGATTAGGTGATAAATTATTTTTCATAATTTCACAAAAATTTAATTTTTTTAACCAAGCAAAAATTTGGGCCCAAATTCATTAAGTTTGACCCAATTTATTTGTGCCCGCATTGCGGCTCGATTCATTTTGGACTCAAATTGTGGCCTACAAATATTGGCCCAATTAAATTAAGTCAATCACCATCATTTATAGCTAATTTTAATTAGCAAAAAGCTGCTTTTTCAAGCTTAAATATTAGCCAAGTATCCAAGGTATGCATCTAAGTCATTTTCCACCAAGCAAAGGCTAGTCTTCTTCTCACTCACCTCCACCTATTCCCCCTCTCACATGGCTGCTGTGTTGCTCTCCCGTGGCTGTTTCAGCTAGTTTCACCACCTTCTGACCACCAGACATCCACCAACAACCCCTTAGCCACTACCTACACTCCTACAAACATCCAACCTCACTTATATCTCCTTTCTCAAGCATCAAAGTGAGTAAAACCCTAACCATATCTTGTTAATTTTGATTTATGTTTTGGTCTTGAATCTTATTTTTGTTATTTTTTATTATGGATCGTGTTATCTTGCTATAAACAATTGTTATTTTGATGGTTTAATTGTTGTTTAAGCTTGAAAGCATGCAAGGGTTGTTGTTATTCATGATCATGCATGCTTAAGTTAAAATGATGCTTATGGATTGTTTTGTATTTGATTTGGTAGTCTTTAGCATTATAAATGATTAGAGAGGTGTTGGTGTGATTTTGGATGAGTTAAAGGTGAATCTAAGTTGGTCATAAGCTAGGGTTTTAATGATTATGCATGGTTTAGCTTACTCTTGATATCAAGCATGTTATTTGTGTGTACTTGGATGAGAAACGAATCTTTGATATGTCATTTAACTAGGAGAAATGACTTAAGATGATTTTGTATATAGGGGTGGATTATGGAAATCTCCCCAATTGATTATAAAAGATCATTTCACTTATTTATGCAAATAAGTAAGCTTATGGATGTGTTTTGAGTGATTCTAAAAAAGAGAAGAATCGAAAATTTGATATAGATGATTATGGAGTACATTTGAGCAATATGGCTTTATAAGGTGATGATAAGGAACAAGCCTTTGTTAAATGATTTTAAGGAGTGATTTTAGATGGGGAATTATGTGAAAAGAATGGGGAAAACAAGAACAGTAGGGCTGTGAACAAACCTGAAATAGGGGTCACCTTGCGATTAAACTTGTACTGTTTGACCCATTAAAAAATTCTTGTTTTTGGTACATAGATAGATCCGTGGTTATCTTTCAAATATCTTTTGAATCACTTCATTTCGAGTTGTGTGGGAAACTTAATGGCTATTTTGCTAAGACTGCGCATGACAAATCCAAGTTGTCCACAATTATGTTTCAGCTCAATTTTAGGGGCTGTGTTGTGCTAATTGAGTTTTGCACTATGAATGAAAGTGTTGTGGGACTTCCTAAGCTTTTCATATTGGGGTTTTATGTCACAATTGGAGACAAGGGTGAGAGATATGGATTTTCTATAGTAGACCTTCAAACGATAATATGAAGGAAGAAAGAAATCGTAACATTTGAAAATATTATCAGGATTTCTATATAATTATGAATATTGCCAAGAAATCACAAAGTTTAATGAGTTCAACAGCTTTGACTATTTATAGAATCTTGCTTGGGTTGGAAAACCGAGTTAAATGAGCATGAGAATGAAATTTCAGAAGTGGGGAGGGTAATGACACAACATCGGGGGCTATCGGGCCAAGCTAAGGTTATATGAGCTTTGATGAACCTCACAACACCCCTCCTGGCATTAAACCTTTTATTATTCATTTCAAAAAGATCCAAAACCCGTATTCCATTTAAATCCATTAAAGTCTTTTCATTATCACCTCAATTAGTTCATTTTGCTCTATTTTGCTCCAATTTGTTTCACTTCGAGTTCAATGACCTTAACTTATTTGGTTTTCAAATTATTTTAATGTAACTTATCTTATATTGAATTGTTTGAATCGTGGATGCCCTTTTAAATAATCAATTTCCATTAAAGTTATAAATTATGGGAGTGAATGTTGTTTACTAATTGTACTTACCTATAATTACATTTCTTAAGCAGAAATGGTGCCTAGTCTATCGTTTCCCATTATGCATAAGTATCATCAAGTGAGATTGCATTTTAAAGACTTCAAGTACGTTCATTACCTATATCTTTAGAAATCAACACGTATTTATCAAAATTATAATCTGTTGGAAAGTACATCAATGAATCAGCTTAATCAATGATTTGTCACATAATTAGTGACCTCATTAGTTATCAGTTACAGGGCATTGCCCTTCAGTTACCCGCGTAGCTCCAGGTCAGTTTGCCCGATCGGCTTGGTAGGAGTACACTGATCCATTAGATCGTAACAACATCAAGGGGGTTCACTATTAGATAATAACTAGCAATTGTAGTTTACATTCATCTCATTCACTGTTTTAACTTAAAATGAAGTGCAAAGCAGGCACCTAACCAATTGATGTAGAGATCTTTTAACAATATAGGAATGTATGTATTGAGCTTCGGCTCACAGTTTGAAATGTTTTTCTTTTTTTGGTTTAGGCAAATGCTTAGTGAATCGCCCTCATGCTAGCAAACCAGCTGAAGAAAATAAGTTGAGTATGGGAATTTAGATGGATCAACAGTGACATAGTACATGCATATTTTGAAGCAGTATTTTGAAATCTTCAGTGCATGGAGGTATAGATTATATTGTGAATTATTTTATTATAGTGTATAAACCTTATGTTGGTTAACAATTGATTGTATATGGTTTGATCATGTATGAATGTGTATGGTTGAAGCTATGCCTAACTATGTTATTTCTAGTGCACATACTTCAAGCCTTGTCCTTTTGGACAGCGGTAGTGCCCCGATCATCAGGTTTATCAGTTGTAATTAAAGGACTCAAAATATTGATTGCAAATAGTAAAACATGCTTAATTAGGGGGCGTTACAGTTTTAGTATCAAGGCCAAGTTGATTTTCTTTAATGGGATATGGAGTATGTAAAGTAGAGATTAGAGGGTGAGCAGGTTGGTTAGTGAGGGTTATTGTGATATTGTTAGAGATTGATGACATTAGAGACTTATGATAGTAGAAATGCCTGTTTATCTCTCTCATGTTCTTCACTTATATTCCTCCTTGTTAGATGGATCCATATGTAGCGAACACGATGCTAGGTACTTCTGTAGCCATTCACATCTCTTTACTATATGTTAGTGTGATAGCCCACATGCAGACCCCATTTCTGAATTTCATAATGTTATGGTCCATCCAGGTACGTTGCTGTGGACCTTACTTACAATTGGCTACTAGGTCGAGTTTAGGACCTGATATCATGACTTTATGATAACTTGAACCTTAGGATGGGATGAACCTAAATTTCAGTTTCGCGAGGCTTGGGCTAACATTATCACCAAGTTGTTATTAAGGGAGGGGTTTAAGTTGAGAGGGAATAACATGGACATTCTGTAGTATATATTTTCATTACACTTTTTATCTCCCCCACCATCGCCACCGGCACCGAGCACTCCTCAGTCGCCTAACAACCCAAAGCTATCGGGACCTAGAAAGGGGATCTGTGTATCTGATGGATCAAATGACGTCTACATTATTATAGATCTCTTTGACACATCATAGTTTATCTCTTATGATGACCTCAAGGAAGACTCGGAGAAGAACCCAAAATTAGAGGACCATCAACTTGATCATAATGATGGGAATGCAGAGATTGGTGCTTCAAAAAACAAGTTTGACTCGGGCGAGGAGCCTAAAGATGAGTCTGAACTAGACTATGATCCATCTAGGGATCATTAGATTGATTTATATTATATGTTGACATCTCAGATAGATTACTTTTTGAGCCCACATGTATATAGTATAGCCAGTTAGATAGATGAATTTTGTGTCGGCTATAACATTGTATATAGTCAGACAGGTCTTTCTGATTATGTTAACTAGTCCCGCCTACCTCTAGGCATGTGGAAGACTTAGTCTATTGGGGCTATAACATTGTATATAGTCAAACAGGTAGGTGTAAAGGTTGACCTTGGGTGGTCAGTTGGATGTGATATTCTTTGTTGAACCATGTACATGTATGTACACAGGCAATTATGGCAATGATATAATGAAGCTTTGTGTTATGTTTTAATAATATTTGTATCTGTTGTGTATGTGTATCTTATATGTTGGTTGTAGTCGGCTGACTGAATTACTCAGTTGAATGGATAGTCAGAATATCAAAATATGTGTAAAACAATGCAGAAACCCACATAGAAGAAAATTCATATCATGGTAAGGGGCCAGGTAGCCAAGTTTTGTGTAATGTGCCAATAACCCTTAGTGGAATGCCCTCAATTTCTCCTGAGTTGGTTAGCAATATGGGAACCCTAACTACTAACAGACCTTGGTGTCTGAGCTTATGAAACGAATAGTTGTAGCACATTCCGAAATCCCTCATAAAATCAATAAATTAGCAGATAGGGTGGGCGATGCAACCCTAAAGTATATGATGGAAAGTATGACCCAAAGGAGCTAGAAGCATGGATTAGAGGGATAGAAAAGATTTGCACAACAGTGAAGGTTCCAGGGGATAAAAAAGTGAACATTGGAACATTTTACCTAACTGAGGGAGTATACTTTTGATAGAACAGTATTAAGGATAGGCTCTAAGGCCTTACTTCACTTGGAGTAGATTTCTGGAAGAACTGAAGATGAGGAGATTTGAAGAGGGATTAGCTGTTTATATTTGCAACCAGCTAGCTGGTCAACCAATCCTTACCTATCAAGATTTATATGAGCGAGTAACTGAAGTGGAATGAGTGAAGCCTAGTTGAGGGCCTTGAACCTGATTAATCAGAAGAAGAAGTAGGTCGAATAGGGAGCTCCAAGCGAGATTGTAAATTAGAAGAAGTTCGCTCCACCTGCTCCCAAGAGTCATCCAGTAGGCTTAGCAGAGTCATGTGGAAAATGTGGAAAAACTAACAACACCGCTCCTGAGTGTCGAGTGGGAGCTAACAAATGCATGTGGTGCAGTAGCCTGGAACGTCTCATTATTACCTACCCCCGAAGATTGAAGGCTGTAGACAAGGGCTCCCACCTCCAAGGGCCGCAACTGTAGGAAGGGTGTATGTGTTTAGCAAGAAAGAAAGGCGCCACCTCTAGTGTGGTAGTTACTAGAACTCTCTTTTAATTTCAAATCTATTTTTTGTATTGGTTGATTCAGTTGCCACTCATTCATTTACACCCACTTGATATGCCATGAAACAGAACCTTGAAAATAAGGAGACAGAAAGCAATAATAGAATTAAGTTACCCAATGACTCTAGAGTTTAGTGTCCTATCTCTTGTAAAACTTTTCCAATTACTATTGGTGGGATAGTATTATAGTATTCCCTGGAGTCTTGATTTAATTTGACTCGTCAGACTTTGGTATCATTATAGAAATGAGCTGGTTGTGTACTTATGGGGTCAAGATATATTGTGCGGACCTTAAGGTTATTTCAAGGGATGAACGAGGGAAAGAAACAATTTTTATAGGCAGCAAGAGGAAACCTTGTCCTCTAAATTTTGCTATGAAAACAAGTGAGCTATTATGTCAAGAATATTGAGTGTTGCTGTTATGCTATTGACATTAACTAAAGGAATAAAAAGTAGAAGATATCTCTATACTTTGTGAATTTAGAGGTGTTTTCCAAACAAATGAACAAGACTGCCCACAAAGAGAAATTGACTTTGAGATCGAATTAATCCCTGGTCCCCAACCTATCTCTAAGCCCCATATCGCATGGCCCCAATAGAGCTTAGAAAATTGAAGATTCAGTTAGATGAGTTATTACGAAAGGGGTTTATCAGACCAAGTGTGTCACTAAGGGTGCCCCAGTCCTATTTGTAAAGAAGAAGGATGGAACCATGAGATTATGTGCCGATTACAGAGAGTAGAAGAAGATCACCATCAAGAACAAATATCCATTACCCCGAATAGATGGTTTATTTGATCGGCTGTAAGGACCAAGAGTATTTTCCAAGATTTATTCAAGATCAAGATACCATCAACTTAGGATTTACTTGAAGACATTCTCAAACCACACTTAGGACCCGGTTTGGTCACTATGAATTCACCGTGATGCCTTTTGGCCTGACCAATGCCCCCATGGCCTTTATGGATCTTATGAATAGAGTTTTAGACCCTGTTTAGACAAGTTAGTGGTGGTCTTTATAAAAGATTTCTTTATATACTCCAAGGACAGAGATGAGCATACTATTCATTTGATAGACAGTGTTGCAGACCTTAAAGGAACATCAATTACATAGCCAATATAAGAAACGTGAGTTCTAGTTAGAACAAGTGGTATTTTAGGGACATGTGGTTTCATAGGAAGGGATTAAGGTTGATTGGAATAAGGTAAAAGGAATTACAGAGTGTCTAAGGCTCACCAATGTTATTGAGATTGGAAATTTTTCCGGTTTAGCAGGGTATTATCGAGTTCGAGAAGGATTTATCACCAATTTGTTAAAGAAAGCTACAAAGTTAGCAAGAAGATAAAGTGGTAGCTTATACCTCCCGACAGTTCAAGCCTTATGAGAGAAATCACCCTACCCATGACCCAAGACTAGCGGTTGTGGTTTTTGCACTGAAAATTTGGAAACACTACTTGTATGGAGTACCTTGTGAGAACTATACTGACCATCAAAGCTTGAAGTACATTTTTCACTCATAAGAAGCTCAATTTGAGACAAAGGGGTTGACTAGAATTGCTTAAAGTTTACGACTTGCAGATCTAATATCACCCAGGAAAGGCAAATAATGTGGCAGATGCCGTGACAAGGAAGGCACAACATACCCTATCACTATAACCATTACTAAGTTGAACCTTTTGAGAGAGCTTGAGAACTTGGATGTTCAATTGGTGTCACATAGGCAAGCATCTAAAAATATCAATGGATCTAACTCTTTTAAGTTGGAGTCTGCAGTACTTTGGGACCTAGGACCAACATTTATATTTGAAGAAAGCATGGAACTCCCAGCTGTCGATGTTGTGAAAATACTAGCAGAGAAATTTATATTAAATATCAAGGTAAAATCATCTTTTGGGTCATGAAGATCTTCTTCAACATTCAATGAGGTAACATATATCAAAAGACTCTTGAAAATAGAATATTGGAACCGACAGAAAAGCTATGCTGATAAAAGAAGGGGATCCTTGGAGTTTCAGGTAGATGATAAGGTTTTTCAGAAAGTTTTGCCAATTAAAGGTATAAGGAGGTTAAACTGCAAACTAAATTACGGCCAAAATCTATTGGACCATACAAGTTCATTGAAAGGTTGAATCCCATAACTTGTCGACTAAACCTACATATACAAGTTCATTAAGCAATTATGCATCAAGCAGATACCTTTAATCAAAGTACATTGGGCAAATCATACCTCCTCAGAAGCCACTTGGGGAAATCGAGGATGAGATGCAAGCCAAGTACTTAGACTTGGCAAATGGGTCATTCGATTCGGGTACGGGTCGGGTCATGTTCGAGTTGGGTCATGTTCGGGTTAAGTGACATTTCGGGTCATTTTGGTTTGGGTCGAGTATGGTTCGAGCTGGGTCAATTTCGAGTCAATCAAATTTTTTGTCAAATACGTTCGTCATACCAAAACAAGCAACTTTGTAGAAAATTTCGGATCGGGTATGGTTCGGTTCTGGTCAATTCGGGTTTCGGGTCCACTTTCGGGTGAGCATATTTCGGGTGTCAGGTCGGGTATGGGTCCAGGTCGTTCGGTTCGGGTTTCGGGTCTCGGGTCAGTTTTGCCAGGTCTACAAGTACTCATATCTATTTAAGATAGACTTACATGTTTGGTCAAAGCTCATAAGTTTTGATAACGAAACTCTTTAAGGGGGGAAGGTTGTAATAGTCCAATTCTAAATTATATTTATTTATTTAACTAAGCCATGTTATTAATTTTTCACGTTTATTTATCTCATTTAATCATCCTAGTTAGGAGAATCCCTTTTGGGCCTCATTTTGCAATTCGAGTTTCATCTACCGTAACAATTTCGAATGAATTGATATTAGGCCTTGATAAATATGATTAGATGATAAATTATTTTTCATAATGTCACAAAAATTAATTTTTTTAACCACGTAAAAAATTGGGCCCAAATTCATTAACTTTGGCCGAATTCATTTGGGCCCGAATTGTAGCCCAATTAATTTTGGGCTAAAATTGTGGGCCGAAAATTTTAGTCCAACTAAATTAAGTTGATCACCATCATTTGTACATAATTTTAATTAGTAAAAATCCCTTTTTCAAGCATAAATATCATCTAAATATCAAAGACAGACATCCACGTCATTTTCCACCAAGCAAAGGATAGTCTTCTTCTTACTCTCCACCTATTCCCCCTCCCACATGGCTGCTGTGTTGCTGTCCTAGGGTTGTTTTAACCAGTTTTGCCACCTTCTAGCCAACAGACATCCACCAACAACCCCCTAGCTACCACTCACACTCCTACAAACATCCAACCTCACTTATATCTCCTTTCTCAAGCATCAAAGCGAGTAAAACCCTAACCGTATCTTGTTGATTTTGATTTGTGTTTTGGTTTTGAATCTTGTTTTTGTTAATTTTTATTATGGATCATGTTATATTGCTATAAACAATTGTTATTTTGATGTTTTAATTGTTGGTTAAGCTTGAAAGCATGCAAGGGTTGTGGTTGTTCATGATCATGCATGCTTAAGTTAAAATGATGTTTATGGATTGTTTTGTATTTGATTTGGTAATCTTAGCATTATAAATGATTAGGGAGGTGTTGGTGTGATTTTGGATGAGTTAAAGGTGAATCTAAGTTGGTCATAAGCTAGGGTTTTAATGATTATGCATGGTTTAGCTTACTCTTGATATCAAGCATGTTATTTGTGTGTACTTGGATGAGAAACGAATCTTTGATATGTCATTTAACTAGGAGAAATGACTTAAGATGATTTTGTATACAGGGGTGGATTATGGAAATCTCCCCAATTGATTATAAAAGATCATTTCACTTATTTATGCAAATAGGTAAGCTTATGGATGTGTTTTGAGTGATTCTAAAAAAGAGAAGAATCGAAAATTTGATATAGATGATTATGGAGTACATTTGAGCAATATGGCTTTATAAGGTGATGATAAGGAACAAGCCTTTGTTAAATGAATTTGAGTGATTTTAGATGGGGAATTATGTGAAAAGAATGGGGAAATCAAGTACAGTAGGGTTGTGAATAGACCTGAAACAGGGGTCACTTTGCGATTAAACTGGTACTATTTGACCCATCGAAAAATTGTTACTTTTGGTGGATAGATAGATTTGTGTTTGAAATTCCTTTTGAATTACTTCATCCCGAGTTGTGTGGAAAAAGTTATGGCCATTTTACTAAGACTGCACAGGACAGACCCAAGTTGTGCACGAATGTGTTTTAGCTCAATTTTAGGGGTCGTGTTGTGGTAATTGGGTTTTGCACTATGAATGAAAGTGTTACAAGACTTCCCAAGCTTTTTATATTGGGGTTTTATATCACGATTGGAGGTCGAGGTGAAAGATATTGATTTTCTAAAGTAGACCTTCAAACGATATTATGAGGGAAGAAAGAAATTGTAACATTTGAAAATATTATCAGGAGTTTCTATATAATTATGGATATTGCCATGCAATTACAAAGTTTAATGAGTTCAATAGCTTTGATTATGTATAGAAGCTTACTTGGGATGGAAAACCGAGTTAAATGGGCATGAGAATAAAATTTCAGAAGTGGGGAGGGTAATAACACAAGATCGGGGGCTATAGGGCCAAGCTAAGGTTATATGAGCTTTGATGAACCTCACAACACCCATCCTGGCATTAAACATTTTATTATTCATTTCAGAAACATCCAAAACCCATATTCCATTTATATCCATTAAAGTCTTTTCATCGTCACCTCAATTAGTTCATTTTGTTCTATTTTGCTCCAATTTGTTTCACTTCGAGTTCAATGACCTTAACATATTTGGTTTTCAAATCATTTTAATGCAACTTATCTTATTGTAATACCCGTATACTTTATTTTCCATTAAGCTGTTCATAATGCCTTTTTCGTTATCAAAATCGCATTTCATTAACGATGCGAGTTAAACTATTATCGATGTGCCTATGTGAGCGATGATTTTATTTAAAAGAATATTATTGTCGCTATTAAAATTATTATTATTATTATTATTATTATTATTATTATTATTATTATTAT
>JACYFF010019584.1:50396340-50437541 GCA_017589665.1 Selenicereus undatus
ATATATATATATATATATATATGTATGTATGTATATACATATATATATGTATGTATGTATGTATATGTATATATACATACATATATATATATATAAACATGTATACACACACGCGTGCGCACAGACACACACACGTATATATGTGTGTGTGTGCGTGTGTGTTTGTATGTGTGTATATATATATAAATATATGTATATAAATATGTATGCATATATACATATGTGTGTGTGTGTGTGTGTGTGTGTGTGTGTGTGTGTGTGTGTGTATATATATATATATATATATATTTATATGCGCACGCATGGATATGTGTGTGTGTTTGTGGGTATATGTGTGTTTGTGTGTCTCTATATATGTGCATACACCAACACACACACACACGCAGTCACACACACACACGCACACAAGCGTGCACACACACAGACACATATACACGCACACACAGTTTTGTGTGTGTGTGTGTGTGTGTGTGTGTGTATTTATATCTGTGTATATATGTCTATTTGTATATTTATATATATGCACGTATATTTATTTATTTATGCATGTATGCTCTTGCACACACACACACACGCACGCACGCACACACACACACACATATATATATATATGATACATGCTTCATCTTAAAACCCCTATGTAATAGAGCAAATCCTATCTATTTTGCGTTCTAGGACAAAACTCAAAGGGCTAAGGGGCGTGGATGAATATATCAAAAATTGCATTTTGTTTTTGCCGTTTGATTTGAAAGGTAAAGAAAAGGCACTAAAAGAATTGGCTACTCTAGTTGTGTTGCTTTTCAGTTTTATGTCCCAATAATCACTTTTTATGATATTGCGTTGGAGCCATAGATAGATTTCACATGCGAGGGTTTGCTTACTCAAAATGTTATGGTCGTCTGTAGGTTTCATATGCACTTTTACCTTTGTCATTGCTGATTGTCCGGTTATTTGTCGTGATTCTTTCATATTTGAGAAGGTGGTTACCAATGAAACTTGTAATTTGTTCAACCTCCCTCCCTAGTGTCTCAATGATTATTCATTTGCCAACATTGAAGCATGCATCATTTTCTTATTTATGTTATTTGTGTAGACAAATACTATCCTATTGAATTTATGTACCCTTTGAGGCATGATTAGTTGGTAACTCACAAAGGAGAGAGATATTGCTTGGCACAATTTGGGGCACGTGAACCACTTGACAATCATGTGATATTCAACTATAGACATACATCATTGAAAAGCGCAATTAAAAGATTATTTGAGATCTTGAAAAAATGTGGAGGATTTTGAAATATATGCCAAGTTTCAAGTTTGAAAGTCAAAAGGACATAGTTGCAACTTGTATGACATTGTTCAATTTTATACGTAAGGTACAACCTAAGTGATGAATAGTTTTTAGAGGTTGTTGCGGAGACATATACGCAAAATGTTGATCTTGATAATGATGCTGATAAGAGGGTTGTTGGCTCTAGTCGCAATACCCATGTTCAAGACGGTAAAGAGGTGGAAGAGTTAAGGAATCAAAGTGCTAACAGTTTGATTGTAGGACAGTTATAATTTATAATTTTTAAGAATTGTATTAGTTTATGATGCATTTATTTTGTTATTGACTATCCTTTGTAAAATAATTTACAAATATGATTTATAACATCGATCTATATTCTTCTTCACTGTTGTATCCTCCAATATCTTTCCTTAATAAACTGTCTATACGGGCATAAGGTTCTTAGATGTGATACTTTACCTATCCTTCCACCAAAGAACAGAGGGAAAAGGAAAAAAAAATTATTCATAGTCATGAACATTTTATATACAAATAACAATGGATGAAGCAAAAAAGTCTATTAATTAATCTAATAAAGTAAATAAAACTTGTAGTTATCCAACACACAACTAGCAGTTTCACACAACCATAACCCAACTAGAGGCAGCCACAATATACCTATAGCACAATTACACTGCAACTTCAACTTTCCCAAACACAGCCTTGGTCAAAGAAATCAAGGGAGAAGAAAGAATACAAAGATTTTCAAGTTCCCAAATTCTCAGTTATGGAAGATAAATGAGATGTGGAGATAGGAAGAAGCTTGTTCTTCTCTTTTCTTTTCTTTTTTCTTTTTTCTTTGGATGAGTTGAGGAGAGATGGAGGAGTTAACCTTTTTTGAATTGTTCTTGAAAGTTATCGATTCTTTTGTTGGCAAATCAGGCAAATCAAGTGCTAAGATTACCTGTTCTAAAATTGATGGCTTATATAGTTATATTTATTAGCAATAATTGATAACAAAAATTCAACTATGATAGAGTTTTGCTTCATGTAAAGAATAAGGATAGGTAAGAGTTTTAGAAGTACCAATGGCAATGATTACTTTAACTCAGGTTTTTTTTTTCTTCGCTTTTCGTACCAAGCTTAAACTCAATGTGAGTTACAACTAGACTTAATCAACATAGCAAGCCCTTGTTGAACTTTCCCCGCCCCTACCGTTAAGAATAAGGGTTAAGGTCGGGATAAATTCTATTCAGAACCCCAAAGTTTCACGTAAATAATTTTTTGAACCCACAACTTTAGAAACCATTTTCTGGTCCATCCAACTTTGGTGCAAATAATTGTTGGAACCAAACTTGTTCAAACTAACTTTTTCAAATGCAAGAAGCCCGCTAAGGTTCTAAAATTTTCATAAATTTTCATTTTTAACCCCAATCCTAACAAACTTACTTTCAAAAAAATTAATTTAGTGCATGTGGTTTTCTACTCATAGTTACTACTTGAAGCCCTATTTCAACTGGTATCAAAGTCATGTGACCAAAATAATTAAGATAATTGGTGGTTAATTATGCTAATTAATTGTGTTTAATGCTTGAATCATCACATAATTGCCCTGCTCCTAATTACTCACATATTGTTCATTCACCAAAAGGGAACACTTCAATAGTACCTCAATTAAACTATATCACTTATATAATTATGGAATTGAAAGCTAAATTAGCAAAAACTAAGACTGAAGCTAAGGAGATTAAGAAGCAAATATCTGTAATCCATCTTTCTTTAGTTAACGAAGTCAGAGATAATGGAAAATCGACTTTAAGTGTTGGTACTCCATTTCAGCATAAATATCTTTTCCAAAACCAAAAAACAAAAAACCGTTTCCTTTGCATGATATAAAAATTCAAAAAGAAGTAGGAGAAAAATTAGCTGAAAATTGTTTGAAAAGCAGAAAAGAAGAAGATGATGAAGTATAAGCAGTTTAATCTTTAATAATTGCAAAACATGTTTGATAAAGAACAAAATCCAAAAGACTTGAACAAAATTATGGGCACAATAGTAGATAAACAGGATAAATTGTTTGATGAAAACGAAGAGACAAATAATGTCCATTTTGAAGAAAAAATATATCAGCAGATGAACCTAATTAAACTTGAAGATCTTAATGTGATCCCTTTAGAGGAAATTAGAACAAAATTTGATAAAAAAAACTTGGTAAAGTGGTATTTGTTAACGACATTAATAAGATTAGAGAAGAACTTAACGAAGATGAAATCGAATCCAATTTAGTTAACAATATTGTTCCTGAACTAGAAGAATTTGGTGAACCTTCTAGAAAAAGTACTCATTTTATGAAACCTAGATATATTCTAGCAGGGCGAATAACCAATTTTTTCTTTGGGTTTATCCCAAGAAAAATGACAATCTTTGAAGAAATTGGTCTTACCCAATTAGCTAAATAAGATATACCCTAAACATCGATGGAGCCCAAAATAGAGAATAAATATTTGAGCATTGGACAAAAGGCATGAATATTGTCTTAAATTTAAATACTACATGGGTTGCTGCCAATTTTCTAAACTATATGGAACATAGCTTTTCTGACACTGTAGCTGACTGGTATGATTCATTAATTGAATGAGGTAAAAATGCATTAAGAATGATGGAAACACCAACTGCAATATTCAAAATTTACGTAAGGAAATTGAAACTTAATTTATCGGAGCTAAACTTGATTCTGAAGAAACAGTAAGAGAATGGCATGGAAAGATTAATAATATAGAATTATGTGATATGAGGTATCTGGATAATTATATTGCTAAATTTAGTCAATATTATTACAAAATTGGGCAAGTGAAATTAATCTTGGTGTGTTTTATGACAAATTGTCATATCCGATAAATTTCATAATTAATGAAAAATATATTGTATGGTTTGAAAGAACATATGTCATCGATGCCCTTGGTTCAAGCATCTCTTATTTAAGAAAATGGGTCAATGATCAATGTCTTGATCTCCAAAAGTAAAAGAAGATTAAGAAGTAATTTCTACCTCGTTGGAATTCACCTTACCAATGGAGAAAGGAACCTGAAAGGAGAAAAGGGAAAGTTTATAAGAAAAAGAACTTTAACAAGCAAAGGGGAGATAAAATATAGAAGAAAATATTAAAACAAACCAAGCCTTGAAAAACGAAGATTTTTTAGGAAAGCAGCTTATTGTCCTGCAGGGAAAAATAATTGCAAATGCTGGGCAAGCAGAGAAGTAGGACATTATGCTAACGAATGCAAAAATAAGAAGAATAATAAGCTTATTGAAACTCTAGGTAGCCTAGATTACTTTAAGCTTAGTGAGGAAGAAGCATTATACTTAGCCCTGAGCAACAACAAAGGAATTGTTGAAATCATACTAGAGGATGAATATGAAGAAAGTGATTATGAAGAAACCAGTCATATGATGGAAAGCAGCTTGAGTAGTCTTACTGATCTTCCAGGAGAAGAGTTTGTAATAGACAATGAGAACGAAAAAGTCCAAGGAGATTAGGTCATTCCCATAACTCAGAAACACATGATTTATAAAAAGTCCATCGTTCAATTACAAAGCTAATATGATGTATAATGATTAGGAGAGAATCCAACCTCACAAACATGGTAGAGAAAGTGTTTGGTTTTTGATAGAAGAAGAGAAACAAAAGGTAGAAGAATGCAAACTTGGATAGTCAAGTGACCTTGCAAGGGATAATCCTAGGAACCACCCTTGGAGAACACTTGGGCAATCCTCTTTAGATCAACTAGTGACTGAATTTAATCACTATCTAGTTGAAATAAAAAGAACCTAGAGACCCACTTGAGTTGCCAAACTCAAGATACAACACTAGGAATTTCAAGGGAGAGAGTTTTCTAACTCACAAAATTTCATATATCTCAAAAGTTGATTGAATGAAAATGATTCTAATATTATGGCCTTTATATAGTAGAGGCCTTACACAATGAAAAGACATATAAAACAAATGAAAAGATGTGAATAAAAACAGCATACTACATTCGGATGAACAAAGCCAAAGAGGGGTGTCTTTTGGTGTTGTTGGTGTGAAGTGAGTGTGGCAGCAAAAAGGATGCATGTACCCCACCATTATCACACGTCCAAGCCTTATTTGAAGAGGGAGGACACGCTTTATGAGGAGGTATAAGCAGCAAGAGCCGAAATCATAAGCTTTCACAGACCTTCACGCGTTTTGCATTAAATGCATTCACATCAACTGCAACCCCAACTTCAAACAGGCATAACTCTTTGGTTTTTGATCCAAATTTAATGATTCTTGATTCATTGGAAAGATTGGGATGTCTAGTTTCTAGGGAATGTGGTTTCATAGCATTTGGATCATCCGTTCAAAAGTTATGGGTCAAAGAGTGGAGACTGTCCAAAACTAGCCTGCATTTTGATATCCGAATTTGTGGGCTGAACTTGACCAACCAAATGAACTCCAAATTAAGCGTGGTTGGTCTTGTTGGAAAGATATCTTCTTAATATTGAAGAATGTAAGGACCATCAGAATTTGGGCCTATTACATTTTGACACAAAACTGTAACAAATATCGGATGTGAAGAGGATGAATTAGGTGTGAACTCACAAGGCAAGTTCACGGCTTGTCGGCATAAAAGGGCAAACTCCTTGACTTATTTGAGCTGAATAGGGATAGTAGAAGAGTAGTCAAGATGGTCTCCAATAGGTTGCTCTTTTGAAGGATGGTCCCCATCATAATAGGTATGAGAAATGATGGAAGGAGATCCAGAAATCAAAGACTGTGAGTATGATATGGGAGTAGTTAATCTCATTGACTGGGAAAATATCCTTAACCATAACAAAGATAGAAAATACAAGTACATCCATGTTGGAAGCATCCAAGTTCAAACTACGCCATTACAATATTATGGCAAAGATATCGATTTTTATGCTTTGCTCTATAATATCAGGCATACCAAATTTAATAATCAAATTATCACAGGAATTAAGACTAATTTATGTAATGGATCAGTAGGATTCAATTGTCGACCTGGATATTATATGAGTCTATAAGATGAATTTGCTAGAAAATTCATATCCCTTAAGATAAAAAAAAAACAATTAGGATAGACATGAAAAGAGGAGTATATCTATTAAGGATATTTTGAAAAATTATCTACAAATTAGATAATACTATAGATCCAAAGATTAAGGTAATAATGATAGAGGCAGAAAAATTTAAAAGTGCTACCCGTATGCAAAAGATCCAGAGGATAAAATCCAATCCTCAGGAGATAAAGATATATCGTTCATGGATATCGAGCTTTGCCAACCCTATGAAAATTAATAAGAAGAATGTGACAAAAATTAATGAGAATGGTAAAATTACCATAAAACTCTAATTATTAATGAGCATGAGTGCAAGATCAGAACGGGGAGAAGCATCTTCCACTAGCTAAAGAGGAGCTTAAAGAAGATGATACAATTAGCATGACTAGTAAAATGAGTAGAATGAGTTTTGAACTCGCAGGACACAGTGTAGGCCGTAGTATGAGTCTAAATAGAAAAGTCATTAGGCACGAAATTAGAACTATTAGTGAGCCAATCTATGAAGATGAATTAGTCAAAAATATAACCATAGAGATATGCTATGAATCTACCAATACAAATCCTAATAGCATTTATATCCCAATGAGTGTATGGTTAGAGGGATATAACAAATATAAATTGTGTACCTATATAGATAGTGGTTGTTCTGTCTGCTTTGGAAAAAGAATATTATTTACAGAATTCATGTGGAAGAAAGATAAGAATCCTTTACAAGTGAGGATACTGACAATAGCATAATGAGCCACAAAGAGGCCATAGAAAGGTTAACCATAGAAGTAGGAGGAGTCAAATGCTTTATACTAATTCTATGGGTAACTGATCAACCCTCTCATCAAATGATTATCGAAAATAATTTTCAGAGACTATATTCTCCATGCACACAGACTATAAACTAAATAATATTCACAATTAATGGTCACCTAGTTCCTATTGAAAAATTAAGGCCTATACTCATTAGAAAAGTAAGTTTACACGCAGCTTGCGTGGTGAGAAGGTAATGCCCATACAATGTGAGCTAGCACTGGCAATCTTATTACTTGAGTTATTTATTAAAGAGCAAATTACTAAACAACAAGAGCAATTATACAAAGAACTCTACTCTGATAATCCTCCAAAATTTTAGGATAAAGATAAAATATTTGCTAAAATCACTTTATTAAATCCTAACACTATTATTCGAGTCAAACAAGTGGTGTATACACACCAGGATATCCAAGAATTGGATAAACAAATCAAAGAACTTCTGGATAAACGATTAATCAGGAATAGCAAGAGTCCTCACATCAATCCTGCTTTCATAGTAAGAAATCATGCTGAAGAAAAAAGAAAAAAAGTAAGAATGGTAATCAATTAGAAAAAGTTTAACGATAATACTATTTTTGATGATTACCACATTCCTAAAAAAATAGTCACTTTCAATAGAATTCAAGGAGCACCTTGGTTCTCGAAAATGGATTGCAAAAGTAGATATTCGCAAATAAAAATGGATGGAAAAGCATTCCTTTAACTGCGTTTAGTGCTCCACAAGGACATTACAAATGGATAGTGATGTCATTTGGTCTTAAAAATGCACCTCAAATATTTTAAAGAAGAATAGATAATATTTTCAAGGATTTTAATCACTGTTGCCTAGTTTACATTAATATCCTTGTCTTTTTCAAAACCATAGAACAACACAAAAATGATGCCTTAACTATCACCCAAAGATGCATTGATCATGGTATTATACTTGGTAAGAACAAGTGCATTTATGCTGAACAAGAGATTGAGCTTTTAGGTTTAGAGATAAAACCTAAGCACATTCTGGAAAAAAAATAGAAAATTTTCCTAAAAAGATTGAAGATAGGAAGCAGCTAGAAAGGTTTCTTGAATGTCTTACATATGCTTCAGATTTCATTAAAGATCTAGCTAAACTGAGAAAATCATTACAGCAGAAACTCAAGAAAGAAGTAAGTTGGATAAGAATCCCTAGTGATTCAAAGATTGTTCAAAACTTCAAAAAGATGTGTAAAAATATTTACGTCCTTAATTTGTCTAATGAAGGATATGATTTAATTCTTAACACGGATGCCAGCAATGAGCACTGAAGTGCGGTACTCAAAATCAAAGAAGGAGAAAAATTTTACAAATATTGCAATGGAAGTTTTAATAAGGTAGAATGCAACTATCCCATGACAGAAAAAGAAATCCTTACAGTTATAAGGGAAATTAAAAAGTTCTTAATCTTTTTAGCCCCAAAATATTTTTTTTATTCAAACTAATTGTAAAGCTTTGTGAAAAAGGCTTTATCAAATATGCAAGCGCAAGGGGAACTCCTGCATTGACAATTATAGTTGAACCAGCTTTCCTTCTCTATTGAACATATATAACGATCGAAGAACTTTCTTGTAAATAGTTTACCACGAGAACTTGCCAACGGTGACCATCAGAGCAGAACTCCTGCCGGAAAGGAGGAAATCCCATATGAAATGTCATTACTACTAGAACGAATTTCTCCTTCTAGTAAAGTCCTTATAGATAATTTGAACTTCCATACAAAAAGTAGATCACGTTTTGGTCTACTATCTTCTGCCTACCTAATAACCTAAATATTTAGCCTTCTAGAGTTACAAATTAATTACCTACGGTGTCCTTATGGTATCCAAGAGATAAAAAGTTCTTATGTTCAAGAAAAATGGTTCAAAGAGCAGTATGTAGCCTGCATTGACTATTGTCATAATTATTCCTATGATATTTGGGAATCATGGAGTACTACAATCTACTTTTCCGATAAATCTGAAGTTGGTGGTGTTAGTTTACCAACAAATTCAATCCCTCCAAGTGACCCCGTCATTAAAGCTTGGGAATAAGGGATGGTAGACTTTACAAAGTTTCCAGATCCGAAGTTCCTATTTTTTTCAAAACTAACTAATTTTCAGCAATGCATGTTCAGAAGGATCCATTGGATTCTTACAACTCCTGATGGTCCAACAAAAAATTCATATAATAGGTGTCTATATATGGAGGTACATGGTGCACTAATCGAGTATGAAAATGGAAAAGCCAAACCAACTCATTATCTTGTCTAGATAGTTGATTTTGATGAAACCAATAATCGGCGACAAGAATGGTTTCCAGAACGACGAGAATTAATTACTGATCCTACTTTAGCAAGAGCCATCAGTTTTTACAATATTTATCATCAAAGTTGGGGATTAATTGAACGATGAAATACGTTAATGCATTGTGGGAACACTACTTTTGCCTATC
This sequence comes from Selenicereus undatus, assembly GCA_017589665.1. Classification (NCBI taxonomy): domain Eukaryota; kingdom Viridiplantae; phylum Streptophyta; class Magnoliopsida; order Caryophyllales; family Cactaceae; genus Selenicereus; species Selenicereus undatus. The sequence goes on from JACYFF010019584.1 coordinate 50,405,963, forward strand.
ACAATGAGTTTAGCGAATATATGAAGGTAGAGGGACTGATTTCAGAAGATGTCTTTGATTATCTCTTTAATGTTGGAGTCGGAAAATTCTTATCAAAAAAAGGAAAGAAATATCTTCTTGAATTATTTGAGAAATGGAACCCAGAGCATCTTTAATTTGATGAAGATTTTGATGATTACTCGGATAATAATGGTTTAGAAGATATTATTAGAGATAAAGGCATGCAGAATCTCAATAATGACAACTACTCTTGTCAGCATTAAAAGACTCTGAAAAATGGTTGCTCTATTATTATACTATTGTGGCAAGTGTCAGGTCTATAAAATAAGGCAGTCTACTGTAGCCATCTAAAGGTAATTGTAGCCATATGTGTATTGTAGCCATTAGGGCATCCTATTTACCCTCATCCCTTCTATAAAAAGAGAGGTTGAGTGCTAAGAAGGGACACGATTATTTGAGTACTCTTGAACAAAAGAGAAGTTGGGATTCTCTATTTCTCTATGAACAAGCATCTCTAACAATCTCAATTGTTTAAGTCCCTCTTCAAATCTTTCCATTGTAATATTTTCACTTTCAAACTTTCAATGAAAGAAGTTTCCCAAAATGGAACATTATTTAATTAAACCTTATGTCTTAAAAATTATAATGTCTTGATTGAGATTCCACTATCCTTAAAAAGATTAAAAACTTGATTAGTGACTACTATCCGATGTGGGAAACGAAACGAATCTGTTGTGCCTGATCTAAGGAAAGTGTGGCTAAGATTAGCAATCTCTGTAAACTAGAAGCTAAAGGAATGCTAGGGCCAACGCCGACTAAGTTCAGGTAATGGTCAAAACTCTGTAATTAAGCTCTAATTATTTTTGCTAAGCATGGTAGGCCTCTAATCACTGAAAATATAATATTTATAATATAAGTAGTAGATTGTGATAATTACTGTCATTAAAGTCATTATAAGAAGTTCAAACATAAATATGAGCTTAGTTTTGCTAAACAACCTAGAACTTTGAATATTTGTATTTTGAACCCCAATTGGGCCAAAAACAGAAATTTCATAAAGTTCAGGGGCCTAAAAATAAATATTTGTGACCCAGAAATCATTTAATCTAAAGTTTTTGTGCTTCAAAAAACATTTATGCTAAACTAAGTAGTCCTATAAATGTTTTTCTAAAAATGTGTGATCAATAAATCATTTCACAAAACCTCAAGGGACCAAAAAGCAATTTATTCTTAAGGTTGGTGGGGTTTTTTTGGGGGGGGGGCCTCCAACCTAACCCTAACCCTCAAATTGAGAGTACCCAATTGTGAGGAGGGGGGTTTGGGTAGAGGTCTTGAATATCTAACCTAACCCACTAGCCCTCATTCTAAAAAATATTAGAATTTAAACTTAAAACAAAAGAGTTCGGGTTTCATTTATTCAAAACCTTTTGACTCCCTACTTTCTTGCCACCTCTTAGTCCCCTTGCTCCCCCTTTAGATTTCACTGCCACTTAATCTTCACATGCTCCCTCTCTAATATTTTGGGTATTTGTTTTAATGAACTAATTGATATATTTACTAAATTACACATTAGAATGTTTGTAATTATAATACTTTTCGTTGGAACATGTTGTTATTGTTTAGCCTTTCATTTAATAGGATATATAGCATTGAAATTTATTAAAAAGAATGGAACTCCATAAGAAATATTGAGGGTTGGGTGTAACCCAATAATTGGATGATATCTGCAAAGTCAGGATCAAGGGTGTATCCAATATTAGGATTTTTTTTTTAAAAAAAAAAACCTATCTATCAATCGTTATATCCCGACCCTGAAGCCACTTCGACCTTCAATTTAATCAAATCTAGATGTAACCATTAACATAGTTACAACCTACAAAGCTTAGCGAAATGGCTTGGGAAATCTAAGAATCACTAAATTAGTTCATGGGAATTGCTTAACTATGAAGCTTAATGAGCAGGCTTTGCAAATCTAGAAGTCATTGAATCAATTCATGATAGTTTTATACAGATAGGAAAAAAGACCTCTATGTGGGTTTCATTGACTTAGAGAAAGCTTACGATAGAGTGCCTAGGGAGGTGCTATGGGGGTGCTTCGAGAAGAAAGGCGTACCGATTGAGTATATTTGAGTTATTAAAGATCCGTATGACGGGGTGAGAAAAAGAATTAGGACCTCGAGGGAAACACAAATGATTTTCCCATAGATAGTGGACTTCATCAAGGGTTATCACTAAGGTCTTTTCTTTTTCCCATATATATGGCGAAGCCCATTTACGGGACTCAAGAAGAAGCACCATTGTATATGTTGTTTACCAATGACATAGTTCTTATCGATGACTTTAATGAGGGAGTTAACAACAAGTGCGAGTAGTGGATAGATACCTTAGAGGCTAAAGGTTTTAGGCTAAGTAGGTCAAAGACTTATTACTTAAGATGTTGATTCAATGACAGGAAGGTGGTATGGAGGACGAGGTGCAACGCCTCGACCCCTTTCGATCGTAGGTTTTACCAATAACGGCTTCAAGGATTGTCGACTGGCCCCACAAATCACCACAAGTCTTTCCGGCATTGTGTTCATTTAAGTTGTTGGTGTAAATGTTAATTTCTCTTGCATTGTGAGGGGGAAACATACTGTACGATAGGTGAGCCTTTCAAAAGTCGAGAAATTACGAACGACGGTCGTAAGTTATTATTGTATTGAAAATATTGTATTAGGGGAGGGGGTTATCTACTGTATGATTTTCGCTCATTCTATATGTCATTGTTGCCCTCTAGTTTCTGAAGTAAGTCGAAAGGGAGTCATTGCTACCCTAGAAGTAAAGTGATGAGCTTGTACGTGAGTTGCAAGGTGTATTATAATGTAATGATTATAAATTAAGTTCTTGTGTGCTTGGGTTGCATATAATTTAGGGTCGCACTGTATGGCCATATGAGCCACCATCTAAGTTGTCAGGGTTGTACCCTTCATTGTTCATTTGTTTAAACACTGAATTGCATTGATTGTGGTGCTCCAGGTGGGTAGCCCGTAGAGCTGTGAACTCCGGCGGGTGACCGTTGAGTTAGTTTTACTGTTATTTTCAGTGCAGGGAATTAATTGTAAGGCTTTAAGCCTGGAAAAATGGTCAATTTTTAGGGAAAACTATGTCCGTTTTGTCCCAAGATTTAAGAAAAATGGTAACACTCCTGGCTTTAGGGTTGGGGGCGTTACACGAGGTGACCATTGGGGGTGTGGCTTTACCAACGGTCGTGAGGTTCAGATACCTAGGCTTAATCATTCAATAAAAAGGTGATATTAACGAGGAGGATAAACTACACATAGGTACCCCCAGTTTACTATAAACTATTTTAAGGACCCTCAGTTTTTAAAACTAATTATAAGGTAACTTGACTTATGAGGTAATTAGTAGAAAATGGTTCAATAAGTGGTATGCAGTCTGCATCGACTATTGTCATAATTATTCCTATGATATTTGGGAATCATAGCGTACTACAATCTACTTTCGGACAAGTTTGGAGTTGTTGGTGTTAGTTTCCCAACAAATTCAATCTCTCCAAATGACCTGGTTATTAAGGCCTAGGAATATGGGATGATAGCTTACTTTATAGAATTTCCAGATCTGAAGTTCACAATTTTCTCAAGACTAATTAAGATTCATCAATGCATGTTCAAAATTATCCATTGGATTTTTGTATCTCCTGATGTTCCAACAACAAGTTCAAATAACAGATGCCTATATGTAGAGGTACTTTATTCAAATAGTTTGATTTCGACAACCCCCATGATCGACGACAAGAATGGTTTCCAGAATAACGAGAATTCGTTACTGATCCAACTTTACCAAGAGCCATCGTTTTTTACAACATTTATCATCAAAGTAGGGGATTAACTGAATAAGGAAAAAAGTTAATGCATTGCGGAAACACTACTTTCGCCTATCACAATGAGTTTAGTGAATAGATGAAGGTGGAGGGAGCGACTTCAGAAGATGTCTTTGATTATCTCTTTGATGTTGGAGTCAGAAAATTCTTATTAGAAAAAAGAAAGAAATATCTTCTTGAATTATTTTAGAAATGAGACCTAGAGCATCTTTAATTTGATAAAGATTTTGATGACTATCTAGATAATGATAGTTTAGAATATATTATTGGAGATGAAGGCATGTATAATGTCAATAATGATGACTAGTTTTGTTAGCATTAAAAGATTCTGAAAAGTGGTTGCTCTATTGTATTATTTTGACAAGTGTCAGGCCTGTAAAATAATATAATCTATTGTAGTCATGTGAACGTAACTATAGCCAGGTGTAAAATCAGTGTGTCCTGTAGCCAATAGACAATCCTATGTATCCCCAAGCCCTCTATAAAAGAAGAGGTTGAGTGCTAAGAAGGGACACGGTCATTTCAACATACTTAAGCAAAAGAAAAGTCGGGATTCTCCATCTCTCTATGAGCAAGCATCTCTGATGATCTTAGTAGTTTAAGTCCATCTTCAATCTTTACATTATAATATTTCCACTTTCAAGCTTTCAATAAAAGAAGTTTCCCAGTTGGAAAAGTTCAATCGAATCTTATGTCTTAAATATTATAATTTCTTGATTAAAGTCACACTATCTTTTAAAATGTATAAAACTTTATTAGTGACTACGGTCTGAGGTAGAAAATAAAACAAATCTATGTTGTGCCTAGTTTAAGGAAGGTATGGTTGAAAATAGCAATCTCTGTAAACTGTAAGCTAGAGGAACGCTGAAGTCTAGCGCCGACTAAGTTCAAACAACGGTTAAAACTCTCTAATTAAGTTTTAATTATTTTGCTAAGTATGGTGAGCATTTTCTACAAAATGTATAATATTTATGATATAAGTAGTAGATTGTGATAATTAGTACCAGTAAAGTCATTATAAAAAGTTTAATCGTTGAAAACAAACATATTTCTTATTTAGACCCTAAAAATAGGTTATTTGCAGACTTCACCTAATTTAGGGGTCTTTCTACAATTTCTAAAAGTTCAATGGCTAAAATAATAAGAAAAAGGACCTAAGGATAGATTGCCTGAAAACATAAGGTACCCCAAAATTAGTTTAAGAGAGACAGTGGGCTAAAAATAGTTACCATCGAACTTAGGTGCCTAAGAGCCAGAAATTCCTAACGAGGACATCAACCACTGAATAAAGGTAGGATGACAAAAATGGAAGAATTTCTCATAAGTGTTGTACGACAAGAAGATCCCGCTAAGGCTGAAGGGGAGAATTTACCATATGGTTGTTAGACGATATTATTACATGGAACGAAGTGTTGGCATATCAAGAAATACTAAGCTTTGAGGATGGGAGTTGCGGAGATGAGGATGCTTCATTGGATGTGTGGAGACACGAGATTAGATAGGATCAGAAATAAAGTGATTAGGGACAAAGTATGAGTAACATCCATAGATGATAAGAGGAGATAGGTTAGATTTAGATGGTTTGATCATATCAATAGGAGGAGTATGCATGCACCAGTGAGGAAATGTGAGAAGAGTGTTTTTTCGGAGTGTAGAAGTGGTCGAGGTAGAGCTAAGAAAGTTGGAAAGAATGGATTAGACACATTAGACACAATTTGAGGGCTTTTAGATTAACGAAGGACATGGGTCAAGATAGAAGGTTGTGGAGGTTAGGATAAAGGTAGCAAGTTATTTGCCTTCCCTAGAACCTAAGGGAACATAAACAGTTGGTGCGCGGTTCTGTCTTTACTTTTCATGAGTAGTGATTAGTACTCATCACGAGTTTCTAGGTCTTGTTTATGCTAGTAGTTTCTTTCTTTAGGTCTTACTGGTTACTATATAACTTATTATTATTGGTCATACGATGGGCATCTCTATATGTATTTCCTATTACAACTTTTAAGTTTTGTTGTTTATTTTACTTTTGTTTGTATCCATTGGCGAAGTCAGGATTTTAAGTAAGAGGGTCAAAAATAATAGTTCACACAATGTAAAATTTAATATTAATCATAAAATTAAAATAACCGGCCATTGCATTGCATCTAATCTATATGTCTTCCACGACACCTCATATTTTGAAAGTGATGTAAGATATTATCATTAGCAATGGTGAAATTAGAACGACATTTTGGGGAGGACATAACTAATGTATGTCGTATGTCTTTTTTTTAGAAAAATCAATATAGGTCAATTCGGTAAATACAAAATTCATTAATCTAGTGACTAAAGTCTTAGAACTACAAGAGTTAAAATACTAGTATTTAATTGTATATGATTCTAACTTATCAAACTATTGTAAAAAATTAAAATTAAAATTAAAATCTTTCAAGTTTTCATTGATATAAAAATAAAACCTTAAAAAGCCACCACATAATGGTAGTTGGTGGGGTTTGAGTATTAGTGTTAGAACTCGAGAAATTTATCAGCAAATTGAAATTATGTTATAGGCAAGGTAATTAATTGGATAAGATGCATGAAAGTAATGGAAGGTTAGAAATTAAGGATGCAAAAAAGATGAAATAAACATATGAAACTTTTAAATTTTGACAAAAATCACAGAACTAACAAAATAGAACCTTACATTTATTAGATCATTTGGCAACTAAAACGGTAGAGTTAAGTCAGAAAAGTTGGGCATTCAATATTGTAACCAATTACTTGATGTTGTCTCCAGTGCATAAAAAAATATAGTGAAAGAATCCAAAAAAAGGAGAAATAAGGCTCAGAATAAAATTACAAAAAAATCAGAACGTTAAAAGATGGGGGGACCTTAACATTCAAACATGTGACCCCAATCCCAAGGATTGTATGCGTCCACTCAACCATTCTGCTCTCAGCATCACTACTGTTGTATTTTGGGTCAAATTATATGTATTCCCCCTTTTGTTTTTTGCCTTGAAAGATTTTTTTTGTTTTGGGGGGGGGGGGGGAAGCATTAAGGCTGAGAAAAAATTGCAAAAAAATCAAAACACTAGAACACGGGGATCTTAATGTTCGAACATGTGACCCCCAATCACCCAAGCATATTATTAGACCTGTCAATTCGGGCGGGCGAATTAAATATGGGTTGAGTGTATACGGGTTCAGATAAAATACGGATCGAGTGTATTTCGGATTTGGGTAAAATACGAGTGGACGTATTTCGGTTTTACAGGTTTCGGATCAACCCAATGGGTTTGAAGCGCCTTTTTAATGAATTATTTCTTTTTTTGTCAAAATCAAAAATTCGGTATATTTATTACTTAAAATTGTCTTCATTTAAAGAACAAGCATTGTAATTGTAATTTTTTCAAAGACTATCAAAAATATCCAAACTTTTCAACATGATATATGAAATTCATGTGGAGGTGGATAATGAGTCACGCTTGGATGGGTTGACCTGTATATTAAAATATTAATAATTGGTCGGGTTAATCATGGGTCGCCCCATCTAAAGCAAGTTAACGATTCGGAGTGGTTCGAGCCGTTAATAGCCTGTTTAATAATTTGATGTTTCGTTAATTAACCTAGCATTACCTAATCAAGCATGCTTTATTAGTACGTCGATCTTAATACGAACATAAGTTGGTCCATTGCCCAACACTGCATTAGATTAATTTGAGACCAATTCGAAGGAATCTAAACGAAAGAATATTACATACGCTCAAGATATTATAATTATTTATTAATTATAAAATCAAAATTTTAGATTATCATAGAATAATCTTATTTAAAATGCGATGAGACGTATTTATTTTACGAAGAATATGATGTATGACTCGTACATTTTCATTACTTATCTAATTCTAAATTGTTTTTCTTAATATTAGAGTTGTATCATGGCCATTTTCAAAAATTGTACCATGTATAAGTTGTATATGACGTTGTTTTATGGGAAAAAACAGGACCCATTGTCTAATTTGCAAAGGGATGTGGTAATTATATAACGTCTTTCTAAACGATTCGTTATAATAAAAAACTATTATTGTTAAAAGGAAAAATTAAAGAAAATAAAAAGTAAGTGTATAATATTCGGGTCGAGCGGGCAGGTTCGGGTTCGGGTCGGGTTTGGCCCAAAATTTTACGGGTTTTTCGGGTTCGGTTTATTTTGGGTTCAGGTCGAGAAAATCGTGTTCAAAACCCAAAACTTTCGGGCGGGTTCAGGTCGGGTTAGTTTTTGCCAGGTCTATATATTATGCATGCGCCTAAACATTCTACTACCGTATCCCTGTTGTTCGAGCATGCGACCCCCTATCACCTACACATACTATGCATGACATTCTGCTGCCCGCATCCCGGCTGTTGTGTTTTGGCTCAAATTATATGCAATCCTCCATTTTTTTTTTGCCTCAGAAGATTATTAGGGAGGGAGGGGGTTAGTTGACCCCACTAACCTCACCCTCTCTCCGCCACTATTTGTATCAAAAGAATTTTGTTAACTCTAAATATTTTTTTAAATATGGTGTAAGTTTATTAGAATCAAACTCTTTATGGATAGTGATATTTATAAAGATAAGGTGAATATATATGAGTCTCTTTAGATTGTGTGCAAACTGGCCTCCACTAAAAGTCGTTGTTGTGAATTACTGTTGGTTGTGGGTTCGAAGTCTGAAGTCTCACCCCTTAGAATGGATTCAAAATGTGGTCGAATCGCGACGAAACGGCCGCATTAGAAATGTTTTGGAGTTGGGCGAATCGCATTTTCATACTGCGATAGTCGCATTATAGAACGCAGTTGCCGCATATTAGCTGTACATTTTGTATGTACATTTTTGTATATATTGTTATCTTTGGATAATATTGTCAATAGCACTATTCTAGGCTAATTACTAGGTAGCTTCCTAAATTAGGAGATTTCTTAATATTGCCTTCTGTTATTATGCTCATGAGAAGTTGTATATAGGCAGCAACCTAATCAATGAAGGGAGGACAGATCACTTTGTTCAAATTGCTTGTGCTTTCTTTTGTTTATTATGGTATCAGAGCATCGTTTTTTATTCTTGGACAAAACATGGGAGATGAGAAGAAATCATCACTGTCAAATTCTCTTTATGCTCTTGCTTCAAATAATAACCCGGAAACAGTCATAACTCATGTAGTTCTCAAGGGGCCAAATTATGAAGAATGGGCTAAAGGGTTTCGAGTTTCGTTGGGGGCAAAACGGAAATTGGGGTTCATCAATGGCACTGTTCCTCAGGCCGAAGATGGTTCCGCTGATCTTGATGATTGGTGGACAGTTAATTATATGATTGTTGCTTGGATTTTCAATACAATTGACCCAAGCATTCGTTCTATCATCTCATATCGTGAAACCGCTCGTGACTTGTGGGATCATATTAAACAGTGTTTCTCTTTGGGAAATGGCATTAAAATCGATCAGTTAAAGTCAGAGATAGCGGATTGCAAACAAAAGAATGGTGAGTCTATTATGGACTACTATGGACGATTGAAGAAATTGTGGGATGACATCAATGACTTTGATGCTCTACCCTCATGCTCGTGTTCAGGCTGTAAATGTGATTTGAACGTTGTTTATCGTAAACGGCGTGAAAGTAACCAGGTATGTGAATTTCTGATGGGTCTTGAGACTTATTATGCCAATGTTCGATCAAATATTTTAGGGAACGAACCTTTGTCGTCCCTTCACACTGTCTACTCAAGACTTGTACAAGAGGAGGAAGTTCGCTTCTTGACTCAGCGGAGGGCAGAAACAGCCACACCTATGGCCTTTGCTGTTCAGGCAATGCGTCGCAAGGGTCAAAGACAGGGGGGCTCACGTCCTCCACTGAAATGCACCTTCTGCAGAAAGTTTGGTCATCTCGAGGATCATTGTTGGGAGAAGCATGGGTATCCAAAAGGTTGGGAACTAAGGCGTCCTAGGGTAGGCCGCGGTCGAGATGGGTCGAGTTCGTTGAATAATGCTCAACCGGCCAAAACTAACACCCTTCTTGGTGAGGTATCGGCCACTGCGAATCATGTTAGGATGAATGGTAAGGATGTTCATACTTGGATTGTTGACAGCGGTGCCTCGATTCATGTTTGCTGTGATGAGAATTTATTTGATTCCTGCCAAACTATTCGTCCTGTTCAAATTGGTTTGCCTAATGGTGTTACCGTAGAGGCAACTAAAATAGGGAGTGTGAAGATGAATGACAGTCTTGTTCTGTCGAATGTGTTGTTTACTCCTGTATTCAATTGCAATCTGTTGTCGGTTTCCCAACTTGTTTCTGCACGATTAAGCATACAATTCACTGATTCTGAATGTGTTGTACAGGACCGTACCTTGAGGAGAACGATTGGAGTGGGTAAGCTGAATGATGGGCTCTATTACTTGAAAATGGGGGAACCGGCTCGTGTTAATGTCATAACAGGGACAGAAACTATGGAACTGTGGCACAAGCGGCTGGGACATCCATCCCTGCAAGCTTTGGAGTTCCTACCTCAAGTCAGTAAGACCAAAAGTAATTTAGAAACTAAATCTTGTGATATTTGTCATAGAGCTAAGCAGACTCGTACTGTTTTTCCATTGAGTGAAAATAAAGCAGATGTTTTATTTGAGTTGATACATTGTGATGTTTGGGGACCTTATCGTAAGAATCGTGCTTGCAACTCTCGTTATTTTTTTACTATTGTGGATGATTTTTCAAGATGTGTGTGGGTATATTTAATGAAAACCAAAGATGATGTGTCTCGTTTAATGTTAAATTTCTTTGCCTTGGTTGATCGTCAGTTTGGGAAAAGAGTCAAAATTGTGAGGAGTGATAATGGGTCAGAGTTTAAGGGTCTTGGTAATTATTTCCGGGAACATGGCATCATTCACCAAACCTCAAATGTTAAAACACCTCAACAGAATGCTAGAGTAGAACGCAAACACCGTCATATTCTTAATGTTGCTCGTGCTCTACGATTTCAAGGTTGCTTGCCTATTGACTTTTGGGGTGAATGTGTGATGGCTTCTGCCTATTTGATTAATAGAACTCCCTCCCGTGTGCTTGAAGGAAAGACGCCCTATGAATTGCTTTATGGGCGTGTCCCTAATCTTAGCTTTCTTAGAGTCTTTGGGTGCTTGTGCTACGCTAAGAACCTTAATCCTCGAGACAAGTTTGACAGTCACAGTCATCGGTGTATTTTTCTTGGGTATCCTTTTGGAAAGAAGGGGTGGCACTTGTTTGATCTTGAAACAGGGGATTATTTTCAGTTACGGGATGTGAAATTCTTTGAAGATATTTTTCCTTTAGCTAATCAAGAAGAATTGGAGTGCCTGCATTCCTCACATCCTGATGAAGTTCGTCAAGCATTTGATGATGATGCACATTGTACAGATGATGGGGGTGATTAGTTTTGGGATAGGCAACATGATGATGTGCAACAACAACAGCCACAACGTGCTATAACTGATGCCACCCAACAACAGCAACATCATGATGATGTTGTTTCTTCACCACCACCACAGATACCCGAAGCCGTCAGCTCATCTCCGTAGCGCGATGATTCTGTTGAGGCTGAACAGAGTGGGATGAGGGATGATTACAGCCGATACTATTTTGGATGATGATGGGCTTGGTCGCGGCAAACGCGAGAAATTTGAGAATGTTAGGCATAAGGACTATGTTCCATGGCACTCTGTTCCCGAGAAAACTAACACGACAATGGTTCCCCCTAAAGCTTCACCCATTCCAGTTGAAGTCTCAGGTACTCCTTATCTTATAGCACATTATGTGAATTCTAATGTTTTCTCTATTGCACACCGATAGTTTCTTGCAGCTGTTTCTGCTGAAGTGGAGCCCACCTCCTTTAAAGAGGTAATGCGTGATTCAAGATGGAGAAAAGCGATGGCGGAGGAAATTGCGGCCTTGGAAGCTAATGCCACTTGGACTATAGAGGATTTGCCTCCCGATAAAACTGCTCTTGGGTGTATGTGGGTGTTTCGAATCAAGCATCGATTTGATGGCACCATTGAAAGATACAAAGCCAGGTTATTTGTTTTTGGAAATCATCAGCAAGAGGGCATTGACTTTGTTGAGACTTTTGCACCCACTGTGAAAATGGTCACTGTTCGCACTTTTCTTACTGTCGCTGCTATTCGTAAGTGGGAGTTACATCAGATGGACATACACAACGCTTTCCTTCACGGTGACTTGGCTGAGGAAGTTTATATGCGTCTGCCTCCTGGTTTCAGTAATGGGTTGACAGGGAAGGTGTGTAGGCTCCGCAAGTCCTTGTATGGTTTGTGTCAGGCTCCTCGATGTTGGTATGCAAAGTTGACCACTGCTTTGCGTACATACGGTTTTTCTGCTAGTTCTTCTGATCATTCTTTATTCATGTATCGCAAGCATGATATTGTCCTAAATATTCTTGTGTATGTGGATGATCTTGTCATTGCTGGCAATAATGGGGCCGCCATCGCAGACTTCAAGGCCTACCTCAGTGATTGTTTTCATATGAAGGATTTGGGCAAGTTGAAATATTTTCTTGGAATTGAAGTAGCTCGAAATTCAAGCGGAATCTTTCTTTGTCAACGCAAATATGCTCTTGACATCTTGACTGAGACGGGTCTTCTTGGCTCTAAACCAGCTAGTGTTCCTATGGATGAGAATCACAGGCTGGGTCTTGCTTCAGATCCCCTCATGCCGGATCCAACACGGTATAGGCGATTGGTGGGTCGATTGATTTATCTTACAATCACACGCCCTGAGCTTTGTTACTCTGTTCATATTTTATCCCAATTTATGCAGCGTCCCACTCAATCTCAATGGGACGCCGCTTTGCGGGTTGTTCGTTACTTAAAGAGTAGTCCTGGCCAAGGTATTTTACTTCGCGTTGATTCCTCATTGGTTTTGGATGCTTATTGTGACGCAGATTGGGCAAGCTGTCCTATAAGTCGTCGTTCCCTTACTGCCTACTTTGTTTTCCTTGGTGGTTCTCCCATCTCATGGAAGACAAAGAAGCAGGCCACAGTCTCTCGTTCATTTGCTGAAGCAGAATATCGTGCTATGGCTTCCGCAACTTGTGAGATCCTCTGGTTGAAAGGTTTGCTTCGCAGTCTTGGTGTTCCTTTACATAGTGATAGCCAGGCTACGTTACATATTGCTAATAATCCTATTTTTTTCATGAGCGTACGAAACATATCAAGATTGATTGTCATTTTGTACGTGACAAGATACTCCGAGGTACCATTGCACCTTCGTATGTTCACACTACTTCACAGGTTGCTGATATTCTCACTAAGGCATTGGGACGTCAACAATTTCAATCACATCTTGTCAAGTTGGGCATTTCGAATCTTCATGCTCCAACTTGAGGGGGGTATTAGCTGTACATTTTGTATGTACATTTTTGTATATATTGTTATCTTTGGATAATATTGTCAATAACACTGTTCTAGGCTAATTACTAGGTAGCTTCCTAAATTAGGAGATTTCTTAATATTGCCTTCTGTTATTATGCTCATGAGAAGTTGTATATAGGCAGCAACCTAATCAATGAAGGGAGGACATATCACTTTGTTCAAATTACTTGTACTTTCTTTTGTTTATTACCGCATTAGAGCAATTTTACCGTATCACAACCGAAATTAAAATCGCCACCGAAAACCGCATTTTAAATCTTTAGCGCTCAGCCAGTGGGGCGGATGTCTATGTCAACGAGTTAAATTTAATCTGAGTGTCGTCCCCGCTGCTCGCCTCCCTGCATTATTTCAATACTAGCTGGTAATTCACCAAGGCGCTCAAACCCTAGAAGGGAGAATTTCACATCGAGATCGTTGTAGAGTTGGAGTCGGGGGGCAGAGGAGAAAAAAGGGGTAGCAAGAGAGAGAGAGAGAGAGATGGCGGAGCATCTAGCGTCGATATTTGGGACGGAGAAGGACAGGGTGAACTGCCCCTTCTACTTCAAGATCGGAGCTTGCAGGCATGGCGATCGTTGCTCTAGGCTTCACACGAAGCCTAGCATCAGCCCGACCTTGCTCCTTTCCAACATGTACCAGCGCCCTGACATGATGACTCCCGGAGTTGATCCTCAGGGCCAGGCCCTTGACCCCCGCAAGATCCAACAGCACTTCGAGGTTCTTTCTCTATCTTTCTCTCTCTCTCTCTCTCCCAGTTTGGATTTCGATTTGATAGATTCAAAGTCTCTATGTTTTTGCGATAGGGTTTTCCGATTTTGCTAATGCCTTGTTTCTTATCTCTTTCTCTGATTCAACCCTGTGGGTCAAGTTTGATGCTTTTGTTCTAAAACTATTTTGGTATTTGCTTAAACTACTCTTCGCTGGCCCACGAGATCTTGATTGAAGATGAGTGTTCCCCCGATTCCCCCCCCCCCCAACAATTTGTTGCGAATATAGTGGGCGAATTAATTTTGAGCCTTGTTCTTCCACTGATTTCCGACATCCTGAGCCAAAAAATGTTATTCTTCATTTTTAATATATTTTCGTACTGGAAATTGACTTTTAGTAAGGATATATATGTGATAGCGGAAATGATGAATTGGTGATGATTCGAGGTAGAATGATGTTATTTGACGCCGGGAATATAATGCTTGGAATTACGTTAGTGGTGGCTTATGGTTTAACGGAGCGAGGATGTGCAGAAGGCAAAACAATGTGTTTATTGAATTGAGTGGCTGCTTAAGAGCTAGGATAGTTTAAGTTGAGAGAAACGTGAATAATAGTTTATCAATTTCCAATAGAGATTTTCTAAGATGGTAAGATTTTTTTAGAGATGTTTATCAAGATTTTTCTAGATTAGAGCTGATTTTTGACAATTCGGGTTCTTTTCTGTCTGTGGTCACTTTTAGTGCCAACAGTTTCATTTCATATTAGAGCTTAGGCTTCTGTGAACAAGATAGGTCCTCGTTGGGTGACATAGGTTAGTCATGGATGTGAATACATCCTACTTATGTAGTTTGACGCTTTACATTGACCAGCACAAGTTGAGTTGCTTTGACCCTCGTTCTAATGGAATTTCATGCCAATTTTGTTGTCTCTTATGTGCGATAATCTGAGGTTTGAATAAGCATTATATGCAGGATTTCTATGAGGATTTATTTGAAGAGCTGAGCAAGTATGGGGAGCTGGAGAGTCTGAATGTCTGTGATAATCTGGCTGATCACATGGTATGTTTTATATTTATTAGCTTGTTGAAGACTTGTCTGAGATGCAGCATATCTCTAATAATTGTTTTCCTATGTTATCTTTTCTGCTCTATGAGCAGGTTGGCAATGTTTATGTCCAGTATAGAGAGGAAGAACATGCTGCCGAGGCACTCCGGAACTTGAACGGAAGATTTTATGCTGGTTTGTTTTCTACAACTTCTCCTAGCTGAGACTTCTTTCATGGTCCTGTTGCAATGCCTTAACTCTTAAGTTCATGTTTTGCATTGTGCTTCCATGGAGTTGAACCGTTCCAACCCCCCCCCCCACTTTAAAAAAGCTCCCTCGCCTCTTCCTCTCCCTTTCTTCTTCTTCTTCCTACTTCTCCTTGCCCTTCTTCTCCTCCTTCCGCTCACCCGTTTCCTCCTATTCTTACTTATGCTTCAGTCTGTTTCGTCCCCCCCCCCCGGGGGGGGGGGGGCGGGGGGGTGCTTCAGGCTGGAAGTAGGCGCTTGGCAGTTGGCATTATTCATGTGCACCATACGATGCCTTTTTTTTTTGAAGGGTCCACACAGACAAGCAGTAGGCTTTCTGAAAGTTCAGAAACCTTTTGATATCATTTTAAGCTGTCTTTCACTTTGTTAGCACTTCTGTTTTAAGTAGTAATGATATAGTTTTATCGTATTGTCGATTATTTGGCAATGTTTTCAACTTTTTAATGGTTATATTGGTATCTAATCACTATGTTAATGCAAGTATATAACTTATTTGTATGAAATATAGATCTTGATTATATTTTAAGCATTTTTGAATAAAATTTCACCTTGAGTCCGAAAATCCCGTGCCTTGGGCCCCCTCCCTCTTCAAGAAAAAAGTCCAAACAATTTCTGAACAATTGAATAAGAGCGGACATCTAATGTTTCAGCTGTCTTGTTGACTGGTCAGTTATGACTCCATTAAATTTCAGACTTCATTATGAATTCTCACTCACTGAAATGCTGTGTGTCTCATCACTCAAATCTTAGGAATTTGGGAACAATAGAGTATGCTCTAAATGACCGGCCAAAAAGGAAAATAGTATTGTTATACTCCTCAATCCTGGACTATGATGTGCTCCCTATTGGCCTCTGTAAACAGTTTCTCTATTCGTAGAATGAGGCCACGTACATACAAACTTCCTGGGCTTGACAACTAGATATAATTGTCAATGACTTGATGTCTATCTTATGCTCCCATGCTATACTACTTAACCATTCTTGCAGGGATTTAAAACGCCGATTCGGTCGCGTTTGTGGTTACGGTCGCGATAACATGGGAGCATTAGGATACGCTAATCGCAGAACGGATTGCGTCCATTGCGGCGTGAGAAGTTCACATAATTTATTTTTTCATATGTATTTGTATTTTACTACTACAATTCATTAAATAATGCTATTTTTATCATAGTTCTTATTTTACCAGATTACTATAGGCCACCATAGTTCTTATTTTAGTACCACAATTTAACATGTTACCATAGTTCACGTAAACTTACTATAAATAAAACTTAAAAATAACATAATTAACATAAAATATGATGACAATAACATATTTAACAATTTAGAGTATTAATAATATCATTCACAATATTCATTAATAACTAAAGTATAATAAATATTAAAATATGATAACAAATAACAATTTAACAATTTAGAATATTAATAATTAAGCTCCTCCAAATTTTTTCTGCCCCTCCACTTTCTTGTTTTTCTGCAAAACCAAAGCATTTTCAATTTAAAAAAAATAATGAAATTAACCCCAAGACTTCAGAATTGTCGGTGCAAAGTGCAAACCAACCCCACTAAAAAGTCAAAACCCTAATTTTATTCACTGGCTGAGGACTCTCAACTTCGTCTCCCAGAGCCTTACTCTCCTTTGCCTTCTTCACTTTCACCTCCCAGAGCCCAATTCTCCTAGCCAAAGGAACTCCTTCGCCTCCCACTCTTTGGTCCTCTCCCACTTTCTAGCACTCTCATCGGCGAAGCCTCAGTGCCGAGTCCCAAGTATCTCCATGGCCATCAGCCACTGCCGAGTGCCCCTTGCCAACTCCACTCCCCCTTTCCTTCGTGCCTTGAAAGTTGCTTGCTTGCTGCAAAAAAGTAAAACAATGGTTAATGAGGTATGTGTTTCTAACAAATTCAGTTCATTACAAATTTTTTACCTTTTAGATCTCGTTTGTTCCTCTATTTTTCACCTTCCTGATCTCCTGTCCTCTTTTTTGAATTTTATTCCAAGTCATGCGTCCGCGTTGCGTTAATTCCCGGCCGTTGCGTCCAGCCCACCGTGAAACGGAGTTCACTCCGATTTCTCGGTGTTTTTCGGTTCGTTCAAGTGTATTTCTGAGTCAACTTGGCCGTTCCAGGACGGAACGGCTGAGTTTTAAATCCCTCCTGGAACGGCCGAGTTTTAAATCCCTGCAATCTTGTATAGGTCATGCTAAGGAAAATGTCATTATATTGTTTCTCTTGTGATTCTGATGGTAAACTACTTCCTTTTTCTAAGTCGTTGAAAGTTAAAACTTGTGATCTGATGGCATCATGCATCCTTTAAATTGTGTAGGTCGTCCAATCATCGTGGACTTTTCTCCTGTCACGGATTTTCGAGAAGCAACATGTAGGCAGTATGAGGAAAATGTGTGCAATCGTGGAGGCTATTGTAACTTCATGCATTTGAAAAAAATTAGCAGGTACCTATTGGGAGAGACTTATGTGATTTGTTTTCATTTGATTGTTCGTATTAACATGTGGTCGGGTTTTTCTTTGCATCAATGTCAGGGAGCTGAGGCGGCAGTTGTTTGGAAGATATAGACGCAGGCGCAGCCGTAGTAGAAGTCGCAGCCCTCAGCGACATCGCGGCCATGGAGACCGCTCCTATGGTGGCCGTGGTTACGGCAGAAGAGATGATGATAGAAGTCAGCGTTACCATGACAAGGGAAGGAGGCCTAGAAGCAGAAGCCCTGGCCACAGAGGACGAAGTAGAAGCCCTCTGGGTGGGAGGGGGAGTAGTCCGGTGAGGGAGAGTAGCGCCGAGAGGAGGGCAAAGATTGAGCAATGGAACAGGGAGAAAGAGCACTTAGAAGCTGGTGGCACTGTTGCTAATCATAATACAAGTAATGATGTCCAGAATGATTATGAGGGCAATAGGGAAGATTATTACAGCCATCCGCAGCAGTAGCATTTGGTGGCTGGAAAGATGCTTTTGTTGATCTTTGGTATGTTTTCCCCCCTGCTCTTACCTGAACGATATGATCACCTAGCTATCTAGGATCAAAAAAGTTTATTTGTTGTTTTAAGCTGGCCTATAAAAAAAACTGTAGCTCACCACCCATTTTCCACTGTGCAGGTGGAGTACAGGTTCGTTACCTAATGAAATTGAAAGTAAAATCTATTTCCAACTTTTGAAACGGTAAAGAAAATGCACCTTGAAAATTCAAAACAAAGCAGGAACTTCCATCTTACCTGCCAAATGTGCAGAATTTTTTTTCCATAGTACATAACTTCTAAGTAACAGAAGCTCACACTTCTCCCAACCATCCCCAGTGCATTCGGATTTAAACTCGTAGAGCAGTGAAGAATGTTACAAAATGTGCCCCCCACCCCCCTCAAAACAACTTATGGAATTGAAATTACAATGTGAATCCTCCAATTGGTTGTCTGAGACTTATGTGTGACGAAGTTAGTCTTTGGCAAGCCATTATGCTGATGCTTTCCTGGTAGACCTGTCGGTTTGGTCATTCAGTTCAGGTTTGAGTGACGTTGGCTGGGGTTTTGTCAAATTCAATATATCGAATTTCAGGTGAGTGGTCTGATATCGATTGGTGTACAAAATAGTCTAAATTTATGTTGAAAATAGAAGCAATGTTTGTTAGGAAAAAAGAAAAAAATTGATTAGATTGGGGTCAGCTCAACTTGGCTTTAGGTCAATTTGGGGCAGCTGATTTGAGTTCTTACTTCTTAGGTCAAGTCTGGTTTTGGTCATTTAAGTCTGGATCCTGTAATCAGTATTGGTACTTGGTAGGCCTGCTGCTAGGTGGAACTGTGCTCATCTCCCGCACAAACTACCTTAGTCCAAAAACCAACAGAAGTATAGAGGAGTAGTTCTCCTTAACCCCCTTTTGATCCTTGTCTTTTCTCCACTGGAATGTGTCATGTGAGGAAGGGACCTTGGGAGCTTTTGGCGGAAGATACTTAATGGTGAGGTAATGGCTCATGTTGGTTTATTGAGTCAGTTTCTTATTAGAGAGTAGAGCATGCATATGTTAGGTGTTTGATTCAAATCCGATTATCAATTGTGGAAATGTAACATGAATTGCTTTCATGATGAGGTAAACTTTAGTCCACATTCTGCATCAGCTTATTTCTCTTGTAGTTGGTCTAGCATGGAGACATCTTAGGAATTTCAGGGATCAATTTTATCCGATGATATACCCTTGTTACATTGAGTTCAATCTTGGTGCTTAGCATCTATATATACATATATATTAAAACAAAACAAATCCCTCTAAATTTTTGATATATGTGCCACAAAAATTCAAAAATAGAAATTAATAGTTTTTGGTTTTTTCGTTTAAAAAAAACACAAGTTGGTCAATCATGTATTGAATTTTCACTACGAAAAGAGATTTTATAAAGTTAATTACAATTTGGATGGTTCTTTGTACCAAAAAAAAAAGCAATGTTCAATTATGCTACTGCATTATATTACATTCCTTAAAACCATTTTCAATAGTACCAAAAAATTATATTATAATATAATAAATGCACCAATTACAAGCAATCTATCATATGTGTTTTGTTTCCATTATTCATCCAAAATTTAACAACTAATACGAAATATTATAAAGATAGATCCAATCACATACACATTCTCTATGTTATTTCCTATGGAAACAATTATTATTGTGAAATAATTAAAAATATTTTAATTTTCCTATTGTTTGATATATATATATATATATATATATATATATATATATATATATATATAAGATGGTATGATGAAACCAAGTTATTACCACCAAAAGCTACTAAATTGCTTTAAATTTTCAATGTACTAGAGTGAAGCCAATAGTATGTGAGTTTATCATATTGCTTTTAATTTTTAGAGTACAAGAGTCAAAATATTTATTATCAATTTGTTGGTAGTCAGATTATACTCGTTAATATTGTGATATGTGGAAACTATCTAGACATCTAAGAGTGTGATTTTTATCTTAATGTTTTACTATCAAACTAAAAACAAATAATAGTTGCCACGAAATTAATCTTTAGACCTGTAATTGTAATCGTACAAATTGTGTATGGTGTGCTTGCCGTTGTGTATTATAAATAATTACTACAACTTAAAATGTCATGAGATTTCCCATGCATTCATGGGTATAGGAACTAGTTAAATATTAATCAATATTCATGTAGTATTATTATCTGGAGTGTGTTTCCCCTCTCCCCCTTCTGTTTGATCTTTTGTTGGGCAGCTCTTACGTAGTTTTCCAAGCTGTGCAGGTCCAGGTTATTCCTGCAAGGGAGCTGAGGCCTTGTCTTTTATGGCTGCTGCTTATTGTGATATTTGTATACAGGTTGGGTTATTATCCACAGAGCCAGTTTGCAGGAACTTCCCAAGTTCTTAGTCAAAGGATTGAAGGATTTTCCCCGTGATGAGATGTCAGATCTTTTACGCCCATGGAGGCATCTCCAAGGCTATGGGCTGTATGTTTTCACTTGTACTATAAGAATTTGCTTAATGGAACTGTACTTGTCCTCATATAACTTTGGTAGACGTTCTGTACTGAATGCAAGTTATTTACAATCTTTCAATACCGAGCTCTGTTTTTTCACTCCTTAATAAAGATGAAGTGAATGTGTTCAGTGGGTTCTAATTTGTGTTGTCAACTTACACCCATTTCAAAGATTCGACTGAACTGTGGACTGGAAAGTTGACAGAAGATGGCCGTAATGAGCAGATCGTGTTATGGTTGTACAGGTTTACCAAGATGGCCAGAAGGCGATCCCAAATGTGAGACTTAGAATTCAGAGCATTTGACGGAGCACTCCCTGGCTTTTAGCATTATATGAATCATGCAGGGGAGCTGAACGCCAAGGGAGAAAATAGACGGTAATATTTGTTCAAGACTTTAGGTACCATATGCCACTGTTATGGAAGAGGATTGCACTGGCCAGTTGGATCAGTCAGACAGAAATCTATTCAGCCATTTGGTTCGGAGAAAACTCTCAATCGTTACACAGTGAAATCCTGGGACAATTGGTCAATCCGAGGCTCCCAGCCAATTCGGGTGGCTAGCAATGTTACGAAAACCGGACGTGACCAGTCAGTCGGACCGCATGAACCGTAAACCGGTCTAAGAAACGGTTAGGATAATGTTGAAAATCGCTCTGGCCATTGAACTGGGAAAGCCCGGTTGATCCGGCTCATTCGGCCAAACCGGCTAAGTCGCAGCTGGACCGGATTTTTCCCAACTCCTCTAAAAGCCTTCAGTTTTTTTTTGGGAGGTTGGGGGGGGTTGGTGGGTTTCCAGATTGGTCGCCCAATGCCAGTAAACCCTAGCTTCTCTGGCTTGCCTTCCCAGCTCGCGAATCACCCTCCTCCTTGACTCATGCCTCTCTGTGTCGACGGAATCTGGCGAAGTCACCGGTACTGCAAGGCTGCAACTTGTAGCAGTGTGCGACCGCATCAGAACAATGTTAAGATTGGCAAAGATCCCATCTCTCTTTCCCATTGATATGCAAATGCAGATCTGACGCAATAGGACTGTTGGAGCCTTGGCGGCAGAGAACTTCTTAAATTTTAATCGGGAGGGAGGCGGAGGAAGAGAAGCAAAGAAAACCCTAAGAAATCAAGGGCTGAGCGCCTGAGCCTTTTCTTTATTTTTGCTCGGCTTTTCTTTTTTAGGGGGAAGGGGGTACTACAAATTTGGAAATTGGGCCGTAGTCACCTTTTCAGGCCATATTTACTTACCTTAGTCACCCCCCCCCCCCTCTTTTATGCTAGGAAATATGATTATGCAAATAATAATGTGTTTTTTTAAGGCTGATGCCTGGTGTTATTAGTAGGAAAAGAAAAGAGTTAGCTTCCACTACAAAGCCTTTTTTTTTATGGAAATGGATAAATGATGGGAGAAAGATGAGATATAGTAACAAGGTGAAACACAAAAAATTTGGCTTTCGATTAACTTCTTTCCCTTTTTTTTTAAAAAAAAACTTTAATTTATATCACCAAAAATATGGAGGGGGGATTTAAATGGGGTATTGGACAACAGATATTATTTTTGGGATTTGACCTTTTATTAACTTTAATTTAGTGATCTTAAAACAAATATACAAAAAAGGGCAACGGATTTAGTGAGTCGTGTCAGTTCAACATGGTTCAACGATAAACCGGGTCAACCGGTCCAACCCCAGTCCAACCGGTTGAACCATCGACCCACTTCCCCAACCGGGTTGATCCTCGGGTCGGTTTTCTTAGCGTTGGCGGCTAGGCTCGTGGATCGGATTTTAGGTGTTGGATTCAAATTTTTTAAAAAAAAAACAAAAGAAACAACCTAACACCAACGCCTTGCCAGCGCGGGTCCCCTTGATCTGAAAGAGTCCATGATCTGAGATGAGAGAGTCGATAGGGAGAAGAGAGGGGCATGGAGTCTACCAGTGTCTCGTTTGGGAGTCGTCGTCTGGAGAAGAGAAGTAAGTAGACCTGGCAAAAATTGACCCGATCCGAAAATTCGACCTGAATCCGCCCGAAAATTTTGGGTTTTAAACACTATTTTCTCGACCTGAACCCCAAAAAACCGAACCCGAAAAACCTGCAAATTAGCGGGTCAAACTCGACCCGAACCCGAACCCGTCCGCTTGACCCGAACATTATATCATGAGTTTTTAATTTTTCTCTAGTTTATCCCTCTTAACAACAATAGTTAGTCATTTCATTGCATAGTTTAAAAAACATTATATAATTATTGCATCTATTTACAAATTAAATAGTAATAACTTTTTTTTTTCTTCTCTATTCTCTAAAAATAATATCATACGCAACTTTTAAATGGGAAAACGTTAAAAGGGGCACAAAATTACATGAAATAACTATATAATCCTTTTAAAATAGTTAATTTAAAAAAAGACAAGTATTAAAGATGCGCAAGTCATACCAATATATACTTAGTTAAACAAATATGTCTAATTATTTTTTACATTAGTTAATTTGTAATAATTTAAAATTTTTATGTTATAACTGCAAGATCATATCTTAGACTTCTTTTATTCAATTTTATTTGATTTTCGTTCCAAATAGTCTTCAACTATGATGCTAGTGATAGGAAAACGGCTAGCCGTAGTCGTATTGGGGTCATTAATAAAGTTTTACCTAATTGGTTGGTAGGTTAGTTAATAAAAATATTAAATTATTAAATAGGTTATTAGCGGTCAAACCGCTACAGCCTATTAAAATGTTCTAGACGGGCTGCCCTATAAATGATTGACCCGCTATTGACCTTCTTTCAATGTTCGGGTCGATCTATCCAAAATCAAGTGGGGCTTAATTCTTTGACCGGGCATACAAGATGTTTATATTATATAATAAAAAATTAGAATATTTTTAATATTCTTTTGAGAAATTACAATTATTATGCCTTTTCATTAAATACTGACAATTTTGAGTAATAAATATATAGAATTTTTGACATTGAAAAAAGAAAAAATAACTCACAGAAAAAGCACTCTAAATCCGTTGGGTTGATCCAAAACCCGCAAAGTCGAAATACACCCGCCCGTATTTTACCCGGATCCGAAATACACCGACTCATATTTTACCTAAACCCGTATACATCCAATCCGTATTTAACCTGCCCGTCCAAACTAACAGGTATGGAAGTAAGAGTCTGTGAAAAGAAGCTAGAGGCAGAAAATTTGAGCAACAATAGAGAATATTTTAGGGCTTTTGTCTCATGTACCCGGTCATTATGCTCCTGTTTGGTTGCATCAGCTGTTTGATAAAAAAGAGCTGTTTGGCATCTCTTTAGCTGTTTTGACCAAGTCAAACAGCTAAAGAGGTGTTTGGTAAACAGCTGTTTCAAACAGTTGTTTTACCCCAAACAGCTCTTTTTCAAACAGCTAATCTTAATAGCCTTTTGGGAACAACTTTTTATTGAAATTACGATACTACCAAGAAGTTCAAGAAAATTACACCCATGCCATTAATTAACCTTTCCTCTCCCTGGCAGTTCATTTGAACATAGGGGCAATATTGGAATTTTATCAAATATACATTCCAGAAACAGCTAACTTTACCAAACACTTTTTTTGCAAACAGCTAATTCAAACAGATAATACAAACCGCTAAATCAAACAGCTAACAGCTAACAGCTAACACAAACAGCTAACAGCTAACAGCTGTTTACCAAACAGGGCCTATCTCTATCATTATATTTATTTTCTTGAGAATCTCATTCGTTTTTTTGTTGTCATTTGATCTTTTTCGTGTGTGGGATGCATTCTTTGGTTTTCCAGTTTTGCTTACTCTCAATCCGGGTGGGCCGCATTCTTAGTATAAACATTCACTTTCTTACAAGAGTTGTGGATTCATTTATTTTATTTTTTCAAACTTTCACTTTCGTATAAGTATTTAATGCATCAGAATTCTGTATAAAAGTAGGTTTACATGGGAGGAAATACACCAAATGTAATAAATAGAGTACATAAGACTTGTATTAAAAGAACTTGTACTAAAAGAGTTTGTTAATTTTAGAAATAACAATTGGTTCCAAACACATTTGTGAGCGGGCAACTGAGTCGGATTGGTTTAATCCCGATTTAATGGTCAACTGGATTAAACTGGTTGAATCAGTTGAACTGTTTGATCCATTGACCTACTCTTCCAACTAGCTTTATCACTGGGTTGGTTCTCATATCATTGTTTTATGCAATATACAGATGCTTCCTCTAATAATTAAAATATACAAATTTTGATATAAGATATAAATAAAGCATTGTTTAATTGATTTAATTAATATATTAAATGATTTAAGATCAACAAGTTATTAGTGGTTATAATTGTTTAAGCTTTAAAATCAATTGGTCATACATACTGGTACAGATGATACGGTGGCTAATAAGTTGAGTGTAAAATTTATTAGTGATAATATTCACCGACTATCTGATTCCATTATTTTTAGTTAGAAAATTGTTTTTAAGTACTACCAATTTTCCATACAACATCTATAAAAATCGTTTGACTCAACAAGCATGAACTTTAATATCAAAGTACATTTTTCAATAAAAAAAATACTTGTTAGTTACGCCAATTGGCAAATATTTAGGGATCATTCTCAAGAAGTTAAACTTAATGCTTCAAGTCATATTTGCTAAACATTTACTCATACATTTTTCCACAAAAACAAATTATAATTCGTAAACTTTGGCGCCAAACGCGGGGGGAGGGGGGGGGGGACATGTGTGAGTCTAATAACAATTTCGTTTTTATACATTTTTTGTCTGTTGTAAATGAAATGGTCTTTCATGTCACTTTTCTTTTAGGCTCTGTTTGGACCTTGGAAATTTTGATGGAAGAAAAAAAGAAGAAAAGTAATTTTTTCCTTGTGTTTAGTTTAGAGAAAATCACAAAAAATATGAAGAAAAATTAGGTCGAAAAATTGTTAGAAACAAGTGATAAAATTTTCCTCATAAAATTGTGAGGAAAGTTTGGAAAAGTTTCCAAAAGAATTCCCGACCTCCTCTAACCTCGCATTGCTTAGATGATATCAACATGATTTAAGTAACTTACTCCAATAACTTCTTTACTTACGAAATAAACTCTAATTCTTATTTGATTCTTAGATTGTATCACCCTCAACCTACCTAATAATTAAATAAATTTTTATTTATCTTTTGTACTCCGTAATACTTAATGAATTCACCCATATTAAATTGAAATCAAACATAGTCAACTATAATCAATCCTCAAATTAATTTAAGGACTTAGGTAAGCAATTAATTTTAAAGAGAACTCCTCCCATACTGTTTCTTCCCTACTTTCTTTTCATCTTCCCAAAATCGTTATCATCAATAGTCAAAAACACCCTTTTTATATTCTAATCTTGTAAGCTAACTAAAATCTCATACTAATCTAATAAATTTTCAAAACCTTATAGTTAATATATTTCCCTCATTTCCTTCTCCTTCACTAACCTCACTTGGCATCCATGTTCATGGCTAGAGCTGGGAATGTCTGACGCGATGCCATAACACGACACGAACTCGACTCGAAGTTACTGAGAGAAACCCAAACTCAACCCGACCTGAAATGATTTCGACTCAAAGTCGACACAATTTGACCCAAAGTCGACACAATTTGACCGTTTAGCATGAAAATATACAAATCTAGGCTTTTTTCAACACCGACACGAAATTTAAATGAGTCAACCCCAGCCGACCCATTTCCCAGCTCTATAATCATGGCACACAAAAAATCGTCCACACATGTATTCCATTAATTCGATTCAATTATCATTAATATTTATTCAAAAACCATTAAATCAATGCAACCAAGCTTGAACTTCCATTCAATCTTCAAACCCTAACTTGTCATCACCAGTGTCACCCTAATCACGGGTCGAGGTATAGAACCGCATCTCAATTCATTCGTTCCCATACGCGGGTCGAAGACGATCCAGATCGAGGTGGGTTGTGCTCCAGTTCGGCAAAGTCGGCGGCCGAAAAACCATAGGAGGAGGTTCAGTTTTTTGGGCAAAACTAAGACAAGAATGAATACATTCAACACAATAGAAACATACCATGACAAAATTGAGCAAAATCTAACGAGTAAATCTCAACTCTTGAAGATTAGTGCTAAATTCAAGCAAGATACCCCAAGTCGCATCATTGCAACCAAAAAATTTGAAAATGAACGGTGGATAAGAAGATTTCTAGAACGGAAATTACATATCAAAGGAGCTGGTTGGAGATGGTGAGAGGTCTCTGAATCATAGAGCTCTGGGCTTTTCCTTTATCATTTCCTTCGTTAACATTTTAACTCGAGTTCGTTAAATAAATTACCCCTCAACTTTTGGTTAAGGGTAGAAAATACCCTTGAACTCAAAAAGTAAAGTAAATACCCTTACTTTGGAATGTACTTTTTGGTTTTTTATATTAGTTCATAATATGGATGGTAAAACAATAACGTGGATAAATTTGATCCTCAACTAAGCGGACATGGCATTGAGAATGATTAATTAATAAATTTAATTAATTAGATGGAATAGTACACATAATCAATGTATTTTATTCCTGTTAAAAATTTAGATATACTAGTACAATACAAATGGGCGGGGCTTGGGAGTGAATGAAATAGCCCAATCCTAATCTATGTTGGGTTGCAATAGAAAGAACTCTAACTTTTTTTGTTCAAATTATTAAAATTTATTAATTAAAGACAGATCAATTTATAAAAATAAATAAAAGTTTATGGTTCATTATAGTTTATGATTAATTTTTTTATTTTTATTATAGTCTTTATTTAATTGATTTTTATTCAAATTTTTATTTAGGATAATCGAAGTCCAATATATTAATACACACTATTAGTGTATTTTATATTTTTATTGCCATTAAAAAGAGGACAAAATGCGAGAATTTATTTGTACATTTTATTTCAATTAAACATCCATATTGACATCAATAGACTGCTAGCAATTCTAAATGCGCATATGATAGTCATCATCATAATTTTTT
Organism: Selenicereus undatus; assembly: GCA_017589665.1. NCBI lineage: Eukaryota > Viridiplantae > Streptophyta > Magnoliopsida > Caryophyllales > Cactaceae > Selenicereus > Selenicereus undatus. The sequence continues at coordinate 50,433,779 of JACYFF010019584.1, forward strand.
TTTAAAAAAAGGAAACTATGTTAAGATAAGTACAAAACCCATTCATGCAATTGATTTGCTTAACACTAGTACTTTTGGTGACTTTGGAATAAACTTGCATATTTATTATTCTCTCATCTATTTTATGGGAAAATTCAAAAAATATATAATAGATGATTAATCTATATATCTATCTAGTTGACTTCAATTAAGCCATGTCATTTTTTGACATTATGCTGACAACTATCAACTAATTTATAATATAAAAAGGAAAAGTATTTAATGAATCAAAGGGCATTTTACTTTAGTTTTAAAATTTAAGGGAATTCTCTATTTTTTACTAAAAGTTTATGGGTAGTTTATTTTTAGGACTCCATTTTAACTCTAAGAAATTGAACTTAAAGAGAGGAAGAAAGGGGAAGAGACACCGTAGAAGAGAGAGGTCTACAATCGCTTTTGCCATTTCTTTAATCAGTTCATTAATGTCGTGCCAATAGCTGGTAAGGGAGAGAAAGATGAAAAGGCACATTGTGGAAGGTGCCAAATTTTGTTTCTGGGGCCTCTTTCTATTTTATTTTTTGGGAACCAAACACTTTTGTTTCATTACAAGTACAAGACTCAAACAAAGGTCACACATAAAATTGGTTTGGCTATTGGTATCTTTCTATAGCCATTAATTAGTATTACTAATATATCATTCCAAGAAAAAATTTGCAAATTAATTTGATCGTCCCAACATCAAACCGCATATCTAAGATTGTACCATCGCGTACCCAATTCCTTGTAGGTAACGTCCCGCGTTCCCGCCCTGTACCACGTACCGGAGCGAATAGTGACCCAGGTAACTATGGTCATCACCATCCCTAAGCTTCCAAAAATCATCAATTCAATCCCGACATCCAAACAAGAAAACTACATTAACATTTACTTAATCTAAGTGCAATATTTTTTTACAAAAATCAATCAATAAAACAATTAAAGTTAAAATAAGGGGGTTAGAGTTTTCACCTCCTCACCCACTTGAACACACAAAGAAAGGTGAAGAGAGGGAGGGCGATGGTGGCAGACGAATAGGCGGTGTCTGGCCGATGTTGGGGGGCTATATGATGGAGACCGGGTATAGTGAGCAGAGAAGCAGAACAACAGGGGGTTCGAGACAGGGATTCACTGGAGAGGGGGAATTTGTGGGTTTAATTTTATTTTGACCCTTTTTGTTTCTTTTGTATATTTAGTGATGTTAAATCTAGGGGTGCTCAAAGTCAGTTAACCGGAGTTTCGGTTAACTGAAAACCGGTTAACCATTTTTTCTGTTCGGGAATACTGCGAACCGTGAACCAAACTGAAATTACTGGTTAACCGAAAAAACTGGTTCGACAAAAAGTTGAACCGTAAATTGAACCGAAATATACGGTTAACCGGAATTTTAGTTCGGTTAACCGAAATTCCGGTTTGGTTTACGGCTAACCGAACCCCTATACACATAAATTTACATTTTTTTTTAGGATTTTTCTATGAATCTCCTAGTCTTAGTTATTGCATTGTTCATGGCCTTTGTTTCTTACTAGTAGCAACTGTTTGCGTTTTTTTGTTTACCTTGAATCAAAACAAAGTAACAAACTCATCAAAAACACAAAACATAAAAAGTAACATTTCCCTACATACTCCATAAGTCAAAATGCACACTTTTTTGTGTCTAGTTGTCCACCATCTGATTTTTCCCCTTGGCTAGCCAACTAAGCCAAGTCAACTAGGTGAAGAACTAGCAATTGCCTTAAGGGGTGGGGGAAGGGATGGGGGATTAGTTAGTGTTACAAACCATGCATAAGTAATTAAAAGTTCCAACAAATATTACAAACCAAGGATGAGGGATAAAACATCAAGGATCTCAATTTCCAATAAAAACTACAAATTAAAGTTTGCATCGCAAGAGGGTTGAGACTTGAGACTTGAGAGCTCCAATGCTCCACTTCATAGATCACTTGAAGCATCAATAGACTCATCAATAATAATTGTGGGTTGGTCCAAAGCCAAGTCTTTAATACCTAACAATGAAGTTCATGTAAAATAAAATTTTGATTATACATATACTATTATAAGTTATAAAAATAATAACCAAAATGAATAAATAATAAATGAGAATGAGAAAACTCACTTTTCTCCAATTCCTCCATCTCAAGAAAGGTGTCTTCTATTATGAGAGGACCATGTGACCTTCTTAACCAATCTTGACAACAAATGAGAGCTTCCACCATTCTAGGGGTCAAGGAAGTGTGGAAAGAATCAAGAATACGACCCCCCGTGCTAAAAGCGGACTCAGAAGCCACAGTAGAAACCGACATAGCAAGCATATCCCGAACCATTTTGGCTAGAATAGGGTATCTCTTTTGTTGATCCTTCCAAAATTGCAAAATTTCAAATACATCATCATTTCCCTCTTCACAATCATCACTTAAATACTTGTCTAACTCACTTTTCTTTTCGCTTTCTAGAGTTCCCTTCTCTTTCTTATATCTCATACTCATAACTCGGTTGACATCCATCCTTTGTTCATCATTTGAGCCCACATCACAAAGAGCACTAGAAGGAGTGACACTATTTGATGCTTCCATTTTTCGCTTTGGTGGAGGAACCCTAGATGAGTAATAATCAAACAAAGATCTTAAAGTGTACTTGACTTTAAAAAACAACACATTTGCACCTTCATCATCATAATTAGTCCTTATCACCCATTCAACATAATCCAATTTGTATCTTGAGTCAAGGACTAAAGCAATGAACAATAAGACATTGATATTATCAACATTTGCCCAAGACTTGTCATATTTGGCTTTCATTTGATATGCCATGTTCCTAATGATCTCATCCACATTGTTACAATAACCCGATGTCAAGTAGCCAACTTCATATATTTGGGGTACATAAGAATTACCCGTCACATAAAGAGACCCAGACAACTTCAAAGTTGTGTCATAAAAAATTCTCAAAAAGGGCAACAATGCACCAACTTTCTTCCAATCATCATTATTAGGTGGACCACCATGCTTTCTCATTTCTTTAATGTAAAGACCACCTTTTGACTCCAAATTACTAAATGCCTTTCTAAATTTCAAAGCACATTCAAGCATAAAAAAAGTAGAGTTCCATCTTGATTCAACATCTAAACAAACAAGACCTTTTTCATTGATGCCTTCCTCTTCTACACAAGCCTTAAAATTTTCTAACCTTACAGGTGAAGACCTCATAAATCTTACGACCAAATGAATTTTGACAATAGATGGATCAAGATCCTTTAATCCATCTTTCACAACAAGATTCAAAATATGCGCTACACATCTCATATGTAAATAATTACCATCCAAGATAGCAGATTTAACTTAAATCTAGAATATTTGTATTTTTTTTTAATTCATTAAACCCTCCTTTTTCCTTTTTTTCTTTCCTTTAAAACTAATTAGTTTTGAGCCAAGATTTGCGCTAATATATTTTTGGGCTAATATTGGAGTTTTCTTAACACATCTAGAAAAATTATAAATTTTTCTAATCTTAACTAATATATTCTTTGCATTTCATTTATACAATTTACACATTTTTTTTAAGACCTTATTGTTGTGTTTACCCATTTTTAAAATTATGATTATTTTATTTCAGCTATGATTTAAGCAGTTATTAATAACTTTGAATGAGTTCATTGGAAGCATAATGGAATTGAATGGAATTCAATTTCGACGCCGCTGCCAATCTAAAGTGCAATTGCATACATACATACATACATACATACATACAT
>JACYFF010019584.1:50462541-50543862 GCA_017589665.1 Selenicereus undatus
ATACATAAATACATACATATATATATATATGTATGTATTTATGTATGTGTGTATGTCTATATGTATGCATGTATGTATACATATGTGTGTGTGTGTGTTCATACACGAGTATGTGTGTACGTATGTATGCACCTGTGTATGAGAGAAGAGAGACAGTGTGTGTGCATGTATACATCCACATGTACATACATAAATATATGCACATATGTAAATGTGTATATATGTACTTGTATATGTGTCTATATCAATAGATGTGTGTGTATGTGTGTTTGTGTGTGTGTGTGTGTGTGTGTGTACATATGTGTATATATTTGTGTGTGTGTGTGTGTGTATGTATGTGTATGTGTATGTGTGTGTGTGTGTGTGTATTTGTCTGTATGTCAATTGCATGCTTGAGCATTCATAAGCAAAAGCATGTCAAATATGCAGTTGTCATGAGACGCATAACTAGACTAACTCAGTTATACCTGTCTCATGCCGCGTACTATTCTGAGATCTTCATTTTCATGAAAGTCCCTAAGTAAATTCCACTATTAGTTTATTCACTAAATTATTGGTTATCTCATACCAATCATATCTTTTGGGCTCATGGTCCTCACTCAAGTTCAAAAGAAAGCAATCCACTAAGTTAAACTAGGCCCTACTATAACCACAGTTCTCACAAACGTAGAAGCATATTCCTTAGAATGTTTCATATACTAATTATGTTCACATAATGTATTCCTTTAGATGTAGTTGTTAACGACACGTGTACTTCGAATCAATCTTAATTTCACAAATATCATTAAGGCATACCAAATTCATGACCACTCCAATTTCATAACAAATATCACATAATCCTATATTAGCAAAGTTCTTTAATTTTAAGGAAATCAACTCGTAACATATGTCAAAAACTATCACAAAACACAAGAGCCATAAACACATCCTAGTGGACCATGCAAAGGGCACTCATAGGTACCAATCAGGGACTTGATGCCCTAAAGGTTGTGGATGTCTTTAAATCACAAACTGTGGAGTCACATTTATATCTTGACAGACTGTGTGAAGCCCGCCGCTCAAGGTATCAACCAATGACCCACACAGCCCAAATACTATAAACTGGCGAGTCAATTAGCGGACTGGAAAAAGCGCACTCAAGATACCAGCCAATGACCCACACAACTCCAAACACAAAGGTAACATACATTTATGGATTCCATATACCACAAATTGGCGAGTGAATTGGTTCGTATTTTTGTTGTATTTACTTTAAGGAAACACACATTTACATTTTATACCAACTAGTTTATCATCAAATAATCATGCACAGGCAAGAAAATAAATTTAACACTTTAAAATAGCTTCTACAAGTGCAGCATAATCCTTTTCCAGTTATGCAACTTTTTTTACTCCCTAAGATTAATCATTAAATCAGGTAACAATTTAGAAGCATATAATTAGTCCATTTTTTACTAAATCAATCAATTTTACTTAGAAATTCATAACTTACAATCTACTCATAAAAAAATCATGAAAAATTACAAAAAAATTGCAACATAATGTAAGGAAGCTATAGTAAAATTTTAAAAAAATTTCACGTATTAGTAATTTGTGGAAATTCAAATCGTGTAGCAAACTATGCTTAACTTTGAAAATTAACTTGCAAATTTCATTATCTACATTCCCTTAATCAAATTCAAGCCAATTGTTCACCCAACAATACATGCAAAACAAAATACATCTCATACTCATATATCATGCAAATTTATAACTCTATCATAGCATCTAAACATTCAATCCATCACAAACATGAAATTCTTAGGGTGCGTTTCTAATCTAGTGGGATAAGCTCTCTAATTCTTTAATTAAATCTACACTGTCATATTCATGCATTGTTTCTTCATTTTTCAATTATCTTTCCCTAATCACTTTTAGATTAAAAGAAAAAGAAAAGAAGTACTCACCTTAATTCTCGCTATACATTCTTGATTTCACTTTGTCTCCCATGTGGATCCTCCAAATTAACCAAAGTTGTATTCTTTCTTTCAATTTTCCACTCTTTGTTTTGTTGTTTGCTTTTCTTTTTTTTTGTTTGGTCTTGGTCATATGCATAGAATTATTCATATTTGTAAAGAATTTACACCAATTAAATTTTGATACCAATCTAATCATGAGGAAGATAACTTGGCTAAGTAATTTCATACTTGTCCATTAAATTTAGCACAAAAACATTTCTTACTTATTCAAACAATTCTGCATGTGATTAAATGAGAATCATAACTTTTTTTTTGGTTTACTTGATCTTGATGTTGACTTTGACTTTCTTGATACTTAAACTCAACTTTGATTGTTCTTAAAATTTCATTGAGGCTAACTATTTTATTCACCCTATACCACATCTCACCCTTCACATGTAATTCAAAAATGAATAGCTAAAAAGTTGAGGTGTTACATCATGTAAAATGTCTCCAAAATAATTCATGTTCGCATTGGGAGAAATAACAAATTGCCACATTTTTAAACTTTTCATTTTCTTCAATTTTAAGGGGTTTTTGGATTTTTAAACACAAATGACTAATCTGAGACACTAAACTGATAAAATGAAGTAAGAAAAAGCTATACAAGCACTAAATTTCCCAATTTCGCGCCACCGTCCTTGGTGATAATGCCATTTTATTGAATAGCATTTTTGGCAAGTAGGGTGAAGCTTTATTTTCCTCTGGGACAGTGTTGAAATCAAGTAACTTATTAGCTAATTTAGCACATTTCTAAGCTAAGGGAAGCAATAAGACACTAAATAAGATCAAATCAACTAATCTAACACTAATTGTGCACTAATCATGCTTTATTAAGCTAATTAAATCATAGTCCTAGCTAGTCTAACAATGTTTAATAATAATTAACAAAATAAACTCACGATGAACTAAATTAAGCAAAACATGAATCTACACATATTTACAACTAAAAATCAAACAGCTAACTAATGAAAGTACTAAACTAGCTAGAGAGAGAGTTTAAAGAAAAAGAGCACCTCAAATGCTTAAAATCCAACAATAGAGGCTAGGGCTCCATAGTTGGGGTAAGACGAAAGTGATTTCGTAGTTGATTCTCCGCTTATTCGCACTAATATAACTCAACTACTCATAATCTAACCCATCTTGAGGAAAAAAACTCAACCTTACAAAAATGGATGGATTTTAAAATCCTAACTTGAGACGAAGGGGAAAGCTAGAAATTCGCAACATTTCAAGAGGAATTAGCAAGATTAAGAGTAGAAAAGGAGATAGAATGAGATTTAAAGACCTAATTTATCAAATTCAAAGCATACATCAACCCCAAAGTAAGCAAATCAAAGCATTAAACTAAGAATGAAAGCAAGGCAAACATATGAAATTACAATAAGAGGGTAATAGAAGAGAGAAAGACAGTAAATTGCATCAAATTCAAACTTCATTAACTTTGGCTATCATAAGTAAATCTAACCGAATATACTCCTGCGCACTAACTTAAGAACCCTAAAACTAAACTAAACCTATTTAATTATAAATGGAGGAGAAGAGGGGTTTATATAGACCCTGAATTCTCGAAGTTGTTGTGGTCATGTCATGTGGCACGAGCTGACGATGCGACCTTGTTGGAAAGACAAACATAGTGCAAGAATGAGGTTGGCATGATTATGCCAAAATAGGTAACGGTACTACCGTCTTGGCACTAGTTGCTTTCATTTTCCTCCGGCCTTCTTGAGCCTGAATCATGAGCCTCTTTTTTTGCACGTTTGACTCCATTAAGCCTCAAAAGCTTTGAAATTGCTTACATTGGCGTATAACCTACAAAGAAACCAAAAATGTAAATAAAAATGCCAAATTAACCACTGTTAAAAGCTAAAGTCTAGGTGAAATAAGATGTGAAATGTTACATTTTTAGTCTGAACAGTTAACTTTTACTTGGCCTCAATTATCTTCTTTTATATGCGACATATTACTTGCTAGGCATTGTTTCTCTCACCCTTTGTTTTTTCTATCTAACTTGTCATTATTTGATCAACCAACCCTCCTATCTTTTTCGTATGCTTTTCTTTGATACGTTACCTCCCCATCTACTCCAAACTCTTAGGGCCTATTTGGTGAGCAAAAAAGGGTTAGAGATTTGAATCATTGGGTTTCAAGTTCCAGTCCCTAATGTTTGGTGAGAAAATTAGGGAATGGAACTTGATACCTGGGGGTATCAAGTCCTCCTCCAAACCCATAGAACTTGAACACCCCCCCCCATGATGTAGGGGGATCAAGTCCCAACCCCCAAAGGGTTCAACCAAACAGAGATAAAGGGGTGGTTGTGCTGCTTGGGCATGGAGGAAGCATGCTGTCAACCACTACCTCCAGAGATAGACAACCGTCGACCACTACCACTGACCGCCACTACTGGAGATAGGCTACCGTCGACGAGGGTGGCGTTGCTTTCTATTGTTTTTTTTTCGTTGTTTGCTAGTGCCCCAAGTTGGTTCTTCCAAATCCCTTTTTTGTTCACATTCATAATCTCTTTTTCTTCTTCTTTTTCCAGACCTATTCATCATCATTGTCTTTTTTTTTATTTGATGAAACTGGGAGGATGAGAAAGCTTGGGGCAGTTGCCGGGAAAAATGGGGAAGGAGGGGGGGCAAAGAGTGCCCTCGGCGAAATGTGTCACCGGATGTGTTCATCAATCAACGTCTTTTTTTCCAGATCTATTCATCAATGTCTTTCTTCTTCTTCTTCTTCTTCTTCTTCTTCTTCTTCTTCTTCTTAGATATATTCATCATCAATGTCTTTTTTTTTCCCCTGATTTGATGAACCTGGGAGGATGAGAAGGCTTGGGGCGGTTGCCGGAAAAAATGGAGAAGGAGGGGCTAGCGAAGAGTGTCGCCGGTGAAATGTGTCGCTGGATCTAACGTGAAGTCGCCGGAAGCTATGGAGGCTCCATGGTTTGTCGTTGGGAAGAAGGGGAGGGGGTGAGAAGTGATTTCATTCCATAATTGCTCACCAAACAATTGAATTTAGGATTCAAGTCCCACCCCTCATCCCTCAGGTTTCAAGTCCCTATTCCATTCCATTCTTTTTTTCTCACCAAATGGGTCCTTAATACAATGAGATGTGGCTGAAGAGGAAGAATTGACAACAAACGACATAGATATGCTGCTTCCCTTATAATTACTAGTGCTCCAACTAAAAGTAGAAGACCAAAATAACCAAATCCCTTAAACCTTAAGGGTAGAATTTTTAGTTCGTTCATTTAGGGACTCCCTAGCAAATCATTACATTTTTGGGGGAGGGGGATGTTAGAAACAAAACCAATAGTCGACAAAATATACCAACCAGACTAAGGATCATTCTTTACCAACATATGTTGTCTTGCTGCTCTTTGGTATGAAGTCAATATTTAGATAGGTAATGATGGAACAACACAATTGAGAAACACATATTTGTAGAGGATGAAGAAATAGAGAGAGAAACTAGATTGTAAGAATAAAGTGGACAAAGAATAAGAGGGGAAGAAGCCACATATGATGATATTCCACGAGGCAGCATAAGAAGTACTAGTAATCAAAGCTACACACAACAAGGTGTACATGCAATAATAATAGGGAACAACTCATAAGTTAGTAACAAATAAGGACAATTGTTGGCCACACTAGAGTGTCGGATCCGATTCTAACAAAATGTTTGGATTGAAATTTTCACCTTGTACATATGTTTTCTTTAATGCATAATAACTAGACCCACTCAACAGACCATGTCTCGTCAGAAGACCTTAGGTGAGGGAAGGGATGGACACCCTGTGGCAATGTGGGGGGGGGGGATCCTTTAATTAGCAACATAGAAAGACAATTGTTGGCCACAGAGGATCCAGATCCGATATAAACTAAATGTTTGGATCTATATTTTCACCATTTTATTTATGCTTTTTTTAATGAATGGTAAGCAAACCCACTTAATGGCTTATATCATGACAAGACTTAGCTAAAGGAAGGGTATGGGATAGGGAAGGGGGAACAAGGGTAAGGGAAACTCTCCGACGACTTATGATATTTGAACTCATACATTCTTGTTGAAAGATGGGTTATCTCCCACTAAACTACCCATTTGATAGTTAGTGGTTATGTCTTTTACATATTAGACGATAACGTAAGGTACTAAAGTGTTTATACAACAACTCCCATGGTGGGTCTCGCTTTCATTGGGTTTGAGGAGATCCAAATATAAGTAGCATTGTCTCTACAAGCTGTCAATATTTCATTATTTTATGCTTAAATTCTAGACACAATGAACAAATAAATAAGTCTCTGTGTGTGTGTGTGTGTGTGTGTGTATGTGTGTGTGCATGCACGCGCGAGCTTCTGTGTTCATCCTTTTCTATCAAGGAATGAATAACACCTAATTTCTTTTGATTGAAATGCTATCATAGAAAATTTTGCCAATAGTTAGCTCTAATATTTTCAATTACTATGCTCTTGGTAATGTGTTTTTCTTAGGTAAAAGCATGGCTTTGTATTTGTGAGAGTTAGTTTCTCCCCCCTCTTTAGATGGGTAGTACTATATCTTCCTCTTATAGAGTTTCAATTTTACATTTGTTAGATACGTGATCATACTATTCATTGATTGCACTGTAGGCTTTTCACAGATGTCAATTCTTCTAATATGATCTATGGCAATAGATAAATGTTTTCCACAATAAATTTTTATTATTTCTTAATAACCGTGTATTATAGTAAATAGAATCCATAACTATCATCACAATGTATTTCATATCTCTAGTATTCCATATTTATAATAGTGAAGATCTTATATTATTTATTATTTTAATTATAAGTAATAATTTATGGGGTTTGAAATTAGATTAAGAAAATTTTACACCGCCAAAAAATTTGGCACATGACATTTTTTAGCTTCAGAAGGTTTTGTTTTGAGATATATATATATATATATATATATATATATATATATATATATATATACATTATAATTTAAATGTAGTCCTTTGTTTATGTGGTGTTCTAAGAAACCTTCTATGTTCTAGTGGCGCACCTAAATTTATTCCTTCATTTTAGCTTATTTTTAAAATTTAAACATTAATTTATAATGAAAATTTTCAAGATTTTATATGCAATGATGAATGAAAAACAAAATCTTTATGCTTTACAATTATTATTTATAAAAATTGATACTCAATCATTAATTTAGGACACATTTATCATTTTGACAAGTTTCATAATTATGTGTTGAGTAAATTAAAGAAAAAATCAAATACATATTGCAATTGCAATATATTTTCCAAATGAATAAAGTCACTACACTAAAACCCACCCAAAAAGAGGTGCCATATTTGCTCCCTTCTTTTTTACGTATGTTTAAATTTTAAAATTTGTTATGTTACTTCAATAATATTGGGTTTGTACACTATGAATGAGATTAAACTTATAATAGAAAAATGCAAAAATATTGAGTTAATTATTGGCCAATCAACATGAAATTGTGAATTGTTTATGCTTTAATTTTCTTGTTATATATTATATCAAAATATGAATGATTGCAAGGCTAATATTTTGTAGAGATTCAAGTATCACCATTGTTTGCTAAATTAAGAATTTCTCTATTGCATGCATATGAGGGTATTCAACGAGAGATTGAAGGATTATATACAATCAATGATCAAACCCATAATTTGTGTGTTTTATAATTAACTAAGTCCATTTGATTCTATATTCTAATTAAATTTTATTTATATTATATTATTTCATGTTGATGTATAGACAATATGTATAGGAGATTGGCTAGTTTGTTATTTAGCTAACTGGAGGGGGGGGGGCAGGGATAAGTTGTTTTTATACCTAGAGTGAATTATTTAATGAAGTCATATTAAGAGTCACAAAGAATAAAATAACTCTAATGAAGTCAATTAGGTTATCTATGTGAAAAAGATTGAGTAGCTAAAACTCCTAAAAGCATTAGAGTGCATTAAATATATGTAAATGTCATAATTAAAAAGGTATTTACAAGTGAAGCTCTATATTATAATTTAAATCTTGTCCTTTGCTTATGTGGTGTTCTAAGAAAACTTCTATGTCCATGTAGCGCATCTACATTTATTCCCTCCTTTTAGCTTATTTTTATATTGTACATTCATTTATACTGAAAATTTTCAAGATTTTATACTCAATGATGAATAGAAAACAGAATCTTTACACCTTACAATTATATCCAATCTTATTTCTTTATAAAAATTGTTACTCAATCATTAATTTATGAACATTTATTATTTTGACAAGCTTTATCAATATGTGTTGACTAAAATCAAATAAAAAATCAAATCTATGTTGTAATTACAATATACTTTCCAAATGAAAAAAGTCAACACACTAAAATCGAACCAAAAAGTGGCGTCATGTTTGCTCCCTCCTTTTTTACATATTTTTAAATTTAAGAATCTGTTACTTCAATAACATTGGGTTTGATAAAGAAAATAGAATGTATAATATAATTGAAATATTTTTTCAAATGAAAGGAAGTGTCACATTAAATCCTGCCTAATTAACCCCTTAGAATCATTCCCCCAATTTCCTACTTTTCAAATTTAAAATAATCCATCCAAAATTTTCATCTTTTTATTCAAAATTTAAAGTCCATACACATCCCTTAGTTTCTTTACTAATGATTTATTTATATGGAGAAAGCCTAACAGAATTAAATATTCTTTTATGTGTAAGTTTTATATGTGATGATCTCCACGATCTTGCTCTTTCTTCCCCAAAAGGTTTCTCTTTTTATTTGGCTAGAGAGAGATAAGTGAGGATTTACTATCGAGTCTGAACTCAAGGCAAAAGATTCACTTGGGCATGATACCCTATTTCATTCTAATATTTTGTACATCTTTTTGCTAGAAGATGTACTATTTATGGGTAATAGAAGAGGATGATGATAGAGAGAGAACGGCGATGGGCGATGGGCTCTGGGCTCAAATACCATTAAAAACGGTGAGTTTGCACTCTTTATTTCACCTATGCAAAATGAATTTCATAATTCAGGCACATCTGTTTTGGTTGGAAATAGTGAGTTATACACATGTAGTGTGATACACAACTTCTATTATTTTTTTAATGTAGAATTTGTTAATTTATTTATTTGAGTTTCCTACATGTACATTGTGAATGAGATTAACATTTATAAAAGAAAAAAGCAAAAATGTTGAATCAAATTGTTGACCACTCAACATGAAATTGTGAATTGTTTATGCTTGAATTTTATTATTATATTATATAAAAATATAGATGGTTGTATGGTAAATATTTTGTCCAGCAAATTAAAGACCCAGACATGAACATGTAGAGATTGAAATATCACCATAGCTTGCTAATTAAGAATTTCTCTATTGCATGCATATGAAGGTATTCAACATGAGATTGAATGACTATATACAATCAATAATCAAACCATAATTTGTGTGTTTTTTACAATTAAATTTTTTCCATCCGATTCTATATTCTAATTAACTTTTATTTAGATTATATTCTTTGATGTAGAGGTATAGACGGTATGTATATGAGATTGGTTAGTTTTGTTATTTAGCTAATTATTTTTTATTTCTTATTCTTACCTCCCTTTTTTTGGAGGGGGGGTGGAGGGCAGGGATAAGTTTTATTATATGCCTAGATTGAATTATTTGATGAAGTCATATTAAGAGTCAAAAAGAATCAAATAACTGTAATGAAGTCAATTAAGTTATCTACAGAAAAAAAAATTGAGTAGCTAAAAGCATTAGAGTACATGGAATATATGTAAATGTCATAATTAAAAACATATTTACAAATGAAGTTGTAAGAAAATATTTTAATAATTTAAAGAACCTTAACCGGCATATTGGTAAGAAATCAACACTAATGTAAAGGTGTCCATCGCAGATAGGATTAACTATCATGAGGCCTACTCTTACCGAATTATACATTAGAGATATGTGGGTACGAAAACAAGTTCAAAATAAATGGAAAAAGTTGGGTGATAAACTGGTAATATTGCTTTAAATTTTATATTTTTAAAACGGTATGGAAATATATAATAGAGGCATAAATGCGAAGTGTTTTGTACGCAAACATTTCAGAATTGTCGACATTGCTAACTGCTTAGTCAACTTAGGCACAAATGTTTCAATATTAAGGAACCTAATGATAGTCGTCTTTAAAACTTGGACACCGGTAGTCACTCCTTTGGAAGCATTTGATATCATTAATTTAACAGTGAGAAATAGCTCCTAACATTCCAACTTTGGAGGGATTTAATTTCTTTAGTCCAAGGATCATTTGCGGTTGTAATTTTTTATACAATTTCAAATGATGTTACCCCTAAAACAATACAAATATATGAAATTTAAGTTGCATACATTCATCTTGAAATTCAAATTACTTAAACTATTTAATTTCAAATTACCCTCGACTCAAGAATATAGGAGCCCCCAAAGTTGATATCGTTGGGAGTTATTTTTTAAACTTGGATTAAGGCTAATATCCACAGAGTTGGATTAATGATGTCCAGAAAACAAAAAAAAGCAAATTGAAATTGGAATTGAGAGATTCTCAAAAAATAGGCTTAACTCTAAAATTGAAAGTTTTTGAACCAAAAAACAAATAAACAAATTTTAAATTGAATATTGTTATTTTTCTTAACTTCTTAGCAATATTCAACAAAAGTTTAAATGAATTGTAATTTGAATTACTACTTATAACTTTTATTGTTGTTGCTCAATGATCAAAATTTTTCATTTTCAAATTCCTATGCATTAGTGCAGACACAAACTACTAGACAATAATTTATGTGGCTGTTACATAGAGAGAGAGAGAGAGAGAGATGTATCCTTTATTCGTAAAAAAAGAAAAAGAAAAACAAATAAGCTCAAAGGAGAATGAAAAGGAGAAGCAATTCGGCGTGGCCACTCTCTGGGCAAATCGCTATAAATTCCAGCAGGCCAAGGTCTCCTTTCTTCTGTGACTCTCCCCTGCTCTGTTGCCTCCCGGAAGAAGCGGGAAGGTATTTCGAGGGTTTTCTAATTCCGGGGTGAATTGAAGGGGTTCACCTCCTATACACCCTAGTTGGACTTTAATTAACACCGGCGCTTTCAAGTCCGATTCTTCGAACAGCCATGGGTTCCGGTGAGAAAATTTTATCCGTTTTTCCTGCTGCTTTATCGCTTATTTGGCTTGGTTCATACTTTGAAGCATTTTACATTTGATCTTTCTTTTGGTATTTGTGGCAGATGCGGATATGGAAGATTATGGATTCGAGTACTCCGATGATGATGGAGAAGAGCAGGATGTCGACATTGAGAATCAATACTATAATTCCAAAGGTTACCTTCCTTTTCTTCTCTAGTCCTCTAGTTTTTGCTGCTAATTTTGGATTATTTTCTTGGATCTTTTGAATTGTCTACTGAATTTAGTATGCTGTTTTCGAAAATCGAAAGTACGTGTGCTGGGCTTTGAGGAGGTCTCCATTATGCTGAGAGTAGTTGGATGGCATTTCCCTTCATCTCATATTGACGTACCTGAGAGGGGGAGGGGGTTATGGGAGCTTATAATACTGCCTGTGTCTCTTATTGATGGTGCTAAAGCTCTGTAGAATTATGTTTCCTTTAGGAAGATGAGAAATTGGTTTTTTTTTTTTTATTAGTTCGTCGTGAATTTGTCTTAGAGTTAAATATAGTCTTGGGCACAAAGGATAGGGCCATATACTAACCCCCAGTATGATGCAATCACTTTCTTATTATATCTGGCTTATCGTAATAGGGAATTCTAAAGCGCCCTAAGATTTGTAGCGGTGTGTCTTGTACGAACTGTTTGAAAATTTTGAGCTGTATGGCAGTTGGAGGCAGAAAGGGATAGCTTTGTTCCTTTTTGAGTGGTTTTGTTTGAGTAATACGTTCCTAATATGGGCTCTGGGCCAGCTACCCATGGGCGCTTCTGTAATAGGAGACATGTTGATTCCTTAGTGGGGTAATCAGCTTAAGATTGGATTAAGGTGAATTACTGAATTGATGGATTTTCTTCCTCTTTCTCAATCCCCAGTGGGGATAGTGGTGACTAGTAACATGACTGGTAAAACTGCGGAATCATCCGATCCTTCAACTCCCAGCTTTTGAGTGTAGTCTAGCTTTAGCCTGTAGGATGGTTGAAAAGCATTAGGTGAGAGGCATCGATGCCATAAAGCTTGGACTCAGGCAGTTTAAAAGGCTATACTTGAACGGATCAGCATTTGTTCTTCTTTAAGATGGACTTTGCAGAATCTCATACTTGTTTACTGAGATTATCTCATAATGACTGCCTTCAGTCCTTAATGATTTGAAGCTGTGATTGCTCCTATATTTTGTCTGTAGAGCAAGTTCATCTTGGCTAGTATTGTGTAGTTTGCCTTGGCCAAAACTTTTTAAAAATAAAAGGACGCATGAGGTGTAAGTAATCCATCATTGTTGTTATTAGCTATCAAGGCTCTACCACTATAAAACAAGGGCTCATTTTGTGCAGTTTAAAGTGAGGCATAGCATATGCATCATGTGTAGTTGATGACTTGATGTGAATAAAGAAAAGCTTTTCTTCATGCTCTTATAGCTCTCTTTTGATGTGGTATTGTTTCAAATCTTCTCATTCTATCAGAATCAGAAGGGCCATGAGATCTCTACTATGTTAGACATTTGCGCCCTATCCAAATTCCAAAAGGACAAAGAGAACAGTGGTGCTATAATTCGATAAAGTTGAGACACAGGTGCTATAGAAGGCACCACTTCAATGGAGCAGGCATTAGCTCTTTAAAATGGACTCTTCTTCACATATGTGGCTGTTCTCGTTGTTTGCCAAATTTTTCTCACAATTACTACTTTGAGATACTTAATAATACGAAGCTATCATATTTACCATAATACGTAGTTGCTGCAAATGAAGTGAAAGAAGGGCTTTTTTAGAAGGTACCTTATTTTTCTATGTTGTTTGAGAAACTCTCGTACTATGGTTGTAGAGCAAGTTTTTACCTTGTACCATATAATTAGGGTGTACACTCTATCCTAATTCTTTATTAAAAGAGAAGCCCACATAGGGAATTATTTACTGTTATTCTAAGGATATATGCTTTCCTGCTTTGTTAAAGTTCCAGAGCAGAGGTATTCCCTAATTATACAGCACTAGTTAAAAACTTATTCTGCAACCATCCTACAAGCGTTGCATGAACAAGTGCAGAAAAATATAATATCAAAACCAAAAAAATGACTGTTTTGTGCTAGCTTGAAGAAACTACGTATTGGGGTAACCCTGATAACTTCATATTATTCAGCACTGAAACAGTCATTTTTTTGGTTTTGATATTATATTTTTCTGCACTTGTTCATGCAACGCTTGTAGGATGGTTGCAGAATAAGTTTTTAACTAGTGCTGTATAATTAGGGAATACCTCTGCTCTGGAACTTTAACAAAGCAGGAAAGCATCTTGATAGTATGCTACATTTCTACAAAATGAGAGCCTAATCATGAAGACCTTCATTTGCATTGGATCCAATGTACCTATCTGAGGCATTGTATGGAGATCATGTGCAGTATGACCTGATAAGATCATAAGAGTATATAAGAAAGGTTTTCTCCATAGTCCATCTTATTGTAGTTCTTTTCCCTTGGTGTAGTTTCAATGTTTCATTATGTTGATATCATTAGTTTCAATGTTTCATTGTATGGAGATGCCACTTCAATGCTTTAAAGATTATTTTATTAAGGCTCTCTATTTTTGGGACAAAGGGATCTTTTGTTACTCTTCTCTTGATCTCTTAGATTTTGTGGATACTGTGTATATGGGATGTGTATAGCCTTATGTAGGATGCTTTCTTTGCATCCAACCTTTTGTTAATGAAATATATTTTTCTTTTCCTGATCAAAAAAATGAGTCACCCTGATCATATACCTAGATAGAATAAGAGATCTTTGCTCTGTTAGAGGTAAATAAATGTGTGCATTATCTGCCTCCTCCTGCCTTGGGGGAGGGAAGGAATGGGTCCCACCCTTTCCATTAGTTCACTTCATAATTTTCTTCAAATGATTTCATTTAGCATTGTGATCTCTGACCATCTAGTTGTGTATATGAGACAAATTGTCAATGAGAAAATGATATATAATTATGCTATTCACATGAGAGATATTTCTGCAGTAGCTACTTCCATTTGAATGCTATTTCCTGGTTGATGTCCTTTTTGTCAGGTTTGCTTGAAACTGATCCTGAAGGTGCTCTTGCTGGTTTTGCTGAGGTAGTTCGTATGGAACCAGAGAAGGCAGAATGGTGAGTATGGAAGCCTGTTGTTTCTATTGACCATTTAAAATAGCGTACATACTTGTCTTGTAGCTGTGCACTTCAGGCTTGAATTGTATGCTCTTTATTCCAAGGTGAATTGATTTAGTGAATGTGAATGCCCTCAGCAATTAAAATGAAGAGTACAATTTTCCTCTAGGAGCAAGTGGTTTATTACCAAAGGGAAAACCCAACAGGACAACAATGCGCTGCTATGGACTGGAGTGGCTTACCGTGAATGTTGATTCAATTATGTTTGTCCGAGTAAGAATGGGCCTAGGAAACATGGTGATTTGGATAAGGGCAATGTGCACTTGTTTCTTTGAAGATGATTGGTGAACTTTTGTTATTAACAGTTTTTGCTAGCGGTTTCATATTGTTTTCTGATCTTGTACTATGTTCTTAGGGGATTCAAAGCACTTAAACAAACGGTAAAGCTTTACTACAAGCTAGGAAGGTATAAAGAGATGATGGAAGCATATAGGGAGATGTTGACTTACATCAAATCAGCCGTGACAAGAAATTACAGCGAGAAGTGTATAAACAACATAATGGATTTTGTTTCTGGGTCAGCCAGCCACAATTTTGATCTTCTGCAAGAGTTCTACCAAACTACTTTGAAAGCTCTTGAAGAGGCAAAGAATGAGGTTAATGCTCATTGTTGCAACATTTAGGCATTCAGCCACTCATTAATACATCGTTTCTACTACTTGGTCTCTGATTTTTTTTTTGGGGGGGGGGGTGTCCAGAGACTATGGTTTAAAACTAATCTAAAGCTCTGCAAGATCTGGTTTGACATGGGCGAGTATGGGCGCCTGAATAAGGTATTATTGGATGATTTTCATCATTTGAGGTCAAAAAAAGTGACATGGATTTCTAATGCCTTATATTTGAATATAACAGATCTTGAAGGAACTTCACAAATCATGTCAGAAAGAAGACGGTACGGATGATCAGAAGAAAGGGACACAGCTGCTGGAGGTTTATGCAATTGAGATTCAAATGTATACAGAGACCAAGAACAACAAGAAACTCAAGGTGAGGTTGATCCATCTTGACTTACATGGTTGCCCTTAATGCAACAATCTAAGTTTTCTATGCTTTTTATTCAGGATTCCATTCTGTTTATGATTAAAACCTGAGGTCTTTCTTTGAAAATGTGATGTCTTTCTTTGGAACTACCTTTGTTTCCTCTTTTTCCTTTTTCGATAAAGTTGAAAAGGAGACCGGGCAAAATGGAGCGAGTGGCTATGTTGCTCGGACTTGGGTACGGCATGTCGGACATGGGTACAACTCCGTTTGTCTGACCCGGCATAAGCAATGGTTGAAGACACGGGGATCCATGCCCAAAAATTGGACACGGGTATTGAGCCACGGGTGCTTTAGAGACACGGGTACCGGGATACGGCTTAAGTATATTTTTATATCTAAAAATTGGATAATATCAGCCTTAAATATAATTAGGAATTGTATCAGCCTTAAATATAATTAGAAATAGTGTCAGCCTTGGATATAATTGCAGTTTGGTTGTATTAATTGAAGAGTTTATTAGATGGACAACTAGGCATGACAAAACCAAAAAGAATCTCATCCCGTTATAAAAATTTAAAAAAAGGAATATGGGCTTGTGGCACAAAAGTCCATCCTGTGCAATAAGAGAGAGTTTTGGCCTTTGGTCTTGGTCAAGGCCTAATCCTTCAGCTTGTTGAAAAATGAGAAGGCAAGACCCGAGCTGCTTTAGATAGAAAAAGAAACAAAGGCTTTTTTGCCCTCTTTTCTGCTCCTGGCCTGCCTTTCCTCCTTCAATGGCTTCATCGACCTCTTCAAATCAATTAAGTTCCAGTATGCTGTATGCCCCACACTTGCTCTTCACTTCTCTTCCTTCCTTTGCTCGCTTCTTCCCTTTACCCGATTTCTAGAACTTGCCGTGTCCGAGTTTAAACTGCCTTGTCTGACCCGGATTCTGTGTCGGTACCATTGTTGTGTCATGTTGACATGGGTACAGCAGGTGAATGAACATCATAGGCAAGTGGATAGAATAGGAGTTAGCTATATTTTGGATTCCAATACAGGAGAGTTGTTTTTCTTCTGTTTGGTTTTTGTGAGAGAGACGTAAATTATGTTGCTCCTCCCATGAACATTACATTTGAAGTGTGTAAGCAAAGTAGGCCTTAGTTTTCTAAGTTAGTATGTTGCCAAAGTTCCCAAGGACAATTTAAATACATAGCTGTTTGACTATTGCCTTCACCGAAACTTTACAGCAATCATATAATTGATAATCACATCAAGAAAATGCTAACAGGTAGACAATGTAGTGGCACTACATATACTTGTTGGTATAACCTATGTTACTTGGATGCTGGTTCCAAATATGAATGTGTATCTAAAGTGTCAGAGCTGGCTTCAAATTCAAATCAATGCCTTGAATTCCTGCCATAGCAAGTTGTACGGGTTCAGATGTATCAGCCTCAATTTTGGTAATGGATTGCGTACTACTAGTAAAGGAGTTGAACAGTTTTTGAGGCATTTTGCTATAGCTTACTATAATCCAACCTGAAAAAATTGTTACAAAGTGACTTTGTTGTCTAAAGAATGGACATATGTTAGATTGGACTATTGTCATGGAATTGAAGTGTCCAAGTGTTTTGGTTGCCACACAAGTATGTGATGGTTGAGGCGAACGTAGAGTTGAGTAACATAGAGAAGGACAATTCTGTTCCATATTTTTCTAGAGAAAAAAAGTTGGATTATTTGATTAAAATTTGGGGACAGTTGGTCAAACTTCCTCAACCCTAAGGTCTGTAGCCCTGAAATAATTGGTTTTTGGTTTGCTGAATTTGGGCAATTTCAAGTTTTGGTTGAACATTGTTGTCCAAAACCCTAAATTTTCATGTGGTCTTGAGTTCGGAGAACTTTTGCCAAGTCTAAATAAATGCCTGGAGAGTGTCAGAAAGGGCTGTCATTGTTCTGGAGTCTCTGTGTACATGTGAGAGCCTTTTTGGGGGGGGGGGTGGGTGGGTGGGAGAGATATAAGCACATATGACTTTGAGTATCCATGCTGGCCGTGAGGGCTGCTGAAATAATAATGTTACTAACGAATTGGGAATTTTTGTTTTGTGACTGTTAATGATGCATGACAAGAATAGAGGAAGAAAATACAGATATGGAGTATTAGGAAATATTCTGCCTCTAAGGAATCTTTTTCCTTATTATTTTTGTATTTTATTTTATAGCATATTTAAAAGCATCCAAAAAAAGAGATTTATTAGTATTTACTATTTAGCGAACTTTGGTATCCTAATCTATTAGGATTATATCAGGTTAGTATTTTTATCCTTATCTGTAGTGTTCAATATCTTCTAGTCTCCTTATGTCATTAGGACTCTTATCTATATAAACCTACTTATGTATCGGGGAAAATCAGCCTTGAATGATTATTGAATCGAGTTAAGTGAATTTAATATTTCTCTGTGTGAGAATTGTTCCGGCTGGTAGGAATTGTTCTCAGAGCGTCCTATATGACTTAGGTATTCATATATCTTTGTCGATCTAGCTGCTGCCAATTTTCGTTCTTTCTTCTATTGCCTTTATTCTAGATTTGCCGCATAAGAAAAAAAAATCAAAATATGTATTTCAGATTCCAGATCTCCTATTGTCTAGATTAGCTTGCTACCTTTCAAATTTGTGCATGAAGTTTTTGTTTTGTTTGGGTAAAGATTGCTTGCACCGATAAATGGGTTGGTGTGATAAGAACCATTGAGCTGTATTTGTGATAATCCATTCTCGTTATGAACGAAACTTTGAAGATCAAATGGTTGTGGAGGTTTGCAAAGGAGGATGATGCCATGTGGAAAAATGTGATCAAGGCAAAATATGGGATATATGAGTTTGGTTGGTGGAGTAACAAGAGTTCTTATCCTCACGGTGTTGGTTGTTGGAAATCTATCTTAGCAGGTCTTAAGTGTTTCAAATCTTTAATGCATTTTGAGGTGAAGGATGGCTCGAGGGTGTTATTTTGGCATGATGTTTGGTGTGGGGATCGACCTTTAAAGACTCTTTTTTCCGATCTTTTTAGGATGACTTATTTGAATTATGCCACGGTAAAAGAAGTAATTTCTTGGAATGACGACACTAGCCAATGGAATTTGACTTTTGTGCGGAGTCTTGATGATTGGGAAGAGGACAATATTTGTAATTTGTTGGCCGTACTTGCTGGCAAAGAGGTTTTGTCCCAGGGCAAGGATGAGATTGTGTCGCCACTAAACTCTAAGGGATCCTTTAGAGTCAAGAGTTTTTGTTCCACACAATTTGACGCCTTGGATGGTTGTGATTTTGCTGCTAAGTCCATTTGGAAGTCTGAAGCTCCCACAAAAGTGTTTCTTTGCTTGGGCAGCCACCTTAGGCAAGATTCCTATAGATGACATGCTTAAAAGAAGAAATTTTAGAGGTCCAAGTAGATGCTCCATGTGTTTGAATTAGAGGAGGAAGAACCTGCGGATCATCTCCTTGTACATTGTTGGTGGGTTTCTTCGTTTTGGGATTTCTCTCTCTCTCTCTCTCATGGGGATTAGTTGGGTTCAACCTTCTAATGTGAGAGATCTGGTAGTCGCTTGGATGAGAAGGATGAACAAGAGTTGGGTACTTGGGTCCGAAGAGTTTGGAACATGGTTCCTTGGGCTATTTGGTGGGCTACTTGGAAGGAGAGAAATCGTCAAATTTTTGAGGACAAAGTCTTGTTGTTTTAAGATTTTAAGCGCTATTTTTTGAGGTTGTTGTATAGTTGGAGTGCCGAGCGCAGTGGTAACAAAAATTTAAATTTTTTAGCTTTTGTCGATTGCATTATGGATGAGAGCTGAAGGGTATAATGTTTTTGTATTTGTTCCTTTTGTGCATGGGTGACATCTCCTTGGTTTCCATTTAATATACCTCTTGATTTACTTACCCCCCCCCCCCCCCAAAAAAAGAACTCCTTGCTACAACGAATGTTCTGGACCAAGTTTTTTCTTGTGGGAATGCAGAAAACATTGCCAAATTTCGGGCAATGGGTATTTTTTATGCTCAAGAGAATTTTTACTCCTGTGGTTATGCTATTAATGCTTTCTGTAAGCTTCAAGGGCGTCAAATATACGAAGATTGTTGTAAACTTGATCTTTACTTTTCTAATGAGTTCATATGAGGTTTTTGGCCCTAAATTCCTAGGTATATGCTGGATTAGGAACCTCCTAGAGCTCCTTTGATTCCTTGGTGGTTTCCCACTGAAGATTTAGGGTTTCATCTTCAGAGCTTTCTAGGAAACCACTAAGTTGTTATTTAGATGAGAGTCATATAACTCATGATGGGGGAGCATACACTAAGGAAGACGAAGGTGAAACTGAGAAAGGGTAGTCTATCAAAGAGGAGGTGCAAATAGCAAAGGACTTAATTCACCAAGTTGCTTCCTCTCAATCATATGTGGATGTAGCTGTTAATATGGGAATGTTCATTCCAGAAGAAGCCTTGAAAGAAGAAGCTAACAAAGAGCTTACACAAGCAGAGGATCATCATGGCTGGGACAACATCATCTCACATGATGATATTGGCTTTGATTCAGATGCTAGTGACGCACCTGATGAGGGGATTTTTATTTCAGATAGTAAAGATGAAAATTTTGCAGGGAAAGTCGACAGTGAGGATCTCTAAGCATAGTGGTATTCAGTACATATATTATATACTAATAATTATTCGAATACCTCTGGAAGCTACTTTCCTGACATCCATCATGAATCTATGCCAGAACAAATGCAACAAGAATTTCATGCGAATCAAGTGGAGGGAAGGCATGTTGAATCTTTTATCCTTGGTCTTTGTTTTCGAAAAAAATATTCATCATCCTGTATTCAAATGGTTCTCAATGAAAGATATTAAGGCTTGGGTTTCAACACAAGTGGAAGGAAATTAAATCACTTCTTTCCTCTTCATCCCTGTCTCCTTACTGTTTTGAAACTTATGGTCAAGTTTTATTCAGCTGTGGGAGAATGATGCATTAAAAGAATAAAGGAAGAAAACATAGATATAGAGTAATAGGAAATATTCTATATTGAAGGAGGTTTTTATGCTTTCTTATTACTTTGATATTTTGTTTTATAGCATATTTTGGAGTATCCAAAACAAAGAGATTCCTTAGCATTTTTGCGAGATTGCATGTCCTTATCTTCTAGGGTTATATCAGGTTAGTATTTTTATCCTTATATCTAGTATTCAATATGCTCTAGTCTCTTTATGTTAGTAGGACTCTTATCTATATACACCTACTTATGTGTCATGGAAAATCAGCCTTAAATTATTGTTGAATTAAGTTGAGTGAATTCAATATTTTTCTGTGTGAGAATTTTCCCATTAGGAATTGCTCTAAGAGTATCCTACACCAACTATTCCTTTTTGTGGGAATTGCTCTCAAAGTAGCCTACATTAGTTAGTTTGCAGTTTGCATGGTCTTTTAATAGCAAAGGTCTGATAGTGGCAATGCACAGATGATTAATTAGTAAAATTTTTTCCGGGTTTATATTGACCATGAATAGACTTCAATGCATGACATAATGATAATAATAGAAATTATGAACTGCCCGAAGCTGCTGTTGATGCGTTTCTTGTTCTGAGTATGTTCTGTTGTGTTTTTTTTCCCCTAGAGTTGCATTATATGGTAATTGGCGAATGCGTTTTTTTACTTCCATTGGACTTTAAGGGTCGCTGTTTTCTTTTCTTGTAGACTTTGTGTTGTGTGAAATTGTATTAACTATCAAGTTATTTTTGATTTTCTGGTGGTTATGTGTGTGGACCTATACGTATAGACTTTGGTTTGTGTGGAATCGTATGAACTATCCAGTTATTTCCCATTTTCTGGTGGTTATACGTGGTGACCTGTGCCTTTGAACGAATAAAGCGCGAGCTGTGTGTCTGCTACTTGGCATTTGTTTGGCCTAACTTTTAGAAAAAACTGTTTTGTAGAGTTAGTTTTTCTGAAACCTATGTTTGGACAAGTTATAGAGTGTTTGGCATAATTTAGAAAACAAATGTTCTCCCTTATCAAAAAAGAAAAAGAATAAAAGCTTTTGAAAAATTGAGATGTTTTTCCCTTATAGAACTTTATCCTTTGTTTTCAATTTTATCTAAATTTTGTTTTACTGTTTCTGTTTTGAGTCTTGTTTTAGTTATCTTTTCATTAAAGCATGGGATCGATGAACATGCTATACCTCGAGATGAGAGGGAAGATAAAGACAAGACATCATCTTCATTTTTTTTCAACCATGTGTTCGAAAAACGATAATGCAAAACAAATTGAGTCTATTGTTGCCTACTTTTGAGGGGGAGAGAGAGAGTGTGTGTGTATGTGTGTGTGAGGGAGAGGTGTGGAAAATGGTGAAGATATCCAACAAAAGAAAGAAGGTTGAGAGCTGGTCTTGTATTGTAAAATCAAGGGGTAATAAGATCATAGCCTTATCCTTATCCCAAAAAAAAAAAATAAAATTAAAACATTAATCATGATGATGGTCAGTGACACTATTATACCCCTCTCTCTTTGCAGTGATTAGCACTACCCCCTCTCTCCAGGTGCCTCTCTAGGTGGCCGGTGAAGTTCAGGGTGCCCGGAGTGGTCATCGGAGGGTTACCTGAGGTCCGGTGGACCATGGGTCTCCGAGATCCGCCAGCCGTCCCCTTCGTCGGTTGTTTTTGGGCTTGCTCGGGACTCCCCTGTTGTTTTCTTTAGATCTGTGCACCGTGGAAGGATAAGATGCTTTCTGGTCAAGGAGCTGGGTTGGCCGGCAGTTTCTATCACCGCCGGCAAGTTCTATGGCGGTTTTCCGGCAGTCGAAGTCTCGCCGGAATTTCCCCAATCCATTTTGTCCGGCGCGGAATCAACTTTTCTGTCCTTTGGTGGTGCTGATGTCTCCAGCCAGCCACAGGTGAGTGGTTTTTTGTGTACTTCTCGTTTTCTCCTTCCTGGGAATTGTTTGGTAGCAATGGGTTTTGTTCTTATCGTTTTGTGGGCTGACTTCCTCCGGCTATGTTGCATTGCCCTGATTCTCTGTCATTTATGCCTTTGTGAGGGTGGAAGGGAAGTTCCTGGAAGTGACCGGGGGTGGTGGAGGCCTTTTCCCTTTTAAAGTTGTTGGGGCCAGTAGAAGGAAAATGTCATTTATCCGGATGAGCTTTCAGGAATTTCGATGGGTGGCAGTACAAATGGTTCGCTTCTGTTTCTCAAAGGGAGAACCATTGTGGTTGAAAACTTTTAGGTGGGGTCAGAGCTGTCTTTCTCCTCAACTGAGAAAGAATAGCAAAGGTAGATTCATTGTCCTCTCTCTTTTGGGTAATGGTGGGTAGGCTAGGGAAGTGATCTTTCCTGAGGGTGCTAAGGCAGAGGGCTGGTTTGGGGTGACAAAGATTCTTAAGGAGACTTTGATTGAGGGTCATAAGAAGCCATCTCCTCTGCTAAGGAATGCTTCTATTCCCTCCAGGTTTCTGGTGAGCAGGGATAGGTCTTTTGCTAATGTTGTTCGAGGTCATCTGGGTGGCTCCCCTCATTCACCTTTGATGTGATGGAAGTGTAGGGATTGTGGTTCATGGGATGTTTGTGCAGCTGTGATTGGCGAAGATCATAATGTTAGTGGTAATGTGTTGAAGCAGAAGGTCTCCTTCAAGGATAATGTACATGATATGTCAGTGTCTCCTTGTAAGAAGAGTGGTACTAAGGAGTTTTTAGAGGCTTCTTTTCCCTATGTTAATCAATTCCAAGTGTTGAAAGATGTTTTGGAGAACTGTCACTCCTCTGTGTGCGAGTGTAGCTCACACTGTAGTTGTTCGTACGCCTAAGGATCCTAGAATCACATCTGAATGTGGTGGAGGAGCAGCATCATCCTGCAGCTCGTTCACCAGCTACGAGTGTGCTTGTTTACTCTCGTAGGAAGAAGCTTCAAAAGACTAATCTCGTTGATGCTAGGTCGGGCTCTCTTATTATACAGGAGGTGGGAGGGCCTTCTTTGTTTGAGGAAGCTTTGCATCCAGCTCACACTCAAGGTTTAGATGGTGCTGCTTTGCTCGGTTCTAGTTATTCAGGGAATGTTAGTGAAGGTTTTGCGTGGGTCTTGGAAAGAATGATCTTTTTTTTTTGTAAGAAGTTGGATCTAGCCATTGAAGGTAGAGAAATCCATTGAAGGTAGAGAAATGGAGTTGCTCTCTTTTCTTGCATCGTTGGAAGCGAATAGAATGAAAGGTGATTAGTTGGTTGAAGAGAGCATGGGGATGCAGTTGATAGGGATAGGTCGAATGGGGCCAGTTAATGTGCTTGCTTGGAATGTCGGGGGCTCAATTGTCCAAATAAGCGAAGGGATGTTAAGTGGGTGTTACATACTTTTGCTCGATGTTGCCATTCACCAAGAATCCAAGTTGGAGGTTGTTAGTCGTCCGATAGCGATTAGTCTGTGGGGTCGTCGCCTGATTGAGTGGCTTTACCTACCTTCAGTGGGTCGTTTAGGAGGCGTTATTGTCATTTGGGATCCTCAAGTCTTGGAGCTTGGTGACTCTTGCACTGTGTCGTTTTCTATGTGTTGTAGGGTTAAGTCTTTGGAGGACAATTTTGAGTGGGGTTTGATTGGGGTATATGGGCCTAATGACGACCATATGTGATTGGCTTTATTTGAGGAGTTGTCGTTCTTTATGTCTTCTTGGGACATTCCGTGGTGTTTGGGTGGGGATTTTAATGTCATTAGGCTTCCTTCAGAGAGATCCATAGGTGGTCGGTTGTTTTGGGCAATGAGAGAGTTCTCTAGTTTTATTGATTCTTGAAATCTTGTTCACCCTCCGTTGGAAGGTGCATGCTTTACTTGGTCCAGCCATGAAGAGGTTCCTCTGCTATCTCGCATTGACCGATTTCTCTTCTCGGTTGAGTGGGAAGATCACTTCCAGCGGATTCATCAAGTTATCCTTCCGAAAAATCACTTCGGACCATTTTCCCATTCTTCTGTTGGTTGGGGAAGTCTCTAGAGGTAGACGTCCTTTTAAATTCGAGAATATGTGGCTTGAGGCAGATGGCTTTAGTGACCTTGTCGAATCTGTTTGGGATGAACTGGATGTTACTGGCCCCTCGAGTTTTGTTTTGGCAAAGAAACTCAACTTTTTAAAGACTAAACTGAAACAATGGAACAGGGAAGTGTTTGGCCATCTAGAGTTTAAGATGGTTAGTCTGGTGGAAAAGTGAAGCTCTTAGATGAGGAGCACCAACAGTCTCTCATGGGCGGATAGATTTGAAAGATTGGGAGTTAAAAAAGAACTCTCTATGGTGTAAAGATCCGTTGATATTTATAGGCGCCAAAGAGCAAAGCAACAGTGGATTGAGGATGGTGACCTCAATACCAAATTTTTCCACTAGGTGGCAAATAAGAGAAGAAAGTTTAATGCTATGCACAAAATTAAAGTGAATGGCGAGCTTTATGTTGATGCTGCCTCAGTCAATAATGTTGTTCACTTCTATGAGAATCTATATCATGAAGATCAACTATCAAGGATTTTTCTTGATGGTATCGTTTTTGTCTCTATTAGCTTTGATGATGCTAGTGATCTTGAAATTTTTTTTACTGAAGATGAAGTTTGGAGTGCCATCTCTGAGTTAGGCAACGAGAAAACTCCAGGGCCAGACAGTTTCAATATAGCCTTTTCCCAGCATTGTTGGTCTATTGTCAAGGGGGAGATTATGAGAGTTTTTGCACTTTCATAATAAAGATGTTTTTGAGAAAAGTTTAAATTCTACTTTTATTACTTTGATTCCCAAAGTGGCTGGCGCAGATGATATTAAAAGTGGCCTATGCAGATGATATTCCCAGTCTTTTAGGCCCATCAGTTGTCGGAAAAACACATTTATTATGAAAGTCAGCAAAATAATAAAAGTGGTTGGCACAGAAGAACTCAATCTTCATGTGTGGGCTCATTTTTTTGGGTGTAGAGTTGATCATCTGCCTTCTTCATACCTTGGTCTTCCTCTTGGTGCTCCTTATAAGAGCATAGCAATTTGGGACCTAGTTGTTGAGAGGTTTTATAAGAGATTGGCAGGCTTGAAGTCTAAGTTTTTGTCTAGAGGGGGTAGATTGATCCTTTTGAAAAGCACTTTGTGTGGTCTGCCCATCTGCTTCATGTCTTTATTCATCCTACCAGCCACCATTGCTAGTCGGTTGGATAGAATCATGAGAGATTTTCTTTAGGATTTCAATGAAAATGGTAACGGCCTCCATTGGGTTAATTGGAATGAGGTATGTCGTCCTAAACAACCGGGAGGACTTGGCATAAGACCTCTTCGTATTATGAACGAAGCTTTGAAGACCAAATGGTTGTGGAGGTTTGCAAAGGAGGATGATGCCACGTGGAAAAATGTGATTTAGGCAAAATATGGTATAGATGCGTTTGGTTGGTGGAGTAACAAGCGTTCTTATCCTCACGATGTTGGTTTTTGAAAATCTATCTTAGCAGGTCTTGAGTGTTTCAAATCTTTAGTGCATTTTGAAGTGAAGGATGGCTCCAGGGTGTTATTTTAGCATGATGTTTGGTGTGGGGATTGACCTTTATAGACTTTTTTTCTTGATCTTTTTAGGATGGCTCATTTGAAGTATGCCACGATAAAAGAAGTAGTTTCTTGGAATGGTGACATTAGCTATTGGAATTTGACTTTTGTGAGGAGTCTTAAGGATTGGGAAGAGGACAATATTTGTAATTTATTAGCCGTACTTGCTGGCAAAGAGGTTTTGTGCCAAGGTAAGGATGGGATTGTGTGGCCATTAAACTCTAAGGGATCCTTTAGTGTTAAGAGTTTTTGTTCCACAGAATTTGAAGCCTTGGATCGTTGTGATTTTGCTACCAAGTCCATTTGGAAGTCTAAAGCTCCCACAAAAGCGTGTCTCTTTGCTTGGGCAGCCACCTTAGACAAGATTCCCATGGATGACATGCTTAAGAGAAGAAATTTTAGAGGTCCAAGTAGATGCTCCATGTGTTTGGAGGAGGAAGAAACTGTGGATCATCTCATTGTACATTGTCGGTGGGTGTCTTCGCTTTGGGATTTATCTCTCTCTAATGGGTACTAGTTGGGTTCAACCTTCTAATGTGAGAGATGTGATAGTGGCTTGGAGGAGAAGGATGAAGAAGGTTTGGGTCTTTGGAGTTTGGAACATGGTTCCTTTGGCTATTTGGTGGCCTACTTGGAAGGAGAGAAATCGTCGTATTTTTGAGGACAAAGTCTTGTCGTTTCAAGATTTCAAACTCTATTTTTTGAGGTTGTTGTATAGTTGGACCGTGGAGCTTAGTGGTAAACAAGATTTAAATTTTTTGGCTTTTGTCGATTGCATTGTAGATGAGAGCTTAAGGGCATAATGTTTTTGTATTGTCCCTTTTGTACATGGGTGACATTCCCTTGGTGTCCGTTTAATATACCTCTTTGATTACTTACCAAAAACAAAAATCATGATGATGGTCAAAAGGTGAGGGGAGGTGGGGGGCATTGGTTATGCTGGACTATGTGTGCTGTTGGGATGCATAATCTGTTATACTCAATACATATGGGCCTGGGGGATGATGAAAAAAACAAATTGCCGTGGATGTGTGCGGCTGCTCCTTTTTCCTTTGTTCTTTTTTTGCCTGCTTTTTACCTGCTTCATATTCCAAAGTGGGCCGATAGAGAGGAACTGAGCTTGTGCTGATCTTGGGTCAATTTGGAAAGAAGAATGTAGTGAAAGAAACTCAAAATTTAAATGCAAAGATGGCTACTTTGATGGGGGTCCATCCACAAGTTCATCCCAAGTCCATTTGGTCCAAAACAATCTAGCAATCGAGTCCAAGTACACGGCTAAGGAGAATTTTGAAGAGGATGCACGCGGTTTTACATCCAGATTTTTACCCGGTTTTTGTTACTTAATTGCTTAAGCTTAATCCAAGCTTAGGTGATTAAATTTTGGTGATTATGCAAGCTTAAGGTCTTAGCTTTCAAGTCCATTTTGAATCATAGGATTTGGAGCTCATTTGCATAAGGAACAAAGCTGATTTTGTCACATGTGCTGAATTGAACCCGGTTTGGAGCAGTTCGGGCATTTTGATTATTTCAAGGGGCAAATGGTGTCCAAATCCCTTGATTCCAAAAGGAGGGTAAACTAGACATCTTGAGGTTTCCTTCCATGTAAGGAAAGCCCCCATTACTCAGCTTATGAAGTGTCTCCACAGCCGAACAGAAGCAAGCAGAATCGGACACCTATAGTACCCGGTTGTCAAGCTAAGAAGGTTTCCTCCCTAGATGGGTTTTGTGACATGTGGACCTGCTTACTAAGGCAAATTGAGCTGCTTGGTAAGCACCATTCAGCCAAGCATGAGACAAACACGTGGAGCAAGAGAGGAGGAGCCACTTTGCAAGCATGTATTCGGCCACACTAGCAACACATGGCAGCCGAGTATTTCTTCCTCTTTTGAAGTGGTAGCCGTGGGAAGAAAACCTTCCTAGTGAGGAAAATGACTCACTCAGGTTCCTTAATGCTTAGGAAAGGTTTATATCAATGTAAATTTGTGTTTTACTCCTTAAGCATTCGGGTTAGAGAAGATTAGTACCTAACCGTGTACTAATCAAGCTAGTTTAGATAAGTGACTTTCCTAATCTAGAAGGAAAGCTCTTTTCTTGTTTAAAGTCGTGTGTACTAGGCCGTATATAAGCCTAAGTTGTATTATTTCAAAACATAGATGAGAATTTCGAATTTGAGTAAAGACTGTGTCTTGGTTTCCTTAAACACTTTTCTTGCTTATCCTTAATTGTGGCCGATTAAGGTGGTGTTCAAGAGAGTCTTAATCCTTGGTTAGGTGGTGTATCTTATCCTAATCAAAGGTTAAGGGCCCTAAGCTAGTGATTAGTGGTGTATCTTATCTAATCATCTTGCTTAGAACTATCCAAAAGCACTTGAGAACACTTGGAATTGCTAAGGCTAGTCACGGGTTCCCCCTTGAGCCGTGAGCTCCCTTAGTTCTTTTCGTGTGTTCTTCTTTCCCCTTTGCGTTCCATAGCACACTTCCATCATACTTTATGTCCAAATTTCTAATTTTCCATTTTCTTAGAAAATAAAATAATACTCAATACAAAAATAACGACTATTGAGGGCTAAGTTAGATATTTAAGAGTCCAACCACTCTAAATATACTAACAAAATGGATCCTGAGTTTTTACTAACATGATGTGGTATAATTAATGGAAAATATCTCTTGAAAATGGGTGTTTTTAATGATAAAAGTTGAAAAGAACCAATCACAACATGTCAGTAGAATTGTAGTATACTTTTTGTTACTAGGAATAGAATTTTTGTTAAGACTTAAGAATATAAAAATTTATAATTCTTATGTTAAGCATTAGGAGATAGGAGTGAGGACTATCTTGAAATATTGCTTGCCCTTTTCCTTTTCTTAGGCACTTTTGTGTTCCCCAATCTTATTGTAACAAATCTGTTATCCTCTTGCATGCAACATCTGTGTTCTGGTCCATGTTCGTTCCTTGAATGCATTTCTGTAGTTGGGCTTAACGAATTCTTCTCAATTATATTGCAGCAACTATACCAGAAAGCACTTACTGTCAAGTCAGCAATACCACATCCAAGGATAATGGGAATAATTCATGAATGTGGTGGAAAAATGCATATGGCAGAACGTCAGTGGGCAGAAGCAGCCACTGATTTCTTTGAAGCATTCAAGAACTATGACGAAGCTGGAAACCAGAGGCGGATTCAATGTTTGAAGTATGTACAAATATTTATTGATTATTTGTTAAGTACATCTGTATTGGGATTCTTAGACCGAAAAACATATGAGATGCCTTGAAAATAACCATATTGCATCACTACCTAATGCTATTCCCTGTTGAAGAGCTATTCACGAAGATGGAGCCTTTGATCCCGTCGTGGTCTATTAGCTGATCTACTCCCATGCTCCTGCTTTCTGGTTAAACTACATGAGGTTTCCCCACTGTGGCACCCTCTGGACTATAGCTTAGTTTTAAAAGGCACAAGGCACAACGAAGCAGAGAGGTTCCCGAGGCACGATGCGCAAGACGTGAGGAGAAGGCACACGCATCACAGATGCAAGCACTTCTATGTGACATGTTTAATAGTAATTCACAATTTCACAAAGCATATTCTGTAAAAAACAAGTTAGATATATACATTAGAAAAGTCATTAGACATCAATATAGCTACTAATACTACAAATAATCTTACGATATGTTATATTATCATTGTAGTTCCCCAAAACACACACTTACTATGCAAGCATACCTATTTTAGCTCCCAAGGAAACGAAAGAAGAAAAAAGGTAAAGATAAGCCCAAGAAAGAGAAGAAAAAGGGTGAAGATACAGTCTTACATCCTTGAGGTGTACCTCATCCCCTCCGAGGTGCTGGCCTGGTTGCTTCACGTAGGAGGTGCACTTTTTTGAAGTAGGAGCTATAGTAACCTTTTTTACTTGGACTTCCGTTCAATCTTGAAGCACTTTCCATCTCTTTTTTTTTTTTTTTCCGCACCGGGATTGATATGATGGTTGGACTGTTGAACCTTGATCTAAATCAAGCTAAGTATCTTGAAAATAGTCGTCCTATTGCTGTTCGGAATTCAACTATAACTGCTGGCTTCTTTTTGTGCTGTTTATAGTACTATCCGTTGGCTGTCTTTTCATCTAGAGACTAGAAGTAAATTTCGTGTGTTTAACATTGCTGAATACTTAGAAAAGCTTCAAGGAAGCTAAACATTCAAGCCTATTTCATGACGTGTTGAATTCCTGGACTTCGGGAATTGCAAAGCTAAGCACGAACATCATCCCAAGCCTCGCGATGTTAGTGTTCTCGATCATATAATAAGCATTGCTATTTATAAATAATGAATTATTGCGATCTGTACAAAGTACAAACTAAAATTACAATTATTATATCTTGTAGATACTTTTTCACTCAATTAATGTTACCATGTTGCCAGTTAAGTAGGATGTTAAGATATATGTAACATCAACACAGAAAAAAGATAGTTATGTCCATGTAGTTAGATAATGAAAAAGAATATAATTTTGGGAAGAAAATGAATAGAGTTGTCTAGCAAATTTTCTCAGACTAGTACTATAATTATTTTGGGATATACGGAGATTTAGTGGTGTCCTTTTGAATTTTGATTATATGCCGTTGAAAGGGGATATGCCCCTTGTTCTTCCCTTGTAGTGTACAATGCTTGCCTTATCTGATTATATATTTTCCATGTGAGCAGGTACTTGGTTCTGGCAAACATGTTAATGGAATCTGAGGTTAATCCATTTGATGGACAGGAGGCTAAACCGTATGTCATCTCTCGCGCTTCATCTCAGCATGTGACATTGTGAGCTGTATGACAATATGTGCTTAGTCAAATCTTAATTGCAGTTATAAAAATGATCCGGAAATATTGGCTATGACAAACCTGATAGCAGCTTATCAGCGAAATGAGATTCTTGAGTTTGAGAAGATTCTGAAGGTCTGGTTGGTCTGTATTGCATATTTGCCAATGCTTTATCTTGCAGAACTGTTTGTACTGCCTGTTCAATCTCATAAATCATGTTTTGACTTTGCAGAGTAACAGGAGAACTATCATGGATGATCCCTTCGTTAGAAATTATATTGAAGACCTACTGAAAAACATCAGAACACAAGTGTTGCTCAAACTCATCAAACCTTACACGAGAATCAGAATTCCTTTCATTTCCAAGGTAACCGAAATTCATCTGCTGCCTTCATTTGTTTATTGTGACATGGGACTTCTTTCCTCTTTCTGTGATAGTACGTACGGATATGTTTTGTTTCTGTTGTGGAAGTTTTGGCTTCTGTGTACTAGATATGCTAAATAAAAACTGAACTATCGGTCTAAGTTTGAAGGTGCTCTGTGGGGAAGAGCGATGGTGCCAGCGATATGAGTTGTTTAATGAGGAAACTTGGGAAATTCCATTTGTGCACTGTAACTTCTAAAAGTTCATTTGGTTGATGATGAAGTAAAAATTTCTTATGATAACCTTTATCTTTGAAAAATGTCCACATTGTGCTGTTTCGTCCTCAACGTTGTTACAAATCAACGAGATTGACGAAAAGAACCATATGGAAGTTGATGTCAATGAGAATAGAGAATGACATAGAAATCAAAGGCAGGACAACCAAAAAAGGGGGAAATTGCTGATGAAGAAAGAGATGAACAATGGTGCTTCGGCATTGCTCTGCCGTTCCAAGAATGGCACTTAAAACATGCAATTCCCTTCCCTCATCTTTCCTCTTGCTCTCCGTCTTCTCTCTTTCCTTTCTACGACCACTACTCTGACCACCATTTATTGACACCCGCGTTGAACACTCAACACTTCAACATGGATATGAATGAGCGAGTCCAAGTAACATTTCTCATCACTTGAGACTCGTCGTGCCTTGTCACTGCCAGAACCCCTGTATTTGGCTGGCATTTGATTAAGGTTTGGGTAACAACTAAGCATATGTAGTAGCACAAATTGAAAGGAACTCCTGACAATTACAATCAAGTAAAAGATTTCATCAATTTCCCTTGTTTTGTTCTGTTTTGCTTTGGTTTAAATAATTTTGTAGTGATCTCTCATTCGAGTGATTAGGTTTTATTTGTTAGTTATTTATTAATAGACTTGCCTCAAAATAGGGGACTCAAAAATAGGGAAGGTGGAGAGAGAGAGAGTGGAGGGAAATGTGGGCTCTGAGTCTCTAACTACTTGCTCTGTTACTTGGACTCTTCATTTTGCCTCAGGTACCCGTATTGGACAATCAATATGTGGACATGTGTATGGACACTCGACGCTTTATTTTGGGCAAAAAAATGTACAAAGTCTATCAGAAAATTTCTGAGTCCAACATGACACCTGTGTCGTGACTTTGCATGGATATGGTCAAGTCCGGGTGACAGACTATTAGTAATGTTGATGCGGATGTAAAGTAAAGGCATAACAAATATTATCCAAATATTCCAGAATATTCTTACCTTGAATTATCTAATGTTTTACCTGCAAGCAAACACAAGTACTACATAAAAATATAAAATACCATAAATTTCTTGATAGTAGAATATATCAGGAATCCTAATGTTGGGAACATTCCCGTTTGTTGCAGATTCTCTAGTATTTAGAAGTTTGATATTTTGATATTTTTTATCCGGTATACTTCTGTTTGTTTGCTGGAAAATTTACATAAACTAAGATAAGGATACCTAGGAGTGTTTAGATAGTATTTTGTTTCTTTTGCTTTTCATTTGCATTGAACGTCCTTTCAACATTGCAGAGTTTCTTGATGGACTTCTGTGCCTCTTCATTGAAGTTTCACTTTACTACAGCAAGCTAAACGATCTCTATTATTTCTGTAATTTGCATTATTTCCTGCTTTCATTTGAAGGGTTCTCCGTTTCCATTTCTGTGAAAAATTGACTTTGAGCTAGGTTTTCTGTGGTTGTTTGTTGATTTCTATGGAGAGCAAATCAAATGTCACCAGGCAACATGCCAATAGATGATGTGGTTAGCCCTGGTGTTGCTATTCATTGGCGAGTACTCCGGTGGCCTGTGGATTTGGTGCTGACCTGGGGTTCTGGCTAGGGTTCTTCCCTAAGGGAAGGGGATGAGCGAGGGTTGTGGATCTTCTGTTATTTATTTAGGGCCTGAAAGGAAGGTATTTTCGAGTTTTAAATGTAAAAGTGGGACCCAATTTCACGAATTTAACAGAAAAAGTAGCAGGTGAGGTCACAGTTTGTATACTGCTAGAAGTGCAAGGGTAAGAAATTTTGTCAGCAACGTGGAGCTTGCAAATGGTAGATCATGTCAAATGGAATTTCGCTTCAATTTTCTTTTTTCCTAAATTTAATTACTTGTTCTGTTCTTGTTGAGTTTATGGAAGACAGAGTGACTGATCACCTCCTATTTATGGGGAACTTCTTTTTTCTTAATCTTTTTTATATGCCTGTATTTGTTGTGATATTGAAATTAGTTAACGAACGAATGTCCTAGGTTAAATCATAAGTCCTGAACCTGTTTTATGACAGATTTAATAGCAAGCTTCGTGGCCTTGATCTCCCACAGCCTTTGTCCCACAATGATTGTTCTCATTGGCTTCTCGTGAAGGAACCTTTTTCCTATCCAAAATTTCCAGTGTCTTTGATCTATTTGTAGTGACTCTTGTCTAACTTTGGGTGAGAGTTCTCAATGTGCGAACAAAATTTACGTAAGCCAAGATGGAGAAAATGGTGATTGTATGCTTGGAGACAAGAGTGACAGGGGCCAAAGAAGTGGTTGTTGGACAGTGTTTCTGGCAGTCAGCAAGAATAGCAAGCTTGGGTAGTGCTTAGCGGAAGGTTGAAACCTGCTGCATCAAACTGGCATTTAGTGTTCACATCATTACGCCCCCCCCCCCCCCCCCCCCCAAAAAAAAAGCGCCAGGTTAAATGATAAGGGGAAGAGGCAAGAAGAGATGTATTGGCGCCTTGATAGTACCATATTTATAATGACATGAACTAGTCTTGTGTGCCCATTACCTGAATTTGCCCTTCTTTAAAAGTTTAAAATACCACATAGGTTTTTAGAATTACGAGTTTTTTGTTTTTTTGATAGCGTATGGGAGAATTCCGGGTGTAGTAGGCTGGTGCTACCTGTGGCAGTTAATAACATTGAGTGGCGTAGGTGGATATTGATAGCAATTTGACTAGCTATTTGCCCAATAGTATGTTGTATATATTTTTGGGCTGAACTGGCATGTGTTAGCCGCTACTGTGGGGAACATGCAATCTCTGTCACTATGCTAGTTATTCTTTTGCTGCTTCATCCTCTCTTCTGCCAACTGGTGCAGATCGATGTATATTTGTATTGAATCTAATGTCCATATTGTGTGTTCTTGTAGGAGCTGAATGTTCCCGAGGAAGATGTAGAGAAGCTGTTGGTGTCACTAATTTTAGACAACCGAGTTCAAGGACACATTGACCAAGTGAATAAGCTATTAGAGCGCAGCGACCGGTCAGTATTTGCATCGTTTAAAAGCGCATTATTGGAGTTCTCTTCACTTTTTTTGTTTTTGTTTTTTTGGGTTTCTAGGCTTCAAAACTCACATTTTATTTTCATTGTGAAATTCTAATTTTTGCAGATCAAAGGGAATGAAGAAGTATACAGCTATCGACAAATGGAACACACAACTTAAGTCATTGTATCAAACTATTAACAACAGAGTTGGTTGAGATCATTCCTGCTTCTGGATTGACGATGCTTGTCTTACATTTGAGGATTCCATCCTTCATTGAAAAGAGCGGGCAGGTGGAAGACCAGGAGCAGACTTGGGCATTGGCACTATTTCAGAATTTTCATTTTCTTGTTTAAATTGAAGCCCATGTTCTCTTCTAAATGGCTTAAACATGTCTAGACATTAATGCTGCTGATGTTCATTTAATCCAGGGAAAATTAGCATCATCGGTTGGAGCTTTCAGCTTCTGTGAATTTTGGAAATGTTATTTTGTTCCTTGTGGTAATGTCTATTGGATTCAATCTTCGTCAACTATTTTGCATCAAACGGTGATGTAGCTTTGGTGTTCTCGGATACTTCTTTTTTTGTTCCCCCCCCCCCCCAAGGATCAGAATTGACTGCTGAGATCCATGTCTTGTGTAAATTGAGTAGATGATGCCACTACTTAGGTAGGGTGTGATCTTTTTGTTGGTTAATAGGGTTCGATAAATAGATAAAGTTGGTAAAGATGGGTAGGGGGTAGAAGTTGGTATTTTTTGGAAAGATTGGTAAAAGTTGGTTAAGGTTGGGAAAAATTTAAAAAAGTTGATATAAGTTGACGTAAGTTGGTCAAAGATGGAGGATGGTTATGAGAAATGTAAATGAAGGACTTCTTTGTAAGAATTTTTTAGGAGATTGGTAAGGGTTGGTAGGCGTTGATTGAAGTTGAAAATGATTGAAATTTTTTTTGTTAGAAATTGGTTTGATTGAAATTGATAGAATGGGCTTGACCAATGAAAAGATCAGGCCCTTATATGACCGGTTAAATTTCCCAGATAATTTGGGGTAGGTTGATTTAATAGGAATCTGGTCAGGTAAACTTCGTATTTGGGCAGATGTGATTTATGGTAGATTGTATGTAGAGTAACCATTGAGTACCTAATCCCATCTATGAAGTGTATGGTACGAAAATTGTTTATTATATTCTGTTCTAGCGTGTGAAATAATTTGTAGGGCTAAAACTTACCACTGAGGGTCTGTTTTTTTCCTTGGTCTTTTCTAATTTATCAATTTCAACATACTTCAACTAACTTTAACCCATTTCAATAAAAAATGCCAACTTCAACCTACTTCAATCAATTTCAACGAACTTTAGCTAACTTCAACCCATCTCCTTCAAAATTTTATTCTCACTACTTTAACCAACTTTAACCGTCATATAAAAATATACCAATTTAATCAACTTCAACCAACTTCAACAAAAAAAATATCAACTTCAACCTATTTCAATCCACTTCAACTTACCTCAACTAACTTCACTCTTTTACTAACCCTAATTTACCAATGAAAAGAACAGACCCTAAGTATAATTAAAAGTCAATCACATGAAAAAAGGTTTTGAGTAGACCTGTTAATTCGAGCAGGTAGGTTAAATACAATTAAGGTGTATTCGGGTTTGCGTATAATATTAATTGAGAGTATTTCGGTTCATGTAAAATATGGGCGTGCGTATTTAGGTTTTGTGGGTTTCGGGTTAGCATAATGGGTTTAGAGCGCCTTTTTGTGAGTTAATTTTTCTTTATTAATTCAACATATTTTTTACTTAAAATTGTCCATATTTATAGTGATGATTTTTTTTTGTGTGGAAAATTGCCCATATGTGAACATCATGTGAGCGGGGACGAGTCACGTCCCTTTGGATCGGCCCATACGTTGCAATAAGTTAATAATGGGTTTAGGTTAACTTTTAAGTTAGTCCGCCTAGATCATATTAATGGGTCAGAGCCGTATGACATGCTAATAACCCATTTAATAATTCGATATTTTTGTCAACTAACTTACCCTTGCTTAAACATAAGCACTTTATTAATTGACAATTCCTAATACGAACACAGCCGACCCATTACCCATAACTAGTATCATAGTACAAGACTAATTACAATAGAAACAAAATAAAAGGGAATTAGAGAAGTATAAGATATTACAATTATTTTTTAATATATAATATCAAAAATATAGATTACTACAGAATAATATTACTCAAAATATGATTATATATATTCATTTCAATAAAAATATGACAGTATAACTTGCAAATTTTTAGTATTTGTCTTATGTTAAATTGGTTTTCTTAAAACTTGATGGTTCTTTTTTAAGTAACAAAGTTAGAAAGTTATTTCATGCTGTTGTATACTCATTTTTCAATGTTGTCCCTGTGAGTTGTGCATGATGTTTTGAGAAAGAACGAGTATTGTTATTTAGTTTGTTAAGGAATGTGATAGTTATATAACACATCTCTCAAAGATTCGATATAATGAATGACCATATGTGAAGAGGGAAAAATAAAAAAAAGCATACGGTCGAGCGGTGAGTTCGGGTTCGGGTAGGGTTTGACTTTCTAATTTACAAGTTGTTCAGATTAGGTTTATTTTGAGTTTCGGTAGAGCAAATCGTATTTAAAATCCAAACTTTTTGGGCAGGTTTTGGGTCGGGCAAGTTTTTGTCAAGTCTAGTTTTTAGATGCCATTAATCTAACCTTTGGATGAGAAATAACTCCTAAGATTCACTTTTTTTTTCAGTCCACAACCAAGTTACGAATACTAGAAGTCACTACAAAATACATGGTTGACGAGAGCTTGGAAATATTTTCCCGTCTTTAGGCTTAATAGCTCCACTTTCACATTTCTCCTTTCTCCCCATATGAGTTTGAGGCAAAATATTCCAAGTCATAACTGTATTCCGTCCAAGATCCATGGATTAAGTGTGAAAATAATTACATCTTGGACTCAATTGTGCCATAAGTTTATGTGGGTGTCTAGGCCCATTATGTAGGATTCCTCCATGTATTAGCTCTGTGATCTTCAGTGGATAAAGTCTCCCACACCCAAGGAGTGTGTTGTTTTCAGAATGAACGTTAAGAGTCCTTCTAGTCAATGTCCCGATGTATGGTAGAACTGGGCCAAGGAGAAAGACGAACAGGCCCAAGGAGGCCAAGTCTTGCATCCAATTGCCACCGTAGTTCTTAAAATTCTTCATTTTGCCATTCTTTTTGTTGTCAAATATGCAATTATATGTATAAAAAAGCTTTGATCAGTTATGCCACGATGACCTCCTGTAGCAGGTTTTGTAAGGGTTTTTTTAAATTTATTTTATAACCTGAAATAATAATAATAATAATAATAATAATAATAATAATAATAATAATAATTCTCACCCCGTCTCCCTCCCTCATCTCTTAAGTATTGCCTCCCACCATTACTGACGGTCAAGTGGACGGATGCCACCGCCATAGTCAAGTAAGTTGAGCGCCACAGTTCAATTTTGAATTCAATAACACCACCTTTTCACCTACCTAAAGTTCTCTTCTACTAAGCTTAGCATCATGAAAAGCTTTGGGTTTGTCTTTGTAGATCATTGAATTGCCATATGCTTTCAGACGAATCTCTTCTAATTCTTACAATTGCAACCTACGCTCCTTCCCTACGAGGTCATAATCTAAATTATATTTCTTCACAACCCAGTATAACTTATGCTCTAATTCTACAAGGAGATGACATTCTTCGTCAAAACTGACCTATAAAGTAACACACCTATAAATGTCTTGTATGTCTTCTATAAGCCCGGAGAGCTTCATGCAACCTAAGACTCCAATCTATCTTATCTAGCCTAACAATCTTTTCTAATATGTCCTTGATCTCTTTATTGGAGATTTCAGATTGGCCATTTGTTTGGAGATGATAACTAGTAGACATCTTATGAGTTACATGATATAAGGCAAACAAGGCACCTAAAGATTTATTACAAAATGTGTTCTCCTATCACTAATGATTACTTTAGGCACTTAATCAACCCTTAGATGCATAATCAACAAGCAGAAGAATGTAAGTAAAACCAAAAGAAGAAGAAAAAGGTCCCACGAAATCAACACCTCATACATCAAAAATTTCACAAACATACACATTACCCATAGACATTTGAATCCTTCTAGATAAATTACTTGTCTTTTGGCATGCTTTACATATTTTGCAAAATTCATAAGCATCTCTAAAAGCAGTAGGCCCATAAAACCCACATTCAAAATGTTCCCCACTTTCAGAAGAGTGAGAAAAGTTAAAATAAAATGAAATTCACTATTATCAACACAATGCCTTATGATATGATCTCCACAAAAATTTCATAAATATGACTCATCCGAAACATGATATTTACATTGGGATCTAATCTTCTCATTTTGGGCTCTAGATAAGTCTTCAGAAAAAGTTTTGGTAGCTATGTAATTGACTATATCAGCATACCTAAGCAACTTATTAGTAACGACATATAAAGTTTCATTAGAAAAACAATCACTAAATGGATTACCACTCTCCCCATTTTCTAGCCTACTTCAATGGTCTGCTACTAAATTTTGATATCCTAATGTGTCTTCAATCTCTAATTAGAACTCTTAACGCAATAAGACCCATCTAATCAATCTAGGTTTTGAGTCATTCTTGCTCAACAGATGTTTCATAGAAACATGATCAGTATAAACAATAGCTTTAACACCTAGCAGATAAGGACAAAACTTTTCAAGAGCAAAAACAATAGCACACATTTCCTTTTCTATAGTAATGTAGTTACATTGTGTTGGGTCTAAAGTTCTAGCAATATAATAGATCACATGAGCTACATTCCGTAGTCTTTGACCTAAGATTGTCCCTACTATCTTACCACTAGCATCACACATCAGTTCGAAACATAAGGCCTAGTTAGGGTTTGTACTGTAGGATTAGTTGTCAATTTCAATTTCAATTTCAATTGGTCAAAAGCTCACCTATAATCCTCAGTAAAATTACATAGAGCATCTTTTGCAAGTAAAGCACATAAATGGGAGGCACTCTTAGAAGAATCCTTGATAAATCTTCTATAAAATCTAACATAACCAA
Source organism: Selenicereus undatus (assembly GCA_017589665.1). Lineage (NCBI taxonomy): Eukaryota > Viridiplantae > Streptophyta > Magnoliopsida > Caryophyllales > Cactaceae > Selenicereus > Selenicereus undatus. Next base: position 50,502,033 of record JACYFF010019584.1, read on the forward strand.
AAAATGACCTCACCTCCTTGACACTCTATGGATAGGGCAAAGATTAAATAATCTCTACTTTGGCCTTGTCAGCATCTAATCCCTTAGGACACTACATAACCTAATTACATATTACCCCATGGTCCACCATGAAATGACACTTTTTAAAATTAGGCACCAAATTGGTCTCAATGCAACGCTTAAAGCACTAAAGTAAAATGATGCAACCACTCATCAATTGAATCACCATGCACAGTAAAATCATCAATGAAAATTTTCATAATTTTTAGTGATAAAATCAGAGGAAATACTCATCATGCATATCTGAAATGGAGCAGGAGCATTACATAATGTAACGCCCCCAATCCCTAATTATTAATTAGCTTAATCTGAATCTATTCTAGTTATGTCAAAGTTGAATTGTACTTCAGAGTAGAGTTGAATGCTCTCGGCTTAATGAGACTTGTAAGTGTGAAAGTGCTTCAATTAAAGTTGTGTAGTTGTTATATAGCCTTGTCCGACTTAGGGCAGTAGTAATGCCTCCACTCATTGAGACTTCCATGGCAACCATGATATTAAATAATCAGATTAAGCTACTCAAAAGATTAGGGACTAAGAGTGTTATAGTTGTGGCATCAAAACCAAATCCAAGGTTTAAAAGCCACTGTGAGCTATAGGTCCTTTTTAATTCATGCAAACTACATAAATGAAATATTGACTATGAGCTCATGCGTATGAGTGCATAATGAGGATGCTTTAGTAAACATTTAGTTGGCTGTCCACCTTTAGTATTAAGGCCAACAACATAGCTATGTAACATGTCGGACTTCATCATTATCAATGTAGACCAAGGAAGCATTCGGTTGACCTTCTGTTGACGCACGCATCCCAGAGAAGTTTATTAAGCTCATACTAATAATTCTATGGAGTTTCGGGTTGCCTGTTATAGCAGGTTGCTCAAAAGGATCTTTCGTTCTCTCATTAAATATTTGATTACTTCCCGGATACTCAGGTTCAAATACCCATAGATTCGCTGTTTGCGTACTGGCTTCATATAATTTAGAAAACACTAGTTTTGTCAAAGCCTCTTGTTAATATCTCTCATCAAAAGGTGCTATTCGATAATGTCTATCTAGCAGGCTCCCTACTAGCTCGAGCAAACATTCAAATATTTGTTCTACATTCATTCGTGAAGATACTCCTAATGGGTTAAAGACCATATCAATAGGTCTTCCATCTTGTAAAGAGGACATATCTTGTCTAGGTAAAATTTTGGAAATGATACCCTTTTTTCCATGTCTTTCGGCTACTTTATTGCCTACTTTGATTTCGTGTTTCTATGAAATATATACATGAATCATTTTCGGATTATAATTGGAGCATCTCCTTTTCTAGATCCATATCACATTAATAACTCGACCCCAACAACAGAGCTATGCAACACATCAGGACTTCATCATCAACAAGGTATACCAAGGAAGCATTTGGCTGACCTTCTGTTGACGTATGCATCCTAGAGAAGTTTATTAAGGTCATAGCAATAATTTTTTGGAGTGTCGGGTTGCCCGTTTGTTTTTTAAGGGTGACTTTAATTTAGAGATTTAATTAAGACACGTAGAGATGCTTAATGTTAAGGCATGGAGATGTTTAAGACATGATGTAAGGATGCCATTTGTAACTTCTTAAGTGATTAATGTAATACCAAATTATATCTAACTTAGTAGAAAGGGGAAATGCATTATGATGCAACACCTTTGTGTTGAATTAATATAAAATAGCCATTGACCGCATTCATGTTTGAGGGCCTATCATACTGTCGTAGTTGATTTGCAATAATAATTTACTGTAGTGAATTATATGATGGTATTTCAATAGCTTTTGGTTATGCTACTTGGTATTATATGGGCTGTATATGATAAGATAAGGTTGTCTCAAAAAGGAAGTATTATCACTATTTGGTTTCCAGATTATGTGCACTTAGGTGGACTATTATATCTTTTTATAGTAAATGCACACTCTCCAGCCACTCTAAACTCTTGTATGCACCAACTCACCTTTTTTGTTCTGAACTATGGTTGTCTTCCCCTTTTTCGGAACTATGTGGATAGGACTAACCCACTCAAAATAAACTATGGGGTATATCACTCTTTCATCTAACCATTTAAGGATTTCTTTTCTAACTACGTCCATCGTACCTGGATTCAATCTTCGCTGAAGGTCTCTCTTAGGCTTAGCATCTTATTCTAATGTGTTTTTATATGAACATAATGTGGGGCGAAGAGTATGATAAATTAACCCTATTGCTTCACTATGTTCTCTTAGCACCCAATAATTTTATCCTCTCGTTCAAATGTAAGTGCATTAGAGATTATAATAGGTAAGGTCTCATTAGCTCCTTGATAAGCATACATAAGATTTTCATGCAATGGTTTCAATTCTACTTTAGGGGGTATGATGCGAGAGGGTAAGAAGCTTGTATGACTTTCAAACAATTTTAGCTTCCTAGGTATATCAATTACATGCAATCACAACAAAGACTTTATGCTATCTACTATATAATTATCAACATGGTGAGGCACACTTTGAAACACAAATTGATCTAAATCTTGAGTAAGCACAATTCATCTTATGAGACAATTCATAAACATCCTTGAACAATTCATCAATCACATCATGTGTACAAAGATAGTTCACATCAGCAGGAAATCTCATGGCATCAAAGATGTTGAACTTTATAATTTTACCATCAAAGTCCATAGTCACTGTTCCTCTATGCACTTCTATTTTTGTCCTAGATGTTTTAAGAAATGGTCTACCAATCAATGTGAGAATGTCATGGCATGTATTACCTATGTCCACTACATAAAAATCAGAAGGAAAAGTGAGCTAATTGACTTGGACTAAGACATCCTCTAAGACTCCATCTGGATTTGCATCGCTCCTATCAGCTAACTAAATGATTGGGCTAGTTTTACTTAACTCCCCTAAATTCAATTTATCATAAATGAACCTAGCATCATATTAAAGGAAGCTCCTGAATGAAGCATGGCTCCATTAAATCAAATATTCCCAATTTTACAAGGAATAAAAAGTACACCTAGGTCTTTACACTTAGGGAGAAGCGTCTTTTGGAGAACATCAGACACATTTCCCCTAAACTTTCCTTCTCGTTCCCTTTCAATTTATCTTTTATAGTGCAAAGCTCTTAAAGAACTTAGCATAACGAGATACCTGTTTAGAGACATTAAGGAGAGGAATGTTGATCTCTACCTTCCTAAATATTTCTAGGATTTCTTGGCTTTCCTTATCTACATTAGGGGTTATCCTTCTCAGTCTATTAGGAAAAGGTGGTATAAATTGTAAGGTTCCTTCTTATTCTCACCTACTTCCTTAGCAATAGGGGTGGTATCTTGGTCCCGGTTAGGCTCATGCTCATTGACTTCTATTTCTTGCTTTACCTCCATATTCTTTCTAGGTTCCTTACAATCCTTCCCAATCCTAAGTGTCATGGAATTCACAATTTGTTTTGGGTTCTGGAAAGGTTGAGGAGACAATCTATGTTGCATTTGCGCACGTAGGTACCTAACTATGGTATCAATAGCAATTTGTCAATCTTTGACATGTTTGATAGTAATCTTCATGTTCTGAAACCTAATGTCAACCTCCTTTTTTTGGTCATCCATTTTTACAATGACTTGCTCCAAATGAAAATTTGTTCCATCTTGAGTAGATGCTTGACGTGGTGATTGGTCAAAACTAGGGGGGTTGTTCCTAAGTCCATACTTACGGTTACAGTGGTCTCTCTATCCTTCATTATAAGTGTTGGAGTATAAGGCATACTTCCTTTGACCTTGGTTAGAAAACTCAACATTCACATCCCACTCCTTAAGTGTAGGGCAAGCATCAGTAAGATGCCCCTCTAAACAACAAATACTACACACCCCTACTTTTTAAACTTTTCCAATGATGAGATAATTTAGCATAGCAGTGATATGAGACAATTAGGTCTCTATAGTGGACCTGATATATGCTTATTGACTTTCCTTAATTAGTTTTCCATAGTTTTAAATTGTTGAGTATTTTGCACTATAATATTAAACAATTCCCTAACCTGAATTGGACTCTTATCATCTAAAACTCCCCACAAGGAGCATCTACCAGATTTATATCTATAGGCAATAAACCTTCATAAAAATATTGGATCAATAAATTTTCAGAAATTTGATATTGAAGAGAGCTAGTACATAATTTATTAAAATGTTTCCAATAATCATAAAAAGTTCCCCCAATCCTTTGTTTAATGCCATAAATTTTTTTTTTCCCAATGGATCCAATCCTATATGCAAGGAATTTTTTTTTTCTAAAAATTTCTTGATGAACTTGGGTCCATGTAGTGAATGTCATAGGAGGCAAGTAATATAGCCAATCTTTGGTCTAATCTTGGAGTGAAACCGGAAGGACTCTCAACATAATTTGATCCTGGGTGATACCTTTAAGTTGCATGATCAAACATGTATTAATGAACTCATTAATATGACAATATAGATCCTCATTAGGTAGTCCATGAAAGTTAGTTAATAGATTTAAAAATCTAGAGTTCAGTTCAAGTGGTCGGTTTTTGATGCAAGATAAGTAATGGACAAAGGTTGTATTTCCAAGTTAGGTGTAGCAAGTTCACTTAAAATAACCATCTCAACTTCAATATTTTCAGAGCTTACCATTTCAGAGCTTATAAATTCATGATCACCTACTTGACTTTCAAACTCCTCAACATATGCTCCTTTTTCTCTTCGATCATCCAACCACTCCTTAATCTCATAAACTAAAAAACCTACAAAATAAAGTAGTAAAATAAAAACAAAATAATGGAAGTAGTAAAAGTACAGAGATATAACTAAAAATTTTATTTCTTTCCCCGACAACGGCGTCAAAATTTGTTGTGCTTGTCGCAGAGCTACAAATTAAAAAACTATTTTGATTTATAAAAAATATTTATAGTATGGGCAAGTAGGGATCTAGCTCACGAGGAAAGATATAATAACAAGCTAGTTTGAATCCAATTAAATTTACCACTCTAATATTCTAGAAAAATAAAAATAGAAAAAATCACACAATACTAAACTGAAAATTAAAACAAAAGCGTACTACCAAATATCCTAGAAAATCACCACAACTAATAATATGCAAATAATAAAATTTATAAACTCAAAAATATATCTAATTATTTTCAAAAAATTAAAATAGAAGATAATTGGAGATAATACTAGCTGAAAATAAAATCTGAAATCAAATAACTAGTAAACTACACTTAAATAATATGAAAATAAATGAAAAAATTAACTAGATTATACAATCTAATTTTATAGACTTAATTAGATTCTAAAAAAGTAAAACAAAATTTAAATAACTTAATTTTCAAATTTATTAAAGTAAAAGCCCACACATATCAAATTCACAAAATAATTATGAAAAATTATCAAATAAATTCTAGAAATTATGAAATTAAATAAGCCAATATATATACACACACACACACACACGTAAATCCCAAAAATATTTATCTAAAAAAGCAGGTAATGAAAATTGTTATACCAAACCTCAATGTTCCAAAAAGTAAATTTTTCCATCAACTTGATATAGCTTGATATAACTTGATCAAGGTTTAGTTTAACCATAATGGTTGCTCGCAACATAATTGCTAGAATCGCCTAATTATGAATCTTTGTAGACCTTTTCTAGCTTCTTCCTTAATCTTCATTACTTCCGAAAGCTCATTCAAGTTACCATCTGACAAAAACTCTTCTATATGTGTCAAATTCATGATAGCGACTGTCTTTTCATGTCCAAACATCCCCAACACAAATCATAAAACTTCTAATTATCCCCCTTAACACGTATAATTATAGTACACTTGATTGTAATAATTTCCCAATGCACATGCTTAATGACTCATACGAAACCACATTGTCATGACAGTAGCCGATAATTCTTGGTTCTTTGTGCAACATGCTCCAATTGACCAAATTCCTGATCTAAAATTGTAAATCCCGCACCTATTGCCAATAACCATAATGTTAGCTTCATTAAGCCTACAATGTATTTTATGAATATGTTTTGATGAAAGACAAAAAGGAGATGGTAAATTAGTATGTTTATTAAATAAAATATTATGTTTATTATATAAGGTATGACAATATCTTAGAAATATTTTAGTATTCAAATTTGAATATGTGATCTTTATGATATAATATTGTAATTCAAATTTGACTATGATATTATGAGATAAAATATGTCCCTTTATTAGGGAGCCAAAGTTAGCAAATATTTGACCTTTCTTAACAAAGATTCAATATTTAAACGGTTGATATTTGCCTTGTATATGGAAGGCCTACAAAGCAGCTTATTCAAGGGCACTGAACTGCCATTCAACAAAGATATGCTAGCCGTTGCAAATCAGCCAATTGGATCAACTAGCCGTTACTAGCTGGATTGTGTAATCTTCGAGGGAACTGAATTGCCATTCAAGGCCTTGAACTTAAGTTGAATTCGGGATATGCATAACGGCTACTCTCCTTCTATTTCTCCAAGCCTTGCCTATAAATATGCAAGATGGTTGAGAGCTGAAGATACCAAGCAAGACAAGCATTCATTGGCATACTAAAACACTCTCTTATTGTATTGACTGAGCTTTAATTTGCTATTGTTCTTTGAGTTATTCAAGTAGTGTTTAGGTGAGAATATAGAGTTGAAGGGTCAACTCTACCAAGCCTTGTTGAGGGTGTTAACTTGCGTCTTGGAACTCAGAGTAGGTGTATTCTAAAGTTGTAATCATCCCTCCTAATAAAGATTCGGGTTAATTCTAGAGTTAGGGAACTCTAGGCAGGGATTAAGCCTGTTGAGGCTCAACCTCGTTAAAAATTCGCTTGTGTATTGTCCACGCTTATTTTTCCGCATTTCATTTTCGTTAATTTGCGATTTTGATCATCACCCTATTCACTCCCCTCTAGGGTGATTTAGTAGCTTTTGCACTAACAATTGGTATCAGAGCCAGACCCACTACATTTTGACTTTACCGTCAAGTGGGAACGATTATGGCCGCTACCGGAGAAGGCTACTATGATCAAGGTCGCTCTACCATTAGACCACCTTTGTTTAGTAGGGGTGTCAAAAATTTCCGTAACCAATAAACCGAACCGAAAACCCACTACCCGATCCGAAATCTCGGGTACCCGACCAGAAATATTTTCAAATTTTGGTTGGCGTACCCGAACCAATATTTTTTTCGGGTTATTGGTTCGGGTACGATTCGAGCATTTTGAGAATTCGGGTACCCGAAAACCTGAAACTTGTTTTTTAAATTTTTTTGAAACTTTTTTTATATTATCCCTTCTCTAAAGACTTGGTAAATCAAATATTCTCAAATGCGAAAAAGGCAAGTACTTTGACTTCGTTACATTGTTTTATTTGAATGTGTTGGGATGAATATGATGTTAACAAGCTTATATCCTATGAAAGTGTGGGCTAATTGAAATGTGAATGGTGATAATATATCGGGTGATATTGCCGTATTGTGTTATAATTTCAAGTGCAACTTGGCGCAATACGAAAACGTTTTATAGCATAAATTGAAATAATTATATTATGGATACAACAAAATTATTAGGAAAAAAACATTTTAGAAAAAATGGGTTATTGAGTAACCAAAAACCCGAACCGAAATTTTTTGGTACCCGAATTTCGGTTACCCGAATATTTCGGTTCAGAACCAGTTCACCGTTTTGCTGACCCGAAATTTCGGGTACCTGAACCATGAACACCCCTATTGTTTAGAGGTACTAAATTTTCATATTGGAAAATTTTGATGCAGACGTTTATCAAAACTGAAGATTACGAACTATGGAACATTGTGACAAAAGGTCCATACGTTCCACAAATCACAATTGATGGAAAGACCATTGTGAAAGCTGAGAATCAATACACTCAAGAAGACTTCGCAAGGCTTTTGAAAAACTGTAAGGCTATGCATATATTATATTGTGGATTAGATGCTAATGAGTACAATCGTATTTGTGCTTGTAAATCAACTAAAAAAATATGGGACAAGCTGGTGGTGACGTATGAAGGGACAAGTCAAGTGAGGGAGACAAGAATCAACATTCTCGTCCATCAATACGAGCTTTTCAAAATGCAACCCGATGAAACAATCAAGGAGATGTTTACAAGGTTTACTGATATAACCAATAATCTTAAATCCCTCAGCAAAACTTACACCAACGAGTAGATGGTTAGGAAAATACTTCGGTGTCTTCCTAAAAACAAGTGGGGTCCCAAGATCACTGCAACTGAGGAAGCCCAAAACCTCAAGACTCTAGCCTTGGACGATTTGCTTGGAAAACTCATGACCCACTAAATACATCTTAAAGAAGATGAAGAAGAAAAAGAAATTCAATCCAAGAAAGGAGTAGCATTCAAAACTGGAAGTGAAGATGCTATTCTCTCAAAAGATGAGTCAACTGAAGAGGATAAAGATACTATGGCAATGATCGCTAAGGGATTAAAGAAAATGTTCAAATCAAAGAGATTTGATCCCAAGAAGTTCTACAGAAAGGGATCTTCATCAAGCAAAAATGAGAAGCTCTCAAAAGGTACAAAATTTCCTAACAACAAAAATGATTCTAACTTGAGTCCTTACTTTGGATGTGGATTGCCAAGACATACTGTGAAAGACTGTCCAGTTTTGCAAATGAAAGCCAAAAAGCGTAAACAAAAAGCCAAGAAAGAGTTCAAGAGAGCCATGATTGTCGCATGGAGTGATAGTGACAAAGGAGAAGAAATGGCAAACCTATGCCTTATGGCGAATGACGTTCAAGAAACCGAATATGAAAACTTGGATGAGGTAGACTATTCTGACCTTCTTGAATATTCGAAGGATGAATTAGCTCAAGCATTAATCCAATGCATTCGGTGTGAACAAGAATATCTGTCCAAGATAAATTCCTTGAAGAAAACAATTCGTAATTTACTCTTTGAAAAAGAGGCGTTACAAAAATAGAATAGTGAATCTCTTTCAAAAATTGAAATGCTTGAAAATGAAAAGAAAGAGCTTCAATCCAAACATGAGGGTCTAGAAAAAGTAGTATTAAAATTTTCTAAAGGACAAGAAAACTTGGACAAATTGCTAGGCTCTCAAAGGATGTCTTTCAACAAAGAAGGAATTGGATACAATCATTTTAACAAAAAGAAAAATTACAAAAATATCTTTGTTCATGAAACATCCAAAGACAAATCTCACACCGTATGTAATTATTGTTCAAGGAACGGTCATTTTTCCCACTCATGTCCTCTCAAAAAGCCAAACACCAAGATAATTCTAGTTTGGGTAGCAAAAGGAACAAGACCACAACATAGGGTCACAGCCTATATTGGACCCAAATTTGATATCAAGGCTAGAAAGGTTTGATCTATTGTTTTGTAGGCGTACTTGAAAGCCGACAATTTGTGACTTTGCCCATGGCTAGAAAGGTTTGATTTAGTGTCTTGACGAGAGGGGGAGAATTCTTAATATTGGTGCATAAATTGAGGGGGAGCCCTCTCTAAGTAATAACTATATTCATGAGCTTTTGCAGGATAAGCCAATGAAACAATCATCACTGTCAAGAAATTCAAGGCCTTAAATTACAGTTCAAGGGCTTGAACTGTAGGTAGAGGCTAAACATTTTGGATATGACCAAATTAAGGGCTTGAACTTCACTTTCAAGACCTTGACTATGGGTCATTGATACAAATAAATCAATTGGTTCATACCCAACGGAATTGGAAGGCAATCTGATATATTTTCTTTCATTCTGGGCACGTGGATTTTTTTTTAAATCTGTCTCAATTTTTGTTAATCTTGAAAATAGTATGATATTTGCTAATTTTATTCCAAAATTCTAATTGACTCATTTTTTGCTGGGAAATTATTCTGGGCAGCAAATTTCCTTTCTCACCCACGTGTGTCCTCCTCTTTCTCTCTCTTACTTTAATTTACCCCCAACTCAGCCTCACTTCACTTGGTTTGCTTCACTCTTTCCACTTTGTTTTAAATTTGGTTTTACTCTATTTTTACTTCAAGTGTATGAAACGACAAAGTTTTAAGTTCCTCTTATTTTTTATGAAAGTCAAAGGGGAAGAATAATTTGGTCATTTTGGTCCTGTTGATGCTAAAACGCTACCAATCAGGTAATGTATCAGGTGATGTAATACCTTTGCATGATTTACTTTCTACTTGAGGAATTTTGATTTTCAAATTTTAAATTGCTCAATTATTTTTAGAAGGTAAGCATGATATGATTAATAACCGTCATATTTTTTCATGGCGTGTGACATATTATTATGCTTGCTTAATATTTTAAACATCATACCGAATTGTTGCACATAATTTTATGCTTAGTGTTTGCATCAATGTTATTGTCCACCTCTATAAGGGAACATTTATATTATTTTGCCAAAATCTTGATTATTTATTTTTTAAAGGTGGAGTTAGTTTAGTTTAGGATATGATCTTGAAATGCTACTATGGCTATATGTTTTATTTAATATTGAATCCTCTTTCTTAGTACTAATGCTCTTATTGGATAAGTTTGAAGGTACTAAGTGTAAGGTCATAAGTATTGCATATGAAACATGCATTTTGGATTTCCCCTTCTTATGCAACCTTTTTGATGAAATACAAAAAGTGGGAGAAAGATAATGGTAAGCTAATTTGGTTATTTGATGAATCCATACATAAGTTTAGGGTATCTATGGAGTTTTGTCTTTCATCAAAAAGGGGGAGATTGTTAGCTTCATTAAGCTTACAATGTATTTTATGAATATGTTTTGATGAAAGACAAAAAGGAGTTGGTAAATTAGTATGTTTATTAAATAACATATTGTGTTTATTATATAAGGTATTATAATATCTTAGAAATATTTTAGTATTCAAATTTAAACATGTGATCTTTATGATATAATATTGTAATTCAAATTTGATTATGATATTATGAGATAAAATATGTCACTTTATTAGGGAGCCAAAGTTAGCAAATATTTGACCTTTCTTAACAAAGATTCAATATTTAAATGGTTGATATTTGCCTTGTATATGGAAGGCCTACAAAGCAGCTCATTCAAGGGCACTGAATTGCCATTCAACAAAGATATGATAGCCGTTGCAAATCAGCCAATTGGATCAACTACCCGTTACTAGCTGGATTGTGTAATCTTCAAGGGCACTAAATTGCCATTCAAGGCCTTGAACTTAAGCTGAATTCTGGATATGCATAACGGCTACTTTCCTTCTATTTCTCCAAGCCTTGCCTATAAATATGCAAGATAGTTGAGAGCTGAAGATACCAAGCAAGACAAGCATTCATTGGCATACTCAAACACTCTCTTGTTGTATTGATTGAGCTTTAATTTGCTATTGTTCTTTGAGTTATTCAAGTAGTGTTTAGGTGGGATTATAGAGTTGAAGGGTCAACTCTACCAAGCCTTGTTGAGGGTGTCAACTTGGGTCTTGGAACTTAGAGTAGGTGTACTCTAGAGTTGTAATCATGCCTCCTAATAAAGAATTGGGTTAATTCTAGAGTTAGGGAACTCTAGGCAGGGATTAAGCCTGTTGAGGTCCAACCTCGTTAAAAATTCGCTTGTGTATTGTCCACGCTTATTTTTTCGCATTTTATTTTCGTTAATTTGCGATTTTGATCATCACCCTATTCACCCCCCTCTATGGTGATTTAGTAGCTTTTGTACTAACACATAATTCACCTCCTACGTTAAACTGATGTCACCAATTAAAGTTAGTAAGTAATATGAACTTCTACATATAATTTCCAGCTTCATATGGTCATAACAAACTAAAATTGTTGGTTAGATATTAGGACATGACATGCATAAATCTAATTCATAGACCATCTTGAAAGCAAGATGAAGGCTAAAGTAGAAGGCATATCATTCAGTACTTACAAAAAATGCCTCTAGTAAAGTCGAATGTAACTTACCAACTTCCTATAGCTCACAATGATCCCATAGCTCACTGGAGCCTATGCTTTGATACCACAATTAGAGCGCCCCAACTCTTTTTACCTTAGTAACCTTAAATTAGGTAGCCATTAGTGATTAGTGTAGTAGAAGATTTGGGTCAGAGCGTTACTGCTATCCCAAAATAGGCAAAGCTAGGTGTTCGAGATTTGCTCAAAGGTTCTCATTCAACCCTTAAGGGCTTCCTAATTCTTTTTGAAGAGAACTCAATACTTCAAATATGAGTAAAACCACTTGATATATAGTTAGTCGAAAACTTAGTGGACCATCACTGTGAGCTTTCTAAACGCTTTAGCCAACATTTTATGGCACTATTCATGTAGCCTGATTGAGGGTGGCTTCCCAAAGATTTACCTGAAATAGGAAACAAAACAAAATTCAAAAGCAAATCGAAACTCGATACGTTCACCCGTAAACTGTAAAGATCATAAAAAACTTTTCCCATATTTCAATTTGTTTATTCGAAAGAAGGAGGAATGCGATAAGTAAGGTGCACAACTACCAAGGCGATCAGGAAACCTAAGTTAAAGTCGCATGGGTGAATTGATGGGCTTGTGCCTTAATAATTGATAATTGGTGGGTCTATTTGATTTTTCAAAAAAACAATACTTGAAAATAATTTATTAAATACTTGTATATTTTGAGATTTTGATATTTGTAAAAAGATATGTGAATTTTAAAATGTACAGGCAGTAAATATACCTTCTCTTTGAAGCTCCTACCCCTTTTGCATCGTAATTAGTGAACGACACAGATGACAAGCAAATGGCCTCACTTCTGATCCAATTGGAATCTTGTATTATTAGTGATGTTATATAATTATCAATGCCATGATATTATTTGCACAGGCACATGCGCAAATGTAGTTTTAATTAAGAAACTCCATTTTAACTCTATTATTTGCTTGTGACTTGTCCCATCCATTTTTACATCTATTCAGTTACCTTTTTTTTTTCCTTTTTGGGTATTGCAAATTTAAATGGTATGAATTTCTATTTCTCATTCTTAAAAGGGAGCCCACTTTATATGTCAGCATATTCATGAATTTTTTTTCCTTAATTTTATTTATTAACGTTAAATTTTCAGATATTGGTCCTGAAAATGATTACTGTTTAATTGAAATAAGTATATGATTAGTTTAGGTTTTTAACATTATTAGGCAAAAAATTTAAGACTTGGATTAGATGAATTCTCATTGAAGAGAAATAAATAAATCATTACTACAAATTATTCATTCGTAAAATGTGATTCAAGCAACAATCTCACGCCCATTTACATTTATTTTAAATAATAATTAATTTATTTTTTTGGATCAAATTTTTTGGATCAAAAGAATCGCTAGTCTTATGCTTTCTACCCTTGAGTATTCAAAGCACACAAAGCCATCACGATTGTCGCTCCCTAATTTCGTTCATGCTCAAGAGTCAAGACAAAGCCGTACTTCCTACTGGATTCATGAATCGTCATAAGTTCATATGATCTAAAATTTTTTGACTTTAGCATATTTATATGCCACATTTTCTTTCTTAAATTCATGAAAACACAATCCGAAATTGCAACCTTAATCATTATTTTCCCTTGTCAAGAAAAATAACAAACTCTTTAAAATTAAAGCCAGTCAACTGATAATTTGAAGCTCCTTAAAACATAAGCAAGAATTAGCTCTTATATGCCCCAATCTCTAACATCCAATAACCAAAATACTCATATTTAAGCATAAATAGCTCTCAAATTTTCATACTCATAATCCAACATTTCTTCACTATACACCACATATTCATTAGTTATATTATCACATCACCTCCAAACTCATAATTCAATTAAAAGCTCTCTGTTTTCTCCTTCTTACCCCCATCAAATAAAAACACAAAAATCACATCACCCATCATTTTTTTCAATTAGAATAATTCTTCAAGTTTTAACCACCCAAATTTAGATGGGAAGACAAATATTCCAATAATTTAATTCCTAATTCATTTACTCCAACTTAAACCCTAACAGTATCATTTTTTTTTCCAATAGATATAATTACCGTTCATCAAGCTTCAATTCCTTCTAGAGACACTTATTTATCCCAAGTACATTCTATATTCACTGTATTAAACAGGAAAACATGGTGTAATGAAAGCAATAGGCATAACAAGCAATTAGATGTTTTACTTTGAGTAAAAGAGCAACGAATGCGTCCAAAGTGCCCGGAAGTTGGACAAGGGTGGCTCGAAGATAGCTTTGGTGGGATTGCGGGTCTGTGGCTAGCTTGTGCTGTCGGTATAAAAATTAAATTGAGGCCAATATCATCATATGTACCCCATAATGTATAAAAGTTTAAATATCAAATTGAAATGTGTCTAAAATAATTAAAGTTTGATTACTTAGAAGTAGTTAAACAAAATTAGGTTTGGGCTGAGATGAATTGGGAGGGCAACGCCTCCCACTTCGGTCTCGTTGAGACGAATAAGGATTTGATGCCTCCCAATTCAGTTTTCACAAGATAAATTGAAAGTGTGACGCCTCCTAATTTGGTTTCATCGAGATGGATCAGGAGTAAGACGTCTCCCAATTCGGCTCTGTTGAGATGAATTGAGAGTGCGATGTGTCTCAATTCGGATTCGTTAGCCTGAATCGAGAGTTTGATGCCTCCAATTCGGTTTGATTGAGAAGAATTATTCGTGTAAGGCCTCTCATCGATATGAATTGGAGTGTGCCACCTTCCAATTTAGTTCCGTCAAGACAAATTGGTACATTCCCCTTCTCTACAATGCAAGCCAAGCTCCGTCAACTATATTCCTTCCATGAAGTGTATTCATCCCTAACCTAATGTGGTTATTGCCTTGGAATTATAGATAAAAAGTCAGGTCCTAGAATGGATGAGGACTCTCGCATGCATTGAGCGAGTCAAAGGGGTTGTCTCCTAACCCACTGACGCACCGAGCAAGAGGGCTTCTAGCAGTGGCACCAGGAGCCTTCTCGCCATGAAGAAGAGGAGGGCTCCTGCACAAGTTTCCACTCCACCTGGTTCAGCGAGCAATTAGTCTTCAGAGGGAATGGCTCCTTCCTCTTTTTTAACTATGAGGGGAATGTGGCGTTGATTCCAGAGCTTGCTTAAAAGTTGGAACTTCCTCTGCTTAGGGTTCCGAAGAGGTTCCCAACACTATTGAGGCTACCAAAGTCTAGTTCATAGAGGTATACACTTTAACCTTTTGCCATTAAGTTTTTCCTTTAGTATTTCTCTTGGCGTAATGATTTCGTTGTGTGTTTTAGGGTATAGTTCTTGTTTTCTCCACCCTTTGCTCTATCCCTTCCTAGCTTATTGTTAAGGCTAGGCTATATTCCTTGAGGGAATGGATCGGGATCGATAAGAAGGAGATCACCATGCTCAAAGAGAGCATTAGAGATGACTGCCACTTAGAGCATTAGTTTAAGGAGGATGAGTGCAAGCTTGGGTGGAAATACCTTGCTGGAGAGTTCGACCTTCTATGTTCAGGTAGAGGTCGTGAACGTCTTCTTTGGAAAGGGGTGCAAGCCTATGAAGAAGTTGCTCACCCAAGTAGCTGAGAAGTATGATGACGACTAAGGGTTCTACATGGAGGATTTCAAGCATGTCTTAGAATGGGCTGATCTACTTGAGGTGTAGGACGCCAGCGAGCAAGTCGCCAGGATAGAGGAGAGAGTAGGGTTGTGTGGAGATCTCCTGCTCGTGTTCATCAGCTGCTTATTGTGCTCAACCTTCCTCTCTTCAGTATGTTCCTGATGACACCCCAGAGGAAGCTA
Source organism: Selenicereus undatus (assembly GCA_017589665.1). Taxonomy (NCBI): domain Eukaryota; kingdom Viridiplantae; phylum Streptophyta; class Magnoliopsida; order Caryophyllales; family Cactaceae; genus Selenicereus; species Selenicereus undatus. The sequence continues at coordinate 50,517,846 of JACYFF010019584.1, forward strand.
TTGAGCAACCTAGAGTTTGACTAGGTCGAAGGTGAGCAGGCTGGCGAAGATAAGAGCCAGAGGAGGTTAATGACAAAGCTCGTGCTTGATTCACCCTTTCCCATTTCATCTTTCCCTTGGTTATTATCAGAGTTTCTCTTTGTGGACTGTAGTCTTTATTTCAAGCCTTTGGGCTAGTGATGTATAAACATTTTTGGTTTCTTGCTTTGTTTGTTTTAGTGGTGTATATATGTATTATAACACTTCATTTTGCTTTTGCATGGTAACTCCGTATGTTTATTGTTTTATTAATGGTATGTTTCTTGTATCTTGTTTATGTAGTATGGTCTTGTCCCCATTGCCTGTTTAGCACATCGATATACATTAATCCTTATAAGGATGTGCGAGCATGTTACCTATTCGTATTTTATCAATTTGAAGGTCCCTGATGTATCTAGTCTCAAACAACCAAGAAAGAGAGGGGAAAGAGAGAGGATGTCAAAACAAAAAGTTTAACTTAAAACCAGTGAGCTATAAACTGTAGCAAGGAAAGAGAATAAATCAACACCACTCCCCAATATAAGCCTAATATGCCACTTAGGGGAGGAGTAGGAATATTCCTTTTGTGCTTTTAGATATATAAAATTCACCACCAAAAGCATAAAAGAAACCTTGAAGGACATCACTTGAGCTAGCCAACTCAAGCTAAAATAACTAGGAGTTTGTTTGAGAGAAGAGAACTTCACTTGGGTTTTTATTCATTAAAACATGTCTCATTACAACCCCAAAGGACTCCCTTAAGTATGGGAGCCTTTACCAATCTGATTCAAAAGGGGAAAAATCCAAGCAAATGGCCAAATTTAAACAGGGGAGACGATAAAGCAAGGGAAGTACAAAAGGTGAAATGGACGGCTAGCTGTCGCTTTCGCATCATAACCCCCAACTTAAAATAGCTATATGCCACAATAATGATTCATTGGAATATTAGGATGTCCTTTTTTGAATGAAAACTTTTAGGCTCTAAGAATCTTAGCCATTTAAAATTTATGCCTTGATAAAGTGGAGTGGTCTCGGCTGGATTTGGAAGTGCACCTTTTGAATTTTTACTACCTTTTGGTGCCCTTGCCTTAGATTTGTCCTTGATTTCATTTACAGCCTTCAAATTCAACTCAGAAAGGAATCAAATAACCTAAATTTCAGGCTCCAAAATTAGAAATTGGTTCAAGTCCTTGAACTAAAAAAATATGACTGAAAACTATCCCATTTGGGCTACCTGGACTGTCCAAGTTTGGGGGTGATTTGACCAGGAAAATGATGTCCAAGTGATGTGAAATTTGAATTATTGGAAATAAGATGTGTTACACTAAAGGCTAGGCATATTAAACTAATCCTAAGCAACCTAAAGGTTAGGCAACCAAGGTAAAAAAAAAAGGGCCACTTACTAGGCCGACCCAAATGCAAACAGTTTACTCTTCCGTGGCATTCTTTCACCATTTAGAGTATCTGTTGAACTTCCTTGGGCTTGGGAAACTCTTGGAATTGACCTCCATCATCACCCTTAGCTTGGAAAGAGTTTGTCCTCAAAACTTGGAAAATCATCATCCGCATCAAAGTAAGGCCTCAAATCAACCACTTCAAAAGTGGCGGGTACATGATATTCTTCGGGCAAATCAACCTCTAGGCATTAGAATTCATCTTCTCAAGGATATGAAAGGGGCCATCCAATTGTGGGAGCAATTGGACGTTCTATTTCTTGGAAATCTCTTCTTTCTTAGATGAATCCACACAAGATCCTCGAGCTTGAATTGAACATCCTTGTGATGCTTGTTGACTTGATTCTTGTTTTGCTCATTGAACTTCTCAATCTTTTGACTCACATTAGCATGGAGCTTTTGGATCTCTTTCATCCTCTTCTGAGCCTCCCAACTGAGCTTGGTTGGGGTGGGGATAGGAATAAGATCAAAAGGTGTAATAGTCCGATCCTAAATTATGCTTATTAATTTCATTTCATTAATCCATGGGATTAATATCATTTCATTTACATCATTTCTTTCACTATTCCAATGGACATTCCAGATAGGCCCTCACTTTACAATTCGGGGTTTTGTTTTAGTCGAATTTGAAAATCGAGTTAGGCCTTGATATTTATGAATTTAATGTTTAAAATTCTTTTTCATGGCACCACAACCATTTAATCTCAAATTTTGAAAAAAAAAAATATCACAAACGCACTTGGTTTCAGTTCTTTCTCTAAACCCGAGCTCGTTTAAGGCCGATTTCGACGCTCTAAGACTTGACCCTTATTTGTTTAGCTAAACCCTCTTAATTAAGCCTTAATCAAGCTTGATAATTTTGACTTTTCTACTTTTATTTGCAGCCAAGTAAATCTAGTATAAATTGTAAAATTTTTATTTTTATTTTCATTTTACACCAAGCTTTCAAGAGACTTTCTCTATCTTCCCTCTCCTCCTTCTCCCTCTACTCGGCATAGCAGTAGCAAAAGCCTCCTCCTAGCCACCTTTCAACCACCAAAAACCCTCAAAACATCCCCCATTCACCACCCCCAAACACCTCTTTCACTTCCATAAGCATCAAGAATCATATCTACCTCTTTTTCAAGCTCCAAGTGAGTGTTATTTTCACCCCTATGCCGATTTTTGTTTTTGATTCTTGAACTTTTTGGTTTTTGTTTCTTATTTTAGTTGTTTTAGTGATGGATTATGCTGTTTTTATGGTATTAAGAATCATCTTGTTGATGGATTATGGTGGAGTTGAAATTGGATGAGGCTAGGGTTAGGGTTTCATCTTGGTCATGCAAGCTTCTTGTTCAAGTGATGTTTATTGCTTGTTTTATCCTTGTCTTTACTCATCTCTTGATATATTGAAGTTTGTTATGTTGTTTATGGTGTTTTGAAAAGTAGGGAGTGAGTTCAAAGTGACCCAAAGTTAGGGTTTTTTCCAAAATGCAAGATTTGGACCAACTAATGTTAAATTTTAGGTGTGGGTGTTTATGTGGATAGAAAAGGAGTTTTATTTGATTTGAATATGAAGAGGAATTATGTATGGTGTTTTTGTATGAGGTTGGGATGTACCAAAGTGTGTTTATATACTCTTAAGAAAGAGTTTAAGTTGAGGATTGGTGTAAAAAGTGAAGGAACAAACTAAAGCAGTGCTGCTGGAATTTTCAGAAAAACGGGACAAACTTTGGAACAAAACTGGTAATAATTGGCCAAGCCAAAAATTATAATTTTTGGTGGGTAAATAGGTCTGGATGTTAGCTTTAAAATGGATTTTGAATCGCATTAATCTGAGGTCTGTAGAGGAAGTTATGCCCATTTTACTGAACCTAGGCGGAATGGATTTTCCAGCACTGAAACCTGGCATGTTGATGTTCTAACCCCATTTTATGGAACCTGTCATGAGAATCATGTTTCGTGTCCTAAATAAAAGTTTTAGGGACTTCCTAAGCTGTTTATATTGTGGTCTTACGTCTCATTTTGAGGTTGGGAGTATAAATTGTGGATTATTCATTTCATACCCTCGTCATAAGCCCTTACTCCCCTAAACTCGCTACCGTGCCTTAACTCAGCATTTCTATACTTTATTTAACTTCAGTATTTTAGTTTAATCTATTAACTGGTTTGTACAAATTCTTTATAAGCCTTTTCTTTTTATTTAAAGGTATCCATTGTGCTAATTTTATGTAAAGGCATTCATTATGAAAATAACTTCATTTCTAACCTCATATGTCTATAATGATTTTTGAACAGAATCAAGGCCTAAGCTCTCATTCTCTCCATTTTAGTGCATCTATTTACTCGGTGATCTAACTTTTAAAAACTCCAGGTACGTTCATTGACTGCATCTTTAGAAATCAGCACGTGTTTATCGAAATTGTAATGTTTTGGTAAGTACATCAATGAATCGATTGAATCAGTGATTTATCACATAATTAGTGACCCCATAAGTTATCAGTTACAGGCATTGCCCTCCAGTTACCCGCGCGGCTTCAGGTCAGGTCTTGCGGTCGGCTTGGCAGGTGTACACCTATACATAGATTGTAACAGTTACTAAGGGGTGCACTAATAGATAGTAATTGGCAATTTAGCTTTATATACATCTCATTCCCTGTTTTAAAATGAAAATGAATTGCAAAGCGGACCCTCATAATTTCTTTTTCAGTGAATCTTTATCATTACAGGGATGCATGTACTGAGCTTTGGTTCACAGTTCGAAATGTTTTTATGTTTTATTTTTAGGAAAATGCTCTGTAAACCGCTCTTAGGCGGGCAAGGAGGCTGAAGGTGATAAATAAGTCAGGACCATCCATGTGATTGGCGGATAGAAGTGCTAAGATGCTTTCATGCCTTATTGTGGTGCATTTTGGTGTTAGAACTGTATTTTGGTGTTACAACTGTATAATTAAACTGAGTTATGTATGTTGATGTAACCTTGATGTAACCTTGGGAAGCTAGAATCATTCCTGTATGTAATTAAATGGTTTGAATGGATGTGATTGCCCTTTGAGGATAAACTTTGATTTTATGGCTAAATTTTCATATTCAAGCGAAGCCTTGTCCTTGCGGACAGCGGTAACGCCCATTCATTGATTTATTGGTGTTAAGCTTAGGTAGGTAAATGCAGTTATGATTTATGTATTATTGGGGTGTTACAGATTTGGTATCAGAGTCAGGTTGAGATTTTCTTAAGGAATGTAGAGCTAGAAACTATAGGGTGAGGGTGGTTGTTAGGAGGGGCTATCGTATATTACTAGAGTGATATTAGGAGAATGTAAGTTGCTTTTATTTGCATGTTCCTTATTTATGGATAGGTATGGTTATGTCTGCCTCTCACATGTGTTTTCTTTGTTAGATGGATCTCTATGGTGTTAACATGTTGCCTGGTGGATCAATGATAGCTCACATTGCGTTGCTCCATATTAGTATGGAGGCACACGCACAGGACCCTTACTCCGAGTTCCGCAGTACTACGGTCCGTGCGCAGAGACTGCTGGGGTCCTTACGCCCGGTTGGCCCGTGGGTGGAGTTCAGGCATCGTTATTACGACTTTATGATGATAGGGAACCCAGGCTTAGACGGGCCTAGGTTTCAGGCCCAGGGGGCTTGGATGACTCTCACTACAGAGTTGTTGTTGAGAGAGGAGTTTGAATTGAGGGGAATTACTATGGAAACTCTTCAGCACGTCTTTCCCCTCCATCAGGTCCATCCCCCACCTGTAGCCCCAGCACCAGCTCAGGGGCCACCCTCCCCGCCAGCAGCAGCACAGGAGCCACCCATTCTACCCGCACCAGGCACCCCACTGATGCCTGAGAGCCCTGGGGAGGCCTATGTGGTGATAGACATCCCTGATACCCCAAACTTAGTGGTGATTAGTTCTAGTTCTGGGGAGGAGGATCACCAGGGGGAGGACGATCTAGAGGAGGATGATCCCGAGGGGGATCAAGACAGTGATGAGATGGGGATAGAGCAGCAAGGGGAACAAGACGCGGACGAGTTGATGGTGGACTTAGAGGAGGAGCATGAGCCACAAGTTCAACAGGAGGTCGATAATGCCGAGTCAGAGGCATCCACGAGTAGTTTCGACTCAGGTGAAGAACTCGACGATGAGTCTGACCCAGATTATGATCCATCTAGGGATCGTTAGGTGGTTCTAAGGGTCGGTGTAGTGGTTTTCATTTTGAGCCCTATATGTAGATATGGTATGGTTGGATTGGATGGTTATATTTTGTGTGGCATCTGACATTGTATATAGTTAGTCCAATCCTCTCTAACCATGACGACATGATCCATAACTCTTTTTGGTCATGTGATGGATCTAGTGTCTAGGGGCAATTTAGTACTTAGTGTTTAGGAGTTAGAACTAGGATTGCTTACTTAGCTAGGTGTTGTATGCCTTTGTTGTTCATGTATATAAATCAGCAACTATGTATGTAAGTAAGCAGTTATGAAATAAAATGATGACGCCTTGAGTTATGAAATATTCTTGAGCCATTTCTTATGTATTTATTGGGCATGTTTATCTTATATGTCTGGGGTCCCAGTGTCTGAATTTTTTTATTTAATGTCTATTCAGAATGTCTCAGTCAGTGCAAAATGACATTGAGGTGCATGTGGAGGACAATTCGGAGCAAGGCCAGGGATCGGGTGATCAAGCCTCGTGTCAGGGACCACCACATGGTGACATGCCACCGTCGCTCTTTGAATTAGCTAGCAACTTAGGAAACCCGAGTTACTGGCCAACCTTAGTTGTTGAATTGATGAAGCGGATTCCCTAGGTACCTACTGAAACCCCTCCCAAGGAGGACAAATTAGCAGATAGGGTAGCACGGCGCAACCCTAAAGTTTACAATGGATCTTATAATCCAGTGGTATTGGAGGAATGGATAAGGGGAATGCAGAAAATTTTTACAGTAATTGAGGTACCACAGGAAAAGAAAATGAACATTGGGACATATTATTTGTCAGGTGAAGCTGACATTTGGTGGAATACAGTGAAGGATAAGCTCGAAGGGCTTGAATTCACCTAGAATAAATTCTTAGCAGAGTTGAGGGCGAAATTTTGCCCAGCTGTGGTGCAAAGGCAAAAGGAGAAAGAATTTATGGAGTTAAAAATGAGCGATAGCATGTCAGTGATGCAGTACGCTAGTAAGTTCACCGAACTATCTAGGTTTGTCCCTAAATTTGTGTCATCTGAATGGTTAAAGATGAGAAGGTTTGAGGAAGGTTTGGCCTTCTATATTCGAAATCAGTTAGCTGGACAACCAATGCTGACTTATCAAGAACTATATGAGCGAGCAGCCGAAGTGGAAAGAGTGAAGACGGAGTTGAGGGCACTGAATCCAATCAACCACAAGGGAAAGGGGTTTGAGCGGGGGACTCTAAGTGAGAGTGTGAATTAGAATCCGCAGAACCAGAAGAAACCCACTCCTGTTCCCTCCAAGAGCCGTCCTGTAGGCTCGATAGCACCTTGTGCGAAATGTGGAAGAACAAATCACACCACTCCTGGATGTCGCATTGGCACCAACAAATGCATGTGGTGTGGAAGTCCTGAACATCTTATCACTGCATGCCCCTGATGACTAAAAGCTGTAGACAAGGGCGCAGCAAAACCCTTGGCCTTGCTTCGCCAGGGACCTCCACCTTCAAGGCTTGCAGTTGCAGGAAGGGCATTTGAGATGAACAAAAGGGAAGTTGCTACCTCTGGTATGGTAGTCACTGGAACTCTCTTTTTAAATTCAACACCATTTTCCGTATTAACTGATTCGGGTGCCACTCATTCGTTTATATCTACCCGATCTGCTAAACAATTGAGTCCTGAGAGTAGGAGGATGGCAACCAATTATAGAATCAAGCTACCCAATAATTCTGTGATTGAGTGCCCCCTCTCTTATGAACTTGTCCCCATCACCATTGGTGAAACCACCTTCCCTGTGGATTTGATTCAATTTAATTTGTCTGATTTTGATATCATTTTGGGGATGAATTGGTTGCATTCTTATGGAGCCCAAATCGATTGTGAAGATATTAAGGTTATATTGAAAGATGAAAAAGGGAGAAAAGTGTGTTTCTATGGGTAGAGAGAGGCAAACTCTTGTCCTTTGATTTCTGCTATGAAAGCAAGTAAGCTGTTATATTAGGGGTGTATTGGATATTGGTGTTATGCTATCAGCACCCAAATCAAAGAAAAGGAAGTAGAGAATATACATGTGGTTTGTGAATTTGAAGATGTTTTCCCTGAGGAGTTACCAAAACTACCCCTGCAGAGGGAAATTGATTTTGGGATCGAGTTAATTCCTGGAGCCCAACTTATTTCTAAAGCCCCATATCGTATGGCCCCAACGGAGCTTAAGGAACTAAAGATTCAGCTAGATGAGCTGTTACAGAAGGGCTTTATTAGGCCTAGTGTGTCACTATGGGGTGCTCCAATGCTGTTTGCGAAGAAGAAGGATGGAACCTTAAGGCTATGTATTGATTACAGGGAGTTGAACAAGATTACCATCAATAACAAATATCCTCTGCCACGAATAGATGATTTGTTTGATCAATTACAAGGAGCAGGAGTGTTCTCTAAGATTGATTTGAGGTCAGGGTACCATCAACTTAGGATTAAACCTGATGACATTCCTAAGACAGCATTTAGAACCAGGTACGGTCACTACGAATTCATAGTGATGCCTTTTGGTCTCACTAATGCCCCTGCAGCCTTCGTGGACCTTATGAACAGGGTTTTCAGGCCCTATTTAGATAAGTTTGTAGTGGTATTTATAGATGACATCCTTATCTATTCTAAGGACAAGGAGGAACATGCTGATCAATTGCGAACAGTACTGCAAATCTTGAGGGAGCATCAACTCTATATCAAATTAAAGAAATGTGAATTTTGGCTGGACGAAGTGGTATTTTTGGGGCATGTGATTACCAAAAAAGGAATTAAAGTTGACCCCCAAAAGGTGAAAGCAATCATAGAATGGCTCAGGCCTACCAATGTCACTGAAATTAGAAGTTTTCTGGGTTTAACAGGTTATTATCGAAGGTTCGTCCAGGACTTTTCAAAAATCGCTTCACCACTGACCAATCTATTGAAGAAGGTGAATAAGTTCAAGTGGACTGAAAGATGTGAGAAAGCTTTCCAAGAGCTAAGACAACGACTAACTATCGCCCCAATTCTAACGTTACCAATGGAAGGGAAGGAGTATACAGTTTATAGTGACGCATCAAAGAACGGTCTAGGGTGCGTACTGATGCAGGAGGACAAAGTAGTGGCTTATGCCTCTCAACAACTCAAGCCATACGAGAAAAACTACCCTACATATGACCTGGAATTAGCAGTCGTGGTCTTTGCACTGAAAATTTGGAGATATTATTTATATGGGGTATCGTGCAACATCTATACTGATCATCAAAGTCTAAAGTATATCTTCACCCAGAAGGAGCTCAACTTGAGGCAACGGTGTTGGCTTGAGTTGCTTAAAGATTATGATTTGCAGATTCAATACCACCCTGGTAAAGCAAATGTGGTGGCGGATGCCTTGAGTAGGAAGGCGCAACATAGCTCAAACACTGTGGTGATTACTCAATTGAACCTCTAGAGAGAACTTGAGGACTTTGGGATTCAATTAGTATTTCACGGGCAAATGAATGCTCAATTATCAACACTTACTGTTCAGTCTTCCCTAGTGGAAGAAATTCGACTGATTCAAGAAAGTGATCCCGAATTCCAAAGCATGAAGCAAAATTTAGAAAAAGGGAAGTCTCCGAGTTTTGTAGTACACGAGGATGGGACTTTGCGGTTCCAGAATCGCCTATGTGTGCCCAAAATGCGGAAGTAAGAAAGCAAATCTTGGAAGAGGCTCACAATACTCATTATTCAGTGCATCCAGGAGGCACAAAGATGTACAGAGATCTGAGACAATATTTTTGGTGGAATAATATGAAGAAAGATGTTGCAGAATATGTGAACAAGTGTTTAATTTGCCAGAAAGTTAAAGAAGAGCATCAGCGCCCTGTGGGTGAACTACGACCCTTAGAAATTCCCACTTGGAAGTGGGATTCAATCTCAATGGACTTTGTTATGGGTTTACCCCTTTCTGCCTCGAAGAAGAATGCTATCTGGGTCATAGTTGATCGACTCACGAAGTCAGCTCATTTCCTGCCAATTAAGGATACTTGGGGAATAGAAAGACTAGCCCAACTGTATGTTAAGGAGATAGTCCGTCTACATGGGATCCCTTTAGACATAGTCTCAGATAGGGATCAACGATTCCAAGCGCGCTTATGGCAAGCACTTCAAAAGTCCTTTGGAACCAAACTAAACTTCAGTAGCTCCTATCACCTAGAGACAGATGGACAAACTGAAAGGGTGAATCAAATTTTGGAGGACATGCCGAGAGCTTGTGTATTGGAGTTCCAAGGGAAATGGGAAGATGATTTACCTTTGGTGGAATTCTCTTATAACAACAGTTATCAATCCACCATCAAAATGGCCCCATTTGAGGCTCTGTACAGGAGAAAATGTAGAACCCCGTTGTGCTAGAGTGATTTGGATGAGGCACTGATTATAGGTCCTGAAATGGTTCAAGAGACCACTGAGACAATAAGAAAGATTCAGGAGCATATCAGGGTTACCCAAAGTCGATAGAAAAGTTATGTAGACAAAAGAAGAAGGCCTCTAGAGTTTCAAGTAGGTGATAAAGTTTTTTCTAAAAGTTTCACCAACTAGAGGTGTGAAGAGGTTCGGAGTACGGGGCAAATTAAGTCCGAGGTACATTGGACCTTATGAAATCATTGAAAGGTTGAATCCCATCACTTATCGTCTAGAGTTGCCTATCGAACTTGAGCACGTGCATAATGTGTTTCATATCTCTCAGCTTCGAAAATATATTCCAGATCCAAACCATACCATTGTATCTGAACCTATCGATATCGCTGAAGATCTAGTATATGAAGAGCATCCTGTTCAAATACTAGATCGCAGGATCAAACAGCTGCGCAACAAGCAGATACCATTGGTCAAAGTACTCTGAACAAACCATACCTCCCAAGAAGCTACTTGGGAGACCGAGGAGGCAATGAAAGCCAAATACCCACATTTATTCGAGGTAACTCTGTTTGTTATGGTTAAGTTCATCAGTTTCGAGGACGAAACTTTTTAAGGGGGGAGGACTGTAATAGTCCGACCCTAAATTATGCTTATTAATTTCATTTCATTAATCCATGGGATTAATATAGTTTCATTTACATCATTTCTTTTATTATTCCAATGGTTATTCCAGATAGGCCCTCACTTTGCAATTCGGGGTTTTATTTTAGTTGAATTTGAAAGTCGAGTTAGGTCTTGATATTTATGAATTTAATATTTAAAATTATTTTTCATGGCACCACAACCATTTAATCTCAAATTTTGAAAAAAAAATATATATCGCAAATGCACTCGGTTTCAATTCTTTCTCTAAACCCGAGTTCGTTTAAGGCCAATTTTTCAGTGCTACTGGAATTTTCAGAAAAACGGGACGAATTTTGGAACAAAACTGGTAATATTTGGCCAAGCCAAAAATTATGATTTTTTGTGGGTAAATAGGTCTGGATGTTAGATTTAAAATGGGTTTTGAATCGCATTAATCTAAGGTCTGTGGAGGAAGTTATGGCCATTTTACTGAACCTAGGCAGAATGAATTTTCCAGCACTGAAACCTGACATGTTGGTCTTCTAACCCCATTTTATGGAACCTGTAATGGGAATCATGTTTCGTGTCCTAAATAAAAGTTTTAGGGGACTTCCTAAGCTGTTTATATTGGAGTCTTACGTCTCATTTTGAGGTCGAGAGTATAAGTTGTGGATTATTCATTTCATACCCTTGTCATAAGCCCTTACCCCCCAAACTCGCTACCGTGCCTTAACTCAGCATTTCTATACTTTATTTAACTTCAGCATTTTAGTTTAATCTATTAACTGGTTTGTACAAATTCTTTATAAGCCTTTTCTTTTTATTTAAAGGTATCCATTGTGCTAATTTTATGTAAAGGTATTCATTATGAAAATAACTTCATTTCTAACCTCATATGCCTATAATGATTTTTGAACAGAATCAAGGCCTAAGCTCTCATTCTCTCCATTTTAGTGCATCTATTTACTCGGTGATCTAACTTTTAAAAACCCCAGGTACGTTCATTGACTGTATCTTTAGAAATCAGCACGTGTTTATCGAAATTGTAATGTTTTGGTAAGTACATCAATGAATCGATTGAATTAGTGATTTATCACATAATTAGTGACCCCATAAGTTATCAGTTACAGAGCATTGCCCTCCAGTTACCCGCGCGGCTTCAGGTCAGGTCTTCCGGTCAGCTTGGCAGGTGTACACCTATATATAGATCGTAACAGTTACTAAGGGTTGCACTAACAGATAATAATTGGCAATTTAGCTTTATATACATCTCATTCCCTGTTTTAAAATCAAAATGAATTGCAAAGCGGGCCCTCTTAATTTCTTTTTCAGTGAACCTTTATCAGTACAGGGATGCATGTACTGAGCTTTGGCTCACAGTTCGAAATGTTTTTATGTTTTATTTTAGAAAAATGTTCTGTAAACCGCTCTCAGGCGGGCAAGGAGGCTGAAGGTGATAAATTAGTCAGGACTATCCATGTGATTGGCGGATAAAAGTGCTAAGATGCTTTCATGCCTTATTGTGGTGCATTTTGGTGTTACAACTGTATTTTGGTGTTACAACTGTATAATTAAACTGAGTTATGTATGTTGATGTAACCTTGATGTAACCCTGTGAAGTTAGAATCATTCCTGTATGTAATTAAATGGTTTGAATGGACGTGATTGCGCTTTGAGGATAAACTTTGATTTTATGGCTAAATTTTCATATTCAAGCGAAGCCTTGTCCTTGCGGACGGCGGTAACGCCTATTCATTGATTTTTTGGTGTTAAGCTTAGGTAGGTAAATGCAACTATGATTTATGTATTATTGGGGCGTTACAAAAGGGGTGCACAGATTGTAGCCATAGACAATTTGAAAGGGAGATAGACCCGTGGCCTTGCTCGGTGCCTTATTGGATGCAAACTCAGCATAAACAAGTTGATCATCTAATTCTTTGGTATTCTTCATTAGAAGGAGCCTAAAGAAGTCTTAAAAATTCCTATTAGTTCCTCCGATTTGGCCATCCGTTTAAGGGAGGCGAGATATACTAAACTTGAGGTGAGTGCCTCTCTTCTTCCATAATGTGAGCTAAGTGACTCACGAATTTGCTATCCCTATCCAAAACCATGGTCTTGGGTATGACATGGAGTCTCAACAATCTCCTTGAAGTAGAGATTGGCCACTTGGGTAGCATCAAAGGTAATGTGACAAGTGATAAAGTGTGCCATTTTGAAGAAATGATCAACTACTCATGATTGAATCTTTGTTTCTTTGTATCCTAGAAAGGCTGGTGATGAAGTCTAGACTCATATCCTTTGAAGGAGCTTGGTGAATTGGCAGAGATGAGTAAAGACCTTAAGATAGGACATGACTGTTGCCTAGTTGACAAGTAGCAGACCTTTTCATAAAGTGCTCAACATCGTTGGCTATCTTAGGCCAATGGTTGTGCATTTTAACATGATACAAGTCTTCTCAATGCCAAAATGCGTAACTAAGGCCCCTCCATAGACACCTATACTCAAGAGTTCTCTACAACCACCTTTAGGGATGCACAATCTAGCTCCCTTGAACAAGAATCCATTCCTAATATGGAATAGGCAATGGGAATGCTGTGAGCATATCTTATAGATCTCCTTGAAATCCTCATCCTTTGGGTACATTTCCTTGATCATCTTAAACCCAAGGGCTCTTCAATTAAGAAAAGAGAGTAAGAGATAGCTCCTAGATAAAGAACCCAACTCTTTGTTCAAATGACTAAACATATAATGGATCACAAAGTGAAAAGCTTGGAGGTACTCCACCCACTTGGCATGCCTTGGTTTAAGCTTGTGTTGCCCTTGTATGAGCTTAAGGGCATTATGATCCGAATGTAGAATAAATTCACCTCCAACTACGTTATGCCTTTAATGCTCCAAATCCCTCACAATAGCATAAAACTCCTTATCATAGGTTGAGTACTTCCTTTCGGCATCATTAAGCTTTCACTAAATAAGGCTATAGGCTGGCCTTCTTGAGATAAAACCGCCCCTATGCCCACTCCCAAGGCATCACACTTTATTTCAAACTCCTTGGAAAAGCTAGAATGGGTAAACTTGTGAGCTTGCATTTGATCTCTTTAAAGGCAGTTTGAGCCTTCTTATTCCATTCAAACCTCTTGGTGTTGAGAACTTTTGTCATGGGTGCCATGATTGAGTTAAATTTTTCAACCAAACTTCGTATAGATAGAGGCTATGCCCTGGAAACTCCGTATTTGGTGGATTAAGGAGTTAACCAACCACTCCTTGATTGTTTAGATCTTGGTCTCATATACTTGGATCCATTGGACTAGAACCACACCAAGGAAAACAACTTGACAAGAGAAGAAATAACACTTCTCCAAGCTATCATAAAGCTTCTCTTGAGAGAGGAATTCCTAGACTTGTTAGTGATAACAACCATAAAAATTTTCATCCTTCTTATATCATCAAATTAAACACCACAAACTTGCCAAGAAAAGGCTTAAGAAATTGGTTCATTAAACGCATGAACGTGTTGAGAGCATTGGCGAGGCCATTAAACTTCACTAGCCATTCATATAAGCCTCATTTGGTCTTCAAAGCCATTTTCCATTCATCCCCTTCATGGATCCAAATTTGATAGTATCCACTCCTAAGATCTATATTAAAAAAGATAACGGCAACATGTAACTCATCTAGTAGGTCTTCTAACCTTTGGATGGGATAATAGTATTTGATTATGATCTTATTAATGGCTCTGCTGTCCACACACATCTTTATGCTTCCATCCTTGTTTGGTACCAATAAGGCTGGAATGGCACAAGAGCTTAAGCTTTCCCTAATCATTCCCTTGGCTAAAATCTTGGCATTTAATATCTTGGGTTTCTTGAGGGTTCATTTGATAGGTCGGTTTGTTTGGGAGGGTGGAACGGAGTATGAGATCAATTTTGTGTTGGATGGTTCTTTGTGGGGGTAGGCCATGGGGTATCTCTTGGGGAAAGATATGTTCATAGGCTTATAGAAGGGGACCACGGAGGGGGAGTGTTTGTGGACTAGCTTCAGTTTCCTCTGGGCTAAGTAAGAGCCACCGCTTGAATGACTCAAACTCATGGCATTCGGCCTTGGGGAGGAAAGAAAGTTGACATCTTTTTGTAGGGTTTCTTTTGGTTTGAGGAGTTGCAATGGTGTAATGCGAGAAAGGGTGATGTTCTTATGATCCATGACAAAGAAATTGGTGTTCAATCGACCATCATAAATAATTCTCCTATCAAAGAGCCATGTTCCAGCAAGAAGGATATGGCAAGCAGCCATGGGAATCACATCACACCAAATTTCATCCTTGTAATTCTTCTTAATGCTTAAAGAAACCAAACAATGAGAAGTGACGTGTATGTATTTCCCTTGATTGAGCCCTTGGATGGTGTATGGAGAAGGGTAAGGGGAATGCCAAGAGCTTAAGTGTTTGAGCTAAAAATGTGCTATTTTTAGGATACTTTTACACCGATTTTAGGCTCGTTTTAGTAATATTTTTAAGGTTTTTAATTGATTTTATTCTATTTTGCATATTTTTAATAAATGTGGAAAAAGGATTGAAAATGACGAAAAATACGAGAAAAATGGGAAAAATATCGGGAACCGAAAAAAACCAGTCCAAAATTCCAAGAAAACCGGTCCAGGCAGCAAAGGAAAAAGAAAAAAAACCAAACCGGTCCAGAAAAAACCCGTTTCGGACCGGCCGGTTCAAGCAAAACTGGTTCAGTGCTTTAAGTAAACCCCCCCTTTCTTCGCATTTGTCTTCTTCTCCCTCACTTGTCTGCTTCCCTGACCCTCGAAACCCAGAACGCACCCTCATCCCCATCTCGATCCACTTCACCTCTCTCTACTCTATCCTCTCTCTCTCTTATCTCTTCCCAAAACCACCCAACCCATAGAAATCCCCTTCCCAGAAACCACTCCAGCCCACAGTCTTCCCAAAACCATACCCAATAACCCCAAAACCACCTTCTGATGACCCATCCCACCACCGGTAATTCACGCCCCAAACGCCAGCACACCCACAACCTGGCTTCATCTCCATCGTCCAGCTAGCGTGCATCGAAGGGGCAAGGTTGAAGGAGTTCGAGTATTTAAGAGTTACAGAGACGCCATTGAAGGGGTTCGAGTTTTTTTTAGGTAATTTTAGGTAGAATTAGGATTAGGTTAGGTTTAATTTTGTTTAGGTTTAGTTTAATTTCGCTTTTCTTTTCAGTTTCATATTTGGTTTTCAGATTAAGTTTCCGAGTTGGGGTTTCGAATTTGAGTTTCAAATTTCGATTGTTTTTGGGTATTTGAATTCATGTAGTTAGTTTGAATCATTAGTTTCGAATGGGTATACTCAGTTTTACAGTTGTAATTGCAAGGATTTTGGTTTCAATTTCGTTGAATTGCAGTCAATTTCCCCTTCCCATTAGTTGTTAATTACCCTTCCCCTGTTCACGTTCTATGAATTGGTTCGAATTCACCATGGCAGAGCCGTGGTGGTGGTTCGAGTTCTTCTCCTCGCCTGCTCTGGTTCGACTTCCTTCTGCCTTTGGTTTGCTTTCGATTCCCTTTCTACAGCTTTCAATTATGCGTTTTGTGCTTGCTTTCAATCTGTTCGATTCTGCTGAATTCCCTTTCCCCTGCTGCTGTTTTAGTTTGATGTTCTGTTTTAGTTCTTTTGCTTGCTGTTTCAGGTTGGTTCGAATTAGAATGTTGCTTTCTAAGTTTGGTTTATGGCTATGCTTCTTTGCTTTCGTTCAGTTGAGTAGTCTGTTTTAGTTGGTCTGGTTGATGAAATTGTATTCGGCTTTAGTTGAGTTAATTTGGGTGATTTTCATTTAGTTTGGTCGATTCTCAGAGTAAAAATTAGGTTGATTTTAGGGTCGAGTTTGCAATTTCATATTCAGATGAGGATGATGGTTTGTTTAGTTGATTGAATAATACTCTGAATTTAGTTAAGCTAAATTAGTTGATTAGTAGTTTAGGTGACTCAGTTGATTTAGTAGTTTGGTTGATCGTTTAGTTGAATTAGGTTGTTAGATTGTTTTGAATAATGTCACTTAGTTTAGTTTAGTTAATTAGTTTAATCATTTTGTTTAAATGACCATAATCTCAACGTTTTTCCTTGTGGACTGACCCTTAAGTACTATGACTGACAATCGAGTATTTGAGGTTTCTTTTCTTTAATTTAATTTTCCTCCCCCTCAAAACCCCTCAACAATTTTTGGCGCCGTTGCCGACGAAGACGGTGAGATTTGGTCATGTTTTTATTTTTTAGTTGCTTTCGTATTGATTTGTTTAGTTTGTTTAGTTGTTATTCATGTTTTGCTTAGTTGTTTCGTAACTTTAGTTTCAAATCGATTTTTATCGTTTCCTTGTTAGTGTTTTGAAAAACCCAAAAAAATCCAAAAACATTTGAAAAACCTTCAAAAATCCAAAAAAAAAATGAAAAATGCTTAAAAACTCAAAAACATTTGAAAATTTTGAAAACCAAAAAAAAAAAAATAGAAAATTCAAAAACCAAAAAAGAAAAGTGAAAAATTGAAAAATTTGGAAAAATTTAAAAATTTTCAAAATGCCAGTTTTTAATTTCCCGCAATTTGAGCATGAACTTTTTTGGAGCTATTTGTCGCGACTTAATGATTATCGTGCTCAATTGCATCAAACTTTTGAAAAATGGGAAATTTGTGAGGTTATTGTTTTGGGTCTAAATGCTGAATTTAGGGGTATTGTTGAGTCCAAGTGCCCAGGGGGTTTGCTAGAATTGTTATCTAGATCTCAAGATGAAGTTTGGGATTTCTTTGAAAATTTAGCTTGGGATACTTACGAGTTTGAACAAGCTAAAATGAACTTAAAGTACCCAACTCATGCTGAGTCTGCTTTTTATGCTAATCCTTCCCCCTAGAATCATTTTCTAAACCCATATGACCCATCTTATTCTTATATGCCTCATGTGCTGTGTGATTATTGTGAATCTCCTTATCATGATGCTTCTACTTGTCCTTATCGTGAATATGTTGATGCTACATATGCAAGTTTTGAAAAGAAACTTAATGATATGAATGATAAAATGATAGAGACTATGAAATTGAGATTTGGTGAATATTCTCAATGTTTTAAACAGATTAGGGAACCTTCTAGTGAGATTGATTCTAGTTTAGGATCTCCTAAACCTGAGATTGATCTCTGTGATGTTTTTGAACCTTCTTATTCAACTAGGCCTGATTTGAATAAAAACATGTGTTTGCCTAGCTTAGAACAAGAAAGTGACCTCCCTAAGTCTCTATCATCGGACCTTGCACCCTTCACTAGCTCACCTGAAAATGTTACTGATGAACAATCTGATTCTGATAGTGAGTTAGAAATTAGCATCATACCTGCAGTAGAGTTTCATAATCCGGATGAATTGAAAGATATTACATAGGAGTTGCATGATGAGATACCTGAACTCACTATGTTGGACTTTGATGATAATATTCTGCCTGTAGAGTATGAATCTTTTTCTAGTGAGTTTGGTATCCATGGAAGTTCTGATGATGGTTTTCGTGCTGATTATGAGTCATTTTCTTTTAAGTCCATTCAGATTGACTTCCTTTTTGAATTTTGCAAGTTTGATTATGTTGAGTCTGAGATTGTTGTTACTAAGAACTTTACTTTAGACTAGACTCTTGTGCCTTTTGATATTAACAGACTTGTAAAATGTGCATCCTCCATTTGGCCTAAATTGCTTGTTCATGCTAATATAGTTTCTAGGCCAATGACCTCACCACTGGTTCTTTTTGAGTATGTTCATTTCCTTCCTGATTGGGCCCCATTGTTTGATAAGTTTAAACGGGCCTTTACCTGTGCTTTATTGACTATATGGATGTACTCAATCTGGTTCCAACTCACTGTTTTTCAAAGTTGCTATACTATTGAGAGTTGGGCTTCTGTTTTTGATAAGCTGTTGCGTGCTCTAACGAGTTTTGATTTGAGTAGCACTTTTTCAGCTTAATATGGAGTGGCTGATGCTCTATAAGCTTTATAGTTTGGGTACAACCTGTATCCAACTTGGTATGATCGTTCCACCCTTCTTTTCTTTTTATTTTCTTTTCTTCCTTTTCGTACTTAGTTATATATATTAAGATTTTGTAAATACTTGTTAATTGTCTTTATCTAGGGTTGTGTCTTATGTTTCATTTTGTTTCTTTAGCATAGCATGCTTTAGTTTTTCCTTTGATTTTATTTTTCACTTTTGTTTTTCTTTCTTATGTTTTAGATTTCTTTTGGTTTAGTTTAGGATTTAGTAGGTCCTTGATTTTTGTTTTGGTTTTGTTTTTGTAAATATGGGTGTTTCCTTTGCTTTTAGTTTTGATTTTCATTTTCATTTCGGTTTTACTTGGTTTTAGTTTCATTTTTGGCTTTCTTTTGTGATTTGGTTTTTCCAGGCTTTTGTGAATATGTGTGTGTTTTGTTTTTGGTTTTGTTTTTGTTTTTCCTTGTGTCCTAGTTGTATATATTTTAGGATTTACGGTTGTATAGCTTATGAGCTTGCTTTTTAGCGCCTTAATTCCCACAATGAGGACATTGTGAAGTTTTGGTGTGGGGTGAGGTGCCACTTTTTTTTCAAAATTTTTGAAAATTTTGTTGTTTTTGGGGGCGTTTGTACTATTTTTGATTAGTTTGAATCCCCTATGCTTTAGTTATTCACTTGTATAGAAGTAGGATGTGCGTGATAGGTCTTTAACTTCGAATATGATAGTCTAAACCCTAATTCTAACCCCAGCTGTTCATTAAAGGTTGTGTTATCCAGTCCTTATTTATTCTTTCATCATTATCTTTAGGTTTTAGGTTTCCATGAATGATTCTCCTACTAGCTTATGGCATGATTACTTTGGAAAAAATTGTGGAAAAAGTGTATTATGAATAAAAGAAAAAAAGAAAAAGAATAAAATTTGGAATGACAAGTATCCCTTTGAGGCATGCGCCACTGGGACCCTTTGAGGCACGTGCTACTGGGTGTTACTCTTTGAGGCAATATTGCTACTAGGAAAGCTTGCTTCCAAAGTCAGTATAAGAATAATGTAGTTATGTCAACTAAGTGGGATTGAGTCTATTATGGTAAATCTGAGTCCTGGAGATGATGATACACTTGCACATGCACCAGGAAGGATTCAAAATCTTGATGTTCAATGGAGTGAAAAATTAGTGTTTTGATGTCATTTAGAAGTAGAGGGATTTGAAGTACATTTTATGTATATACAGGTTAATAATGAGTACATGGGTGATTTAGGTGATTAGGATTTGTGCATATGTTTCCCGAATTTTGTACATATCAGTTTTGAGAAAACCCAAAAAGATTTTCTTTTATTTTTGAAATAATTTTGTGGGTATTTCACTTTGAAACCCTCACGAGACCTCACTTGTCCACTTGGGAGTCCAAGGGGTTTAAAGGGCTTGTTGCATACGCTAAATGCAACCGTGATTCTTACAACAGTGAGTTAGGATTTTCTTCTTTTATTTTCATTTTTTTTTAGTTAGCTTAGTTTATTTTACTTGAGGACGAGCAAAATCTTGGTGTGAGAGTATTTGTTTGAGCTAAAAATGTGCTATTTTTAAGGTACTTTTATACCGATTTTAGGCTCGTTTTAATAATATTTTTAAGGTTTTTAATTGATTTTATTCTATTTTGCATATTTTTAATAAATGTGGAAAAAGGACTGAAAATGGCGAAAAATACGAGAAAAATGGGGAAAATATCGGGAACTGAAAAAAACCGGTCCAAAATTCCAAGAAAACCGGTCCAGGCAGCAAAGGAAAAAGAAAAAAAACCAAATCGGTCCAGAAAAAACCCGGTTCGGACCGGCCGGTTCAAGCAAAATCGGTTCAGCGCTTTAAGGAAACCCCCCCTTTCTTCGCGTTTGTCTTCTTCTTCTCCCTCACTCGTCTGCTTCCCTGACCCTCGAAACCCAGAACGCACCCTCATCCCCATCTCGATCCACTTCATCTCTCTCTACCCCGTCCTCTCTCTCCCTTATCTCTTCCCAAAACCACCCAACCCACAGAAATCCCCTTCCCAGAAACCACTCCAGCCCACAGTCTTCCCAAAACCATACCCAGTAACCCCGAAACCACCCTCTGACGACCCATCCCACCACCAGTAATTCACGCCCCAAACGCCAGCACACCCACCACCTGGCTTCATCTCCATCGTCCAACTAGCGTGCATTGAAGGGGCAAGGTTGAAGGAGTTCGGGTATTTAAGAGTTGCAGTGATGCCATTGAAGGGGTTCGAGTTTTTTTTAGGTAATTTTAGGTAGAATTAGGAGTAGGTTAGGTTTAATTTTGTTTAGGTTTAGTTTAATTTCGCTTTTCTTTTCAGTTTCGTATTTGGTTTTCAGATTAATTTTTCGAGTTGGGGTTTCAAATTTGAGTTTCGAATTTCGATTGTTTTTGGGTATTTGAATTCATGTAGTTAGTTTGAATCATTAGATTCGAATGGGTATACTCGGTTTTCAGTTGTAATTGCAAGGATTTTGGTTTCAATTTCGTTGAATTGCAGTCAATTTCCCATTCCCTTTAGTTGTTAATTACCCTTCCCCTATTCACGTTCTATGAATTGGTTCGAATTCACCATGGCAGAGCCGTGGTGGTGGTTCGAGTTCTTCTCCTCGCCTGCTCTGGTTCGACTTCCTTCTGCCTTTGGTTTGCTTTTGATTCCCTTTCTACATCTTTCAATTCTGCATTTTGTGCTTGCTTTCAATATGTTCGATTCTGCTGAATTCCCTTTCCCCTGCTGCTATTTTAGTTTGATGTTCTGTTTTAGTTCTTTTGCTTGCTGTTTCAGGTTGGTTCGAACTAGAATGTTGCTTTCTGAGTTTGGTTTATGGCTATGCTTCTTTGCTTTCATTCAGCTGAGTAGTCTGTTTTAGTTGGTCTGGTTGATGAAATTGTATTTGGCTTTAGTTGAGTTAATTTGGGTGATTTTCATTTAGTTTGGTCGATTCTCAGAGTAAAAATTAGGTTGATTTTAGGGTCGAGTTTGCAATTTCATATTCAGATGAGGATGATGGTTTGTTTAGTTGATTGAATAATACTTTGAATTTAGTTAAGCTAAATTAGTTGATTAGTAGTTTAGGTGATTCAGTTGATTTAGTAGTTTGGTTGATCGTTTAGTTGAATTAGGTTGTTAGATTGTTTTGAATAATGTCACTTAGTTTAGTTTAGTTAATTAGTTTAATCATTTTGTTTAAATGACCATAATCTCAATGTTTTTCCCTATGGACCGACCCTTAAGTACTATGACTTTCAATCGAGTATTTGAGGTTTCTTTTCTTTAATTTAATTTTCCATCCCGCTCAAAACCCCTCAACATTGAGTTTCTTCGCTTTGGTCTTGGAGGTTACATTTGGTGCAACTACCTCCTTCAATGATAAGAGTACAAACTTTGCCCTTTACAGTGCATTTTGTGGGGAAGATGACCTCCCTTTTCTCATTGTCTTGTTTTATTGCTAATCCACTCAAAGTCCTCCTAACCACTAAGAGTTCTCCTTCATCTGGACCTTCAATCACTTCCTCCAAATCATCATTCAAGTACCTTATTCTCTTCCTCAATATCTACCTCCATCGCATCCTCAAAAGAGGCTTGACATTCATTAAAAGTGACGACTCTCTTGTTAGGGCATTCGGAGGCAATATGACCAAGTTGTTAGCACGTAAAACACCTCCTAGACTCCTTTGATTTAGGGGCTGCTTGAAGGGGATATTTTGGAGGCCGTGGGTGGAGGTGGTTTTGGGTTTGAGGAGTTGAAGGGCTTTTAGGAGTGGAGTAGGAAGGTTTTTATAGTGGGTCGGTGTGGTTTTGAGGCTTAAGAAACTCAGCCATCCCTTTAACCCTATTTTGGAGTTCTACCTTATGAGCTAGAGAGCTCAACTAATCAAGGGCGGTGTATGGGTGTAACTCATCAAAATGGACAATCCTCTCATCTAACCCACCAAGTTACCTCACCAAAGTTTTTTCCTTATCTTCCTTAGGGTTACATTTGATGACCAATTGATCAAGCTCCCTAGTGTACTCCTTTACACTCAAGGCCTAGGTTGGTGTTTGGGCTTAAGGGTTATGTTTAGGGCCTAGAAGTTTTAAACAACAATCCTGCTAACGTTTGATACCAACGATGATGCATCTAGCCTAAAACAGCCAAGAAAAACAGGGAAAAAGAGGAGAATATGAAAAACAACAAGTATCACTCAAAAACAGTGAGATAAACCGTAGCAAGCAAATAGAATAAATCAACACTAATACCTAAGATAAGCCTATGGTGACACTTGGGTGAGGAGTAGAGCTATTGCTTTTGTGCGTTTGGATATAGAAAATTCACTACCAAAATCATTGCCTATTACAACATTCAAGGAGGATATTGGGCACCAACCGGATAAGATGATCCTTGCATTAACATATCATAGGACACATTTGGTTGAAAAGGCGATGCCCTATCATTCTTGTCGCCTACTGCAACATTTGTGGGATGATTTTGGACACTAGCCAGATTAGATGATCCTTACATTCTCATATTGTAAGACAAGTTCAGTTATAAGGCTGACAACTTATTGTTCGGTTCCAAAGCCGATGCCCTATTGTTCACTTCGCCTATTATGACATCTATGGGAGGATTTTGGACACTAGATAGATGACCTACTCCTAGCATTAACATATCTTGAGCATCAGTCATGTTTGTTGCTAAGTTTTTATTGCTTCTTTCCGATTTCAGAACTTTCGCTTGCTCTTTTGTGCTAAAATTTTAAACCGCTCCATTTATAACTTTAGTATTCTCTATTCCCGTTGCCTCAAAAAATTGACGACAAAGAGTCAAGAAACGGATAAAAAGAAACTAATATTGATTAAAATTCATAAGTAATAAAATCAAGGGACTGCCAAACGTACAGCTGATATATTAAATTGATCGAAGCCTTTCTTAAACTTAGACTATCTATGCTACCCTTTGCCAACATCATATGTAGCACCTCCTTAGGATGTAAGAGCTCTAGGTCTTTGGTACATCAACACTTTAAGTGTTGCCAATATGAATGTCCCACAGTGCACTTTTTCAGTGATCATATATGAACCTTCCCAATTGGAAGTGAGCTTCCCTAAGATTGATGCTTTTCTAGTAGCTTCTATGTTCCTTAGGACTATATCACCCCCCTTTAGGGGTTATTCTTTGATGTTGTAGTTATGGAACTGAGTCATCCTAATCTTAACTATCTCTTCCTTAAGGTATGTGTCACCTCTTACGATGGGTAGCAAGTCAAGCGTTTCCCTTAGAGCTTTGTCGTTCGGGACTTCTTCCATGATCCCTTTGCCTTATCCAACTTCTTCTGAGGTTCGCTCAAGATCTAGTTGTTTGCAAAGGGGTCTAACAACAGTTATGAATCTTATTTGAATACTGTATTCGGCACATTAGTCTCATACCTTATCATTATCGAACTAGCGACCATTATCAAAGATGATTTCCTTGGGACCCCAAATCTTGTGATAATGTTCTTCAAAATAAGCTTCTAGACTTCCCTTTTCATGATGGTGACCAGAACTTTTTTGCTTCTGCCCACTTAGTGAAATAACTCAAGCCCCTTTTTACATTATCATAAGAGGGGTGGATGACTGGTAGTGTGTGGGAAAATTGCTGGCATTTATCGTATCTCCTTGCACCTGTAGCTTGGAATACATTATTGTGAGAAGGCTAAATACATCTTCGATGCTCTTCAGCCAAAGTGAAAAGTACTACTAGTGCATCTGGGTTACCATCTTCCCAACCTTGTTTGGTAGGGAGCACTTTTATGGGGGAGGATTTCTCTGTTCCCCAAGGACATCAAGGTTACCCACTAGTATTCTCGTGCCATTTCTCGGTCTTCATACAGCTTTCCCACTTTGCCATCATCTAGCTCGAACTACGTGAGTAGGAAGTAGGGTGCTACTACTTCGTCGGCATTAAGGATTGGACATCCGAAGATGCCATTGTATTCTATTGGTATATCCACCACTAGAAAGTTTGCTTCAATTGTTCACGAGCTTCCTTCCCCCCCCACTTAGACGAGTAACCTTTGATTC
The DNA here is from genome assembly GCA_017589665.1 of Selenicereus undatus. Lineage (NCBI taxonomy): Eukaryota > Viridiplantae > Streptophyta > Magnoliopsida > Caryophyllales > Cactaceae > Selenicereus > Selenicereus undatus. The sequence continues at coordinate 50,542,591 of JACYFF010019584.1, forward strand.
CCAATGAACATGTTGTTTGCCCTTTGAACCGTCCAATAAGATTTTCAACAACTTCTAAATTTTTTTCATCGCATTCTAACTTTTTGAAGTAAGAGTGATGATGCCAACTGAAATTCCCATGTCCACTAGGATATGTCGTACCATCTAGTTACAATTTTGAGGTGTATTACCAAGGCATCATTGTGGGGGGATTTGTAAAGGATGTATGTCTCCAGACTAAATCTCGTGGCTAGTCCTATGAGTGGCTTCAACTTCTTAGTGGCCATGACCTAATTGAGCTTTCGAGTTTAGGCTTTCCTATATCTAATGTGTAATTCTTTGCTATCAAGTCTTCCAACTATAGTTTCTATCACTTCTATGTCACAATCAGCACCATTGCCTTTCTTTTCACCAGGATTTCCAGGAGGTTAGTTAGATCAGCTACCTTACCTCATGAATCGGTTAAGTTGCCCCAGGTCAGCTAGCTCGTGGAGAGCCTTCCTAAGTTCGTGACACTCAGAGTGGTGTGTCCATCTTCATGATATTCAATACACTTTGTTTGCATTTCTGAATCTGGTCGGAGTCCCCATTGGCTTTAACCTTATTAATATGGGGTTGCCTTTAATCTGCAAGAGGATGTTCCTAGAGATAGTATGTAAGCATTCGGCCCCTTCTTCTTCTTAGCGCCATGACGAATGAGTCATCCCCTGCACATATCTCTCCTGCTTGTATTAAGTCTTGGGACTTGTGCAAGACCTTAGCTAACAATGCGGTATTACTTTTTATAAGGGAGAATGTGAACCATGCGAGAAGCAGACGACTAAGGAAAGCTCTACAGGCTACACTATCCAATAGATCGAAGGTTAGGATGGCTGCCTAAATGAACCTCATCACGTAATCCTTCAAGTCTTCACCATTGCCCTGCGAAATATTGGAAGGATGGATGCTAGTTTTCATCTTCCCTTTCCTTGTGATGAAGTGAGCACTAAATAATTCAGCAAGCTGAAGGAAAAGGATTATACTTTTGCTAAGGGGGCCATTGAACCACTTTTGAGTGATTCCCCCTAACGCAGCAGGGAAATACCTGCAGGAAGTACCATCATTAATGTCTTGACATAAATGTGTGCCTCACACACACACACACAAACACACAGATATATACATATAAATATATATATATATATACATATATATATACATGCATATATATATACACATATATATATATATAAATAGATATAAAGAAATATATATACATATATATATATATATATATATATATATATATATATA
>JACYFF010019584.1:50567269-50581945 GCA_017589665.1 Selenicereus undatus
ATACGACTGACGTCATAGTACTATAGGGTCTCCTCCACAGGGACAAAGGAAACACTTATGCCACTTAAAATTTTAAAACTTAGATTATCTAAACCTAAGGAAATACTTGATTTAGAAAATTTCAACTAAGTAATATAAAGGACCTCAATAAGAGAAATAAATAAAGGACAACTTGAAGAAATAACCATTTGGAGACCTGAAACATAAAACATGGAAAACCACACTCCAAAATTGAGGAAGTAACGATTAGGAAACCTAAGTAACCAAACGAAGCTACTAAACGGGTACAACCAACCAAATCGAACCAAATCATTTGAACCATCAAAACCTAAGTAATCAACAAAACCTTTTGAACCAGCGAACGAACTATTTGATGACATCAACCAAACTACTAAGGCATAACCAACTAAATCAACTAAATCATCCAAGCTACTGAAATCAACTAAATCAACTAAACTACTGAAATCAACTAATCCAACTCAAACACTAAAATCAACTAATTCAACTCAAGCAAAATCAGAATCTTTTCAAATCGACCAAACTACCGAATCAACAAAAGGAAACTGAGCTATCAGGACGAAATTGAGAACTGAAACAGAGGAATAGACCAACGATGCAAACCAGAACATGGGAAGGGACTTCAAAACTTCAACTAAGAAGAAACATACATGAGCTTCCAAGCTTGCTCAATCACGGCAGATTCTCCATCACTGGTGCTCCAACGAAGAACAGGGGAGGGGGAATTTCAAAATTTTATAATGAAACCAACATCCAATACTCGTAAAATCAAACTAAAATCATGAATTACCACTGGGAAACTCAAAATTGTAGCATTATTACATGAAATTCGAAACCTAGAACCCAATCTAACATCAAACCCTAACCGAGTTTGTCAAACCCTAGCTCTGAAAATCAAACAAAATGCATATGAAATTCAAGCTAAAAGTTCAAAAATTAGAACTAATTCAACCCTTAAAATCTCCTAACCTCAAAATGAAACTCGAAAATCAAAACCCTAACAATTATCTAAAATTCAAATTGAAACTAAGAAGAACCCTAAATAAAACCTGAAAACTTAAAACTAAAACCTAATTATTACCTAATTAGACCCTCATAACCTCGTTTCAATCGCCGCTAGCTTTGATTTATACCCAAGCACAGCTTCATCTCAACCGTCGATCTGAGGGGTTAAGGTGGACGATGGAGATGGGGGAATGTGGTGGCTGATTGTGCCTGAATCGCGGTGGTGATGAGCATGAAGATGGTGGTGTGCTGTCGTGCTCTGAAGAGAGAGAGAGAGAAGAAGATGAGGAAGATGGCGATGATGAGGAAGCAGGGGTCGGGTTTCTTGAGGTTCCTGGGGACTGAAGGTGGAGAGAGAAAAGAAGATGAAGGGGGGAATGAGGTCACGTGCACGGCACGCATGGGGGGGTGTTTATTTTCAATTTAATTTCCTTTTATTTTTGTTTTGGGTTATAAAGCCAATGAGCTAAGGATTTTTGGGTCGAGTCAATTCGGCTCGATTCTTCCATTAGCAACATTTTTCCATCTTTTTCTTGCATTTTTGCCATAGTTATTCAAAACCTACAAAGCAAAATAAAATCAAATAAAAACCTAAAAATAACAATTATAATGAGCATAAATCAGGTATAACAGTTTCGTAAAAAGAACACATTCTAAGATTTTGCTCGTCCTCGAGTAAAACAAACTAACTAAAAGAAAATGAAGAATAACAAAAAGAAAGTCCTAACTCACTGTCGTAGGAGTCACGGTTGCATTTATCGTATGCAACAAGCCCTTTAAACCCCTCGGTCTCTTAAGTGAACGAGTGAGGTGTCGTGAGGGTTTTCAAGTGAAATACCCACAAAAATTATTTCATAAATAAAAGAAAATATTTTTGGTTTTTTCTCAAAGCTAATATGTACAGAATTAGGGGAAGATATGCACACATTCTAATCAACTAAATCACCCATGTAACCAAGTTATTGACCTGCATATATACAGAATGTAGTTCAAAGCCCTCTACCTCGTAAATGAAATCAGAGCACTAATTTTTTACCCTACTATACATCAAGATTCTGAATCCATCCCAGTGCTCGTGTGCAAGTGTATCATCATCCCAAGGCTTAGATTTACCAGAATTAGACTAGATCCCACGTGACTTACATAAATACATTATTATCATATTAACATTGGAAGCAAGCTTTCCCAGTAACAGTATTGCTTCAAAGGATAACACCCAGCAGCACGTGCCTGAAAGGGTATCGCCCAGTAGCGCTTGCCTCAAATTTATACTTGTCATTCCAAATTTTTATTCCATCTCTTTTTTTCTTCTTTATTCATAATATTCATTCATTATTTATTTTCAAAGTAATCGTGCCACAAGCAAGTGAGAGAATCATTCATGGAAGCCTGAGACCTAAAGATAATGATGAAGAGATAAAAAAGAATTGGATTGCACAATCTATCATAAACAACTAGAGTTAGAATTAGGGCTTTGAATGACACACTGAGGTCGGAGACTTTTCATGCACATCCTACTTATATACAAGCTAATAATCAAAGCACAGGGGATTTAAGCTGATCAGTTATAATACAAACGTCCCTAAAAACAAAAAAAAAAATCTTTTTCGATTTTTCAAAAATTGGGCGCCTCACCTCCACACGAAAACTTCATAATGTCTTTATTGTGGGAACTAAGGCGCTAAAGAGCAATCACATCAGCTATACAACCGTAAAACCACACGAAATCACAAATATATACAAATTAGGGCATGATGAAGATAAAAAACCAAAAACATAAAAGAGCCAAAATCAAAATTAAAACTTCAACCAAAACTAAAGCAAAAATAAACATACATATTTACGAAAAACAAAAACCAAAATCAAAACAAAAAAAGTAAATGAAAAACAGAAACCAAAACCAACCAAACCAAACTAGAAGCAGACCATGACACATAAAACCAAAAAAATAACCACAACCAAAACCAAAAACTAAAAAAAAAACAAAACCAAAAATGAAATAACCAAAATCAAAGTCAACACTAAAATCACAAAAGCTAGAACTGAAAACCAATTCTAAAACGAGAACAAAGCCAAAACCAAAAACAAAACTAGACCAAAGCACACATAATCACCAAAATAGAAACAAAACAGGACTAAGGGGCTACAAATACCAAACTAGAAAACAATATCAAACTAAATGGACTAACCATAAACAAAACAAAACAAGACTCAAAAGAAAATAAACTAAACATAAAGCCAAAACAACACCACTAAAACACTAAAAAGGAAACAAAAACAAAAGATTAAACAAAAACTAGCAAAAACAAAACAAATTGAAGCATAAAAACAATCCTAGGTATCCACAACTAACAAGTATTCATAAAATCAGAACACAACCAAGGGTAATCATGGCCTACATGGCTCAACATATCCCAAATTGCTCCTCAAGATTGATCACTCGTATATTCACAGTCCTAAATAGCCACAACTAAGTACAAAAAAGAAAGAAAAGAAATGAAAAAGAGAAGAAGGGATGGTGGAACGATCATACCACGTTGGATACAGGTTGTACCCAAACTATGCCTCACCAAGATGATGCAACATGAGGCTTATGGAGCATCATCCACTCCATACTAAGCTGAAAAGTGCAACTCAAATCAAAACTCGTTAAAGTATGTAGCAGTTTATCAAACAAAGAAGCCCAACTCTCAATCACATAGAAATAGTGAAAAGCAGTGAGTTGGAGCCAGAAAGAGTATATCCACCCAGCCAATAAAGTGCAGGTAAGGGTCCGCTTCAACTTATCAAATAGTTGGGCCCAATCAGAAAGCAAATGAACATACTCAGAATAAGCCAGTATTCAGGGCATTGGCCTAGAAACTATATCATCATGAACGAACAATCTAGGCAAAAGAGTGGGTGCAAGGTTCACAAGTCTGTTAAGTCCAATATGCGTATGAGTCTGGTCTAAAGAAAAATTCTTAGTTGCAATGGTCTCAGACTCAATAAATTCAGACTTGCAATATTCAAAAGGGAAGTCAGTTTGGATGGGGTCAAAAGAGAAGGACTCATAATCAGCGCAAAAATCATCATCAGAACTTCCATGGATATCAAACTCACCAGAAAAAGATTCATATTCTACATACAAAAGATTATCATCTAATTTAAATAGAAGGTCAGGAATGACGGGATCAAAAGAGAATGATTTATATTCAACATGAAAACCCACATCAAGACCTTCAGTAACATCAAGCCCACATGAAAATGATTCATAGTCTGCATAAAGAATATCATCATCAACATGGAAAATAGTGGGTTCAGTTACCTTGTCGCATAACTCTTGTGAAATAGCTTCTTGTGACTTATCTAAATCACAAGGCTCAATTTCAGGTATGATGCTTATATCTAACTCACTAATGGTATCAGATTGTTCACCCACCTCAAACTCACAAAAGTCGTTCAGAGTGGTGGATGGGTCGGCAGAAACTAGGACATCATCAGTGATGCCCTTAAGTGAGCTAGTGCGGGGTGTAGGTCAGGTAATAGAGATATAAGGAGGTCACTCTCTTGATCTAGACTAGGCAAATGCATGTCTTCATTCAAATAAGGCCTAGCAGAATAAGAGGGTTTAAAATCATCATAGAGACTAATGTCAGGTTCAGGAGATCCTAAACTAGAATCAATCTCACTATAAGTCTCCCTATTTTGATTAAAACATTAAGAACATGCAGCAATTCTCACTTTCATGGTCTCTATCATTTGATCCGTCATTTCATTGATCTTCTTTTCAAAACTTGCACATGTAGCATCAACATAAGCACGATAAGGACAAATATGAGCATTATGATCAGGAGATTCATAATAATCGCACAAAATAGGAAACATACAAGAATAAGATGGGTCATATGAATTCATAAAGTGATATGAAGGTTAAGAATTAGCATGAAAATCATACTCTCCAATGAGTTGGGTACCTAAAAGTCTCGTTACCTTGTTCAAACGCATAGGTTTCCCAAGCTAGTGTTTCAAAGAAATCTAAAACATCATCTTGAGTTTTAAACAATAATTCTATGAAACCTCCAGCACAAATTGATTCAGCATAGCAACTCGACTCAACATTTAGATCCACATCAATGACCTCACAAATTTTCCATTTTTTAAAATTATGATTCAGTTGAATACGATAATAATTAAGCCTTGAAAGATAACTCCAAAAAGGTTCATACTCATATTGCGGGACATGGAAAACTGACATTATGTTTTTAAAGTTTTTTTAATTTTTTTGGGGATTTTTCAAGTTTTTTCTAATTTTTTAATGGGTTTTTTTATTTTTTTTTCAAGAAATGAACTAAATAAATCACAGCTAATAACGAATAAACAAAGTAAGTCGAAGCATAAGCAACTAATAAGAACGAAACTAAGAAAAAGAAAAAGTGCTCAAACTGAGGGAAACATGAACTTGCCACGTCATTTTTGGGGTTTTTTCTTTTTTAAAATTTTTTTCTTTTTTTGTTGTTTTCATGTTTTTCTAATTTTTTCAATTTTAGACTTTTTCCAATTTTTAATGGTTTTCAAGTTTTTCTAATTTTTTTTTTCAATTTTAGGCTTTTCTAATTTTTTTGGATTTTGGAACTTTTCAAGAAATGACCAAGCTAAGTAACAATTAATAATGAAATAAACAAAGTAAGATAGAACATATGCAAGTAATAAGAAAACAGCTAAAAAAATAAAAATATGACCTAATCTCATGCCGTCATCCCCGGCAACGGCGCCAAAAACTTGTTAGGATATTTCGAGTGTAAATTAAAAGTGCCGCAAGCATATGACTGGCATCGTAATACTTAAGGGTCGTCTCCACAGGGATGATGGAAAGACTTAGGTCACTGAAATTTTTAAAACTAACATTACCTAAACCTAAGGAAATACTTGATTTAGAAGAATTCAGCTGAGTACTAGAAAGGACCTCAACAAGAGAAATAAATCAAGGAAACTGAGCTATCGGATGAAATTGAGAACTGAAATAGAGGAACACACCAACGATGCAAGCCAGAATAGAGGAAGGGACTTCAAAACTTCAACCAAGAACAACCATCCATGAGCTTCCAAGCTTGCTCAATCACAGCAGATTCGCCATCACTGGTGCTCCAATGAAGAATAGGGGAAGGGGAATTTCGAAATTTCTAAGTGAAACCAACATCCAATTCTTGCAAAATCAAACTAAAATCGTGAATTACCATTGGGAAACTCAAAATTGTAGCATTATTACATGAAATTCAAAACCCAGAACCCAATCTAACATCACAACCTAACCGAGTTTGTCAAACCCTAACTCTGATAATCGAACAAAATGCATGTAAAATTCAAGCTAAAACTTCAAAAATTAGAACTAATTCAACCCTCAAAATCTCTTAACCTCAAAATGAAACATGAAAATCAAAACCCTAAAAATTATCTAAAATTCGAATTGAAAATAACAAGAACCCTAATTAAAACTTAAAAACTTAAAACTAAAACCTAAATGTTACCTAATTAAACCCTCATCACCTCGCCTCAATCGCCGCTAGCTTTCATTTATACCCAAGCCCAGCTTCATCTCGACCATCGATCTGAGATGTTAAGGTGGACAATGGAGATGGAGGAATGTGCTGGCTGATTGTACGTGAATCGCGATGGTGATGGCATGAAGATGGTGGTGTGCTGTGTAATAACCCGACCCTAACCTGTATTTATTTATTTATTTAGTTATTTAAATCATTTTTATTTATTTCATTAATCATGTTTATTCAATTACTTTACCAAGTTTATTGACTTAATCACTCATGGTTATTTGTTTAACCAAATCATATTTATTAAATTCAATTACGCTCCATTTATTTATTTAACGAGTTCCATCATATTATTTAAAATTTCCACCTACATTTATCATATTTAATCATCTCGGTTGGGAGATATTTCATTTTGGGTACCGCTTTGCAACTCAAGTTTCATTGATTGTTAAGTCAAAATTTCGTTGATTGAATAAATATCAGGTGAATCGATATTAGGCCTAGGTAAGTACAAATTAGTGATTAATTATTTTCTTATCTTCGCTAAAATTTATTTCCGAGCAATACAAATTTTTATTTTTGTTCAACACTCCAAATAATTTTTCAAGCCCCAATTTAGCCTTTTGGGCCCAAAACAAAAGCCCAAAACCTTACTAACTTTTATTATTTCACTAATTACTCATTTTAACACCTAATTTTAATTAGCAAAAACCTACTTTTAGAGTGAAAATTTACAGCCATATGTGGCTATAAATTGACTATTCTTACACACAAAATTCAGCAAAAAAATACACAAACCCACTCCCCATTTTTTTCTCTCTCCTCACAGCAGAAACAGGGGCAGCTGTGCCGCCACTTTAGGTGGTTTTCGGCCACCTCCCAACTGCCCCGAGTTGCCCTTGCTGCTAGCTATCAAGTCTAACCCCTCAAATCACTCAAAACAGCCTCCTCCTCTCTCTAATTCAAGCCTAAAGTGAGGTATATCACAAAACCCTAACTTGTTTTATCTATAGTTTTATGGTTGTTTTCTTTATGGGTTATGTTTGGATGATCAAATTGATAGTTATTGTGCAATTTTTATTGAGTTTGGAGATGTTTGGAGTTATGGGTATTTGATCAAGAGCATGATTATCATGATTTTGCATTCGTTTTTATGCCACTGTCGAAATTCTGGAAATTATAGGATTGTCCAAAACTTCTGAAATTTGTACTGTAGGTGCTCTATATTATTTGGGATTTTCTGGAAACATTTCATGAAGTTTGGAGGTGTAATCAGTGAGTTATGGAATTTTGAAGAAAACGGCCCTGTTTTGGATACGAATTTAGTAATTATGTATTAATGAAGTTGTTTAGAGTTTGGATACATAAATGAGGCCTTAAATGATATCTTTGTATCTGATTGTGGTGGTTTGAAATTATTTCAAGTGATTTTTATGTGAAAAAGGAAGAGAAGTTAAATCAGTTAAGGGCTAGAATGTCAGGAAATTAGGGCTGACTTTGGGATTAAACTGGTAATGAATGGTCCAGCAAAAAATTATGATTTTTGGTGGGTATATAGTTCAGTGTGTTATCTTTAAAATGCCTCTTGAATCTCCTTAATCCGATGTCTATGCAGAAAGTTATGGTTGTTGTACCAAAACTGCGTAGAATGAGATCAAAATTGATACACTTGTGTTTTAGTCCCATTTTGGGAATCCTATTGTGGGAATCATGTTTTGAGTTGTAAATGAAAGTTTTTGGGGACTTCTTAATATTTTCATATTGAGGTTTTATGTATCCATTTGAGGTCTAGAATGAAAGTTATGAATTTTTGAAGTGAACTGACCTGCTTGGATGTAAATCAGGTTGTTGTTATAATTTCTGTATCCTTGGAGGAAAATTCTGAAACTTTTATGGTAGACTGTTCATATTATTTCTGAATTTCCTGCAAGATCTCATGAAATTTGGCTAAGTATTTTGTGTTTGGTGATTTTTGGGAGTATTTTAAGTAACTGTATAAAGAGCAATAAAAAAGATCAAGTGAGATTGATCACGCACTCATTTTGTGTATTTTGGGCCAAGTCATTTATAGGGGGAAATATATATTCATGGACTATTTTACTTTCATCAATTCAGTTTTGAAGTTATATTGAAATACACGAGTTATGTATACCATTTAATTACTCAATTTCTGTTACGCATACTTTTACTTACTCAATTGTGCGAGTAAGGATCATTTACTAACTACACATACTTTCAATGACATTTATGAAACAGAGTTGAGGCCTAGTTATCGTTCCCCGTTATGCATAAGTGTTATCAAATTAGAACATATGTCTCAAGTCAGATGACATTCATGAAACAGCTTACTTGTATCAAGTTAGATAACATTTTGTTTTAAAGACTCAAGGTACGTCCATTGCCTGTATCTTCAGGAAGCAAATCATGTTTATCAAGTTACAACTCTTAATGAGTTTATCAATGAATCAGTTTATACAGTGATTTGCCATTTAACTTGTGACCCCGTCAGTTATCATCTATAGGGCATCAGCCCATCATTTACCCGCGCAGCTTCAGGCCAACTCTTGATCGGATTGGCAGGTGTACACCTATGTATAGATCATATCAGTGCAAGGGGTTCACATCTAGATAATAATGAGCAATTCAATTTCATATTGCTTTCATTTTCATTTTTATTGCCAACTAAATGAATTGGAAAGTCGGGTACCCATCACTAGTGTTTCTATGGTCATTTTACAAATACAGGGATGTATGTACTGAGTTTTTGCTCATGTTTTCGAATTGTTTTTATGTTTTTCATTTTAGGTGACGAAGTGTCACATATTCCTCCTTTTAGCAAGCCTTTTTGAAGGTCATCAGATGCTCAAAGTGGATTCAGCATAGCTTGAATATTGGAACCGACCTTAGGGTCAAGTACTTGTGTGGTATGGTTAAACTATTATGAAATTCGGTCTTGAAGTGTTTCAGTTTGCCAAATTTTGTGATTGTAAGCGCGAGTTGCAAGATTAAATGGTTTCAGTGAGCCTTGTCCTTATCAGGACGGCAGTAGCGCCTTCGTTTACTAAGTCTTTCGTTGCAATTATCAGTAATCATGTCATTCGTATTTTGGGGGCGTTACAGAATTGGTATCAGAGCTAAGGTTTAAGGCCACTGTGAGTTATCAAGTGTTTATGAGTTAGCTATCAAGGTGTGTATGAGTTGTGTTGGACCAGTTAAATGAGTTGTTGGCTATAAGTTCATATGTATGGGCATATATGGAGGAACCATTGTCATTTGGATGACTCAATCATTTGGTAGTATCATGAGATTCAAGCATGAGCAAAGTGGACTGTGGAACCATTTGGGTCACCTGTTAGAAAGGCATGCTCTCATTTATCTGGGAATTGTATTGTATGTTTCATTTCTCGTATTTGTTTAAATTTTTGTAATTGTGCACTCCGGGTGTGTGACCCGTTGAGTTATGAACTCCGGCGTGTGGCCGTTGAGCTATTAAAGTGTTTCTCTCCATTTCAGGTATTAATTGTAAGGCTTTAAGTCTGGGTTTTAGCTAGTTTTTAGGCGAAACTCTGTCCGTTTCGCTCCAGAATTTGAGAGTTTCATTGAGATGAATTAAAATACCTAACCTTGAGTACAGTGATGGTTGAAGTCGATGTGGGGGTGCGATTTGCAACTTCTCAAGGGATTTATACAATGTTAAGTCAGAGGTGAACCTCTAGATGAGGAAATGCCTGGTGGGGCAATATCTTTGAGTTGAAGTACTATGAGAAGAACACTACAATGAGTGCTTATGTATGGTAATAGTAATTAGTAGCTTATGGTGTGCTATTTGGCATTATGTGGGTGGTGCAAGTAAGATTAAGCTGCCATGTATCGGAATCTTTTGGTCTTGATACTAAGACTTTACATCAGCAATGCTCCCATTACTTCCCGTCATTGACTTATTCCTGCCCTAGTTACCTTGAATCGTTCAGATGCATCATTTCTTTGCTACTAACACTCTCTTGATTTGTAATGAGGTGTTTATGGAAATTCTCATATGTGGTCTGTGGGGACTTTTTCAAACACATCTGAGCAACCTTTCTTATAGGTGATTCAAACCCTGATAATCTCAGTCGTTTAATTCTCTGTTTCCATAATGGAGCCTATAATGACTCCCGGTGTGCATCACTATGTGATTTGCAGTTCTTGCTAAGCATATTTGACTCATTCTACTTGCAGCTCAGTCATCACTATGTTCATATTTTTACTGTTATCTACTCGAACTCTTTGCTTCTATTTGGGCACTATTCATTTGTTGCTTGCAAAGCCATTGGTTGCTTCAGATCTAGCCATTGAGTGTCCTTTCAGCAATAAATGTATCCCTATTGTTCGTGTTGTTATAGCACCGTAACGTCATGCTGGCATACTACTCTATGGCGATGACTACATGTCGTTATTCAAGTTATTTTGGCAATCCTTTCTTTTCTAGTACAACCTAGTTTGGTAATGATAAACAACGATTTGTGTTATTTCCATTTGCCAACAGTTTTGAAGTTTATATGTCTACCCAAGACTTCCATTTATTGCAAATTGTTGTATTGATGGATGACATCATGTTCAATCATAAGATTGACTCCTTCATCTTGACGTATTGTCTTTTCAAACATCAGATGAATAAAATTTTCCTTCTGATAGTGTTGACCCTTATCTTTGTCATTTTACTCACATACGGATACCATATGACTTTTCAAAAGCCGCTTTGGGAATCTGTCACATTTCCTCACCTTCATTACTAAATACTCTCTCTCAACCTCATAACATCGTTCATTTACTTTACTATCATGACCATCCTGAGTAAACTGCATGTCTTGTATATGCAGGACATTTATATGTCTTACTTCTTTCATTACGAATCCTCGTCTTTTCATTCATTCAGCTTACATGTCTATCCTTCATAACCAATAAAGAAATATCTTTGCAAGAGTTCATGGTGTGGTTGCATATCTCTGCACTTTAGATTGCCCCTTGTCTTTTAAATTTACTGAGACCAGTAAGCAGTTGAATGTGTTATGTATAGTATTGCTGGAAACATATTCATTGGGCATTGAATCCAGTTTGATTAGCATACCTTGTTATCATTATGGAGATGAACTGATTGTGTACTTATAGAAGATGATTGGTAAAGATCTTAAGGTTAATTTGAGAAATGTGGAAAGACTAGGCGTGTATTTCCATGGACTGAGAGAAGAAAAATCCTATTTCTGTCCTAATTCCATTGTGCAAGCAAGTGAATTATCATGTCAGTAATGTATTGAATATTAGTGATTTGTCAACCACACTCGGTATATCCATATCCATATTTCCAGTTGGTGGAGTTAGAGATGTTTCATATAAGGACTATCAGTATTGTTTCTCCCCAAGAAACATTGATTTTCAGATCAAACTTGTTCTACGTGCTCAATCCATTTTCAAAACCCCTATCATATGACCCCCAATAGAGTCCAAAGAATTAAGGACTCAGTGGATGAATTATAAGGGATTTGTTTGACCAAGTGTGTCCCCGTGGGGAACCTCAGGTTCATACGAAGAAGAAAGACAGAACCTTATGGTCGTGTACTATGCACAGAGAGTTGAACAAGATCACTATCAAAATAAGTGCCCTATACCTTGAATAAATGATTTATGGGATTAACTGTCAGCAGGAGATGTCTTGTCCGAGAATGATTTAAGGTTCGAACATCACACCTAAACCATGCAACCACAGTTTATCTTTTGCAAGAATACCCATTTATAGTAATTCTTGTTTGCTTATCCCATCTATCTATTGCACTTATCTTGTTCCGTGTGGCTATAAAGTTATCTAGTTGAAGCTCAGTTGCTTGTCATCTTGTTTCCAGTTCATCAGTTAAACCCGAATATAAACATCCCATCTTTCTCCTTGGTGGATTATTTATTGGACCCTTTATGGTCCATATTTATAAACCACAATTCTTGTGGCATCATATTTCAGAATTCATGATACACTTATGGTTATCTTTATTCTAACCACCCCATGATAATCTCATCTTTATTTGCCTTTTCTAGTCTCATTGTTCACTTCTTTTGTATGCGATAGTTCGCTCGGCTGAGAAATTCATCACTCTTATCCCTAACTATTGTCATTTTTCTTTTTCCCGTTATCAACTGGGAGCAGATCCTTGAGTAGTCTGATGAGGGAAGATCATGTGATGTGTTAGAAAAATCAGCTGGTGATATTTTGAGAATGGCATAATCTCAAGCACTGCCTAATTATATTGGAGTGAGCCAGAAGAAACATTGAGTATAAGGTCAGAGCTACTCCAAGCAAGCATTAAGAGGGAAAATTCAAGTACATGTTGAGGTGATACAAGGTCGACAAAACAGTTGTGTTGGCAAAACAACGAAATAACCAATGTCTCAAATGCGTTATAAAATGTTCTGAAGGGCTTATCTAGTCAAGGGTGTCAGGAGACTGGATATCAGTGATAATTGAGTCCTTGTTACTTTGGGCTTTATGAGTCAGCAGTGTAGAATACCTCATTTGCAATAACAAGGTTCTTTTCTTTCGAAGAGAATATCACTTTTGAAGCAAAGTAATTGAGCTCTTTGAGGCTATTATGTGAAAAGTGTTCAGATCTACTACTGAAATATGGGATTAAGAAGTTATACAACGCGTACACCCTCAGTCAGTGTTCACTTGGCAAATTATACCCCTTCCGAGAGAAGCAACGGGAACCACTGACCCATGTGTTTTAAAGCAGCAGATTATTATTGGAAACCTCATTGAGCAGATTCCCGAATACGACTAGAATGTCGAACTTTGGGAATGATCCTGCCATTTATTGAATCGAACCTTAATATAATCAAAAGGCAAATAAATCGACCGATGATTATATTAATGGTTATGGTTTAAGTTTATAAAGGTTGAAAAGTTGAATTTATGGTATAAGTGGGTTGGTGTTTTTATTAGTAGACAAAAAAAAATAAAAATAAAAAGGGAAAAGGGGGCCAAAAATATGCAGAAAACCCCCCTTTCTTTCGTCACACTGCGCGACCACCCTCCCCCCCCTCTTTGCTCTGCCTCGCTGCCACCGGCCACGGCGCCGGCCGTTAGTCGATCGTCGGCCGCCGTTTGGCCGCCCAGGCAGTCGCCGACACCACCCTACCTCTCTCTTCCCTTCTCTTGCTCGCGGGTGTGTGTGTACAGAGGAGGTTCGCCGATTCTGTTTTGCACATCACCGGCCCGACGCCGGTCACAGGCCACCGATTCCGATCACTGCTCTGCCACTCCCGACGCCAGCAAAGGACCGTGCCCTCTGTTTCGGCCATTCCACCGGCTGATCGCCGGTCACCAGTCACCGGCGAGCAACTTGGGCAGAAGAAGAGAGAGAGTATGTGGGACAGCAAAGGACTGACCCGAGCACACACCGAACCAACCTAAATCAAACCCTAAAACGGGTCCTTTAGCTTGGATTCGAGGTTTTTTTTGAAATAGCAGGAAAGGGTCGGCCCAAGTAAGTCGAAAGGGAGTCACCACTGTCTAGAAGTGAAATGATGGGCTCGTACGTGAACTGCAATGTGTTTTGTGGTGTGTGATTGTAAATTGAGTTCTTGTTCGCTTGGTTGCATATCATTTAGAGTCGCTCTGTATGGCCATATGAGCCACCATCAAAGTTGTTAGGGCTGTATTTGTCGCGGTTTATTTGGTTAACATTAAACTGCTTTGGTTATAATGCTCCGGGCGGGTGGCCCGTAGAGCTGTGAACTCCGGCGGGTGGTCATTGAGTTAGTTTATTATTATTTTCAGTGCAGGGAAGTATTTGTAGGGCTGTAAGCCTGGAGAAATGGTCAATTTTTAGGGGAAACTCTGTCCGTTTTGCCCCAGGATTTAAGAACAAAATTGTAAAACTCCTGACTTTAGGGCTGGGGGCCTTACAATTTGAGCCCCCATAAAATTCACTAAATAAAGCAGCCGTGTTCCATCATGGAACGGCGGTAATGCCTCCAATCAAATTAAAAGTCTTCCGTGGCTAATTTATGATAATAAGTGGTTATGTTAGAATAATCAGACATTAGAAATTGGGGGCGTTACACATACATACATACATATACATACATATATATATAT
>JACYFF010019584.1:50595983-50608567 GCA_017589665.1 Selenicereus undatus
TATATATATATATATATATATATATATATATATATTGTGTAAAACCTCGAAAAATCAAATGTGGGAACTCTTGTGAGATGGACCAACCCTCGTAATCGAGGTCGTTCGAAAACCTCTTTCACCGTGAGTTTTGTTTTTTGAATTTTTCTAAATTTTTTTTTATTTCTTTCACTTGGAATATTTTGTTTTCCTTGGTTTAAATAATTAAGCATTTTTCCTCATAACTGGATTACTTTCTCCTTTAATTTATTTTTCCCTCCTATCTATTTTATTTTCAAATTTTATTTTCCCTACCAAATTCACCCAAATGAAAACCTAGAATTGTGTTTATTTACTTTTATTTTCTTTCCTTTTTCCTTATCCTCATCTCTTACTTTTTTATTTTTTTTCTCTTTCTTTCCCCATAAAACAGAAAACCCCCCTCCTAAACTCTACCCTAGCCGTGGAGTATTCCTCCCGCCCCCCACATTTATTTATCATTCTCTCTTTCACTCTCTTCCTCTTCTCTCTTTCTCTCTCTTTCTCATCTCTCTCTCTCCCTCTCTCTCTTGTTCTCAGCGATGCGCCACCTTCTCCACCACACCTGGACCACCACGCCGCCCTCTCCCTTGGTCGTAAGTGGGGTGCATTCCATGCACCCCATGCATGAGTACCCCAACTTTTGAAATTCCTTTTTTTTTAAATATAGATGTATGAATCATGGTTTATGCCAATTCAAGTAGGAAGCATTAAACTCCATTTTTTTAATGTTATTTTCAGATTTGAAGCACGAAGAATTCGACCCCCAAATCACTTTTCTGTCGAATCTACATCAAGGTAAGCGTGCAACGTTTTCTTGAAGTTTTGGTATCAAATTGTAGGTTTCCTTGACTTAAACGACTTGGGTTAGGGGGAAAGGCCATAACATTGTTACTAGGGTTATTTCGAGACTAAAAACGCCATTATTGGAGGAAAAAGATTGGGTTTTGGATTGAGGTTTGATCGGGGGCATGCCACTGTTGAAGATAGAAAATACACGTAACTTTAAAAAATGATTTTCGTTGATATTATGGCCTAAAAATTGTCAAATTTGGAGGATAGGGTGGCCAAGGCATTCTCTGCGCTAAGCCTTCTGAATCGATGGATTTTGATGTGTATCGAGAGAGCTATGGTTAGTTTATGGGAGACTATCCGGGCTAGGATAGTTAGGGATAGTATGTATATTTTAAGGTTTTTGGCCTATGTACTGAGAGAATTAGCAAAAATACAAAACATGAAAGTTGTATAGGACAAGCTCCTCTTTCTAGAATGGGTATGAAATTGAGTTTTGGACGTCGGGTGTGAATATTATGGGACTAGGAGGTCGGGCTAGGAAATCTGGGTTGGGCCTGCTGGGCTGGAAAGTGGATTGCAGTTACGGTCACTTTGGAAATTCACCAAGGTTGAGTTGGTGAGCCAAAAATCGTCAAATTTTTATGGTGAATTCCTCAAGATATGTGCATAGCCTCGTTTTGGAATCAGGCTGATTGGGATAGTGTAGCCCATGTTACAAGCAGTTTACCATGGACTGTCCAAACCGAGACAGTGCATGACACCGCTAAAATATGTGAGAAAACGATTTAGTTTGGAATGGAACTGGGAGAAACCCAAACATGACAAGGGTAGGGGATGACTCAAGGTTTCTGGGTTGGGCTAGAGAATTTAAATTGGACATCGGGTCCAGATGTTGTGGCCTCTGGAAGGGGGCCCGGATTCTGGCCAAACCTGCACCCTATTGTGGGCTTGAATTAGGGGCCCTAAAGGCATAGGTAAATTGTATGAAATTTTTGGAAGTAAGGAAGAAGCTAGGGGTATAGTCTATTTGATTTTAGACTGAGTGTGGGCTATGTTTTTTCCTAGGTGCGGCGCAGTAAGTTTAGAATAGTAACTGAACCCGTAACTTGTATGGTATCCATGTAACAAACATGCCCTAACCCTTCCCCGTGTGGTTTGCAACTATGTGGGTACTGAACATGGTAAGAACTGTCATGTCTACTGATTTTAAGGGAATTATAGCATGAGTTAACTGAATGTAAATATGAAGCAGAATCTGTATGACATGATATGTTATGAAATTGAGACCTTGTCATGTTTTGTTGGAAATTCCTGCTTTATTGCTGTGGGGCTAGCATTGGGGGAAGTGGCTGAAGTTTAATGAACTTACTTATGCTAAGTCGATCTCTAATAAGGAGAATGAAATGAATAACTGTAATGGCTGAGTTGGGTGAGATCTAATCAGACTATGTTGATTGAAGGCCATTAGCCTTCCCTGGGAAACTAGTGCATGCATGTGAGTGGCCACGTGCTCTGCTGAGACGTGGGCCAGGTTAGCGGTAATCATCTTTGTTGGTGGTGGGCCAGGAAAGGGTTAAGCAGTAACTGCATGAGTAGCGGTATGCGAGCAACGAGTTAAGCAGCTGAGTTGAACTAAAGCTTAGGCCATGAGACCCGGTTGGGTCGCTTACAAAAAAAAAAAAACAAAATGAATGTTGTGTTTGGACCATAAATTAGGAATTTACATCTCTTAGAGCTGGTAACCATGGAAGGCTGTGTTAATGAGAAATGTGTCTTGGGAGTCTTGCTGTTTTTCCCTACCCCTTACAATATTTTCCAAAATGAATTTTTGATTGTAGTTGACTATGAGGGGTGATTGTTTACTGAGTTTATCTCACTTTTATAAAATGTTTTATTTTCAGGTGACTTAGTTGTGTATAAGGCTGGGGAACTGAAAGAAGAGTGAAGCTCGAACGCATGAGTCAAAGAAGATGGACGTTTAGTCGTTAGGAACAAAGTTACTATGAACATTGGATTGAACTAGTTGTGTTACTAAAGTTTGAACAATGTGGATATTGAAACAATATTAAGGATTTTTGTATTGATTGTTATTTTGATATCCAACCTGGTATTTCCAAGAAGGAAATGCGGCGGCAACACCCCAATTAGGTTCCGCCGCCACTTAGGGTTAAGATTAATAAATAAGAAATGAAATTAGAGCTTCAGGGTGTTACAAAGTGGTATCAGAGCTCAGGTTAACTGACCTGAAGGCTCGCTTAAAAGACTGTAAAAAGTTAAGGACTAAAACTGGTAGACTTAAGGACCGTTTAGAGAGTGAGTGTAGTATGGGGCAGGGGCCGCATACATCTACATATAGTAATATATGAATGCATGATTGTGCGTTGGATGTGTATCTTATGTGTACTTTGTATAGGAATGGAGGGTACCTACCACTGTGGTTGTGTAGGAGGTCCTTGTCTTTATGACCAGTTAGCTAAGGAGCCAGGGAAGAGTGTGTGGGACCACATACAACATGTGAGGTGGGTGTTAGCCAAATATTTGGAGGATAGGCCCATAGCTGCTTGGTGATTGAGAATAATAGAGTGGTTTTTCTATTGTTGACTTTGAAGGGGGACCTTGAGTGGTGCTATCGAGTCGATGAGCTACGTCCCCAGGCTCATGATCCCCGCCCGTGGGGGAGGTGTTGTTGGTGCGATTGGGAGCCTATGGGGATGGATATAAATGACCTAATAAGCTACTTAAGACTAGAGGGACCCCACAACCTGGAGTGTATTCCCACAGCTAGTGAGGAGGATGCGCCACCCCCGGGAGACGAGCTTACTGATGAGGAGGGAGACTCTAAGGAAGAAGGAGATGACTCTACTGAGGCGAGACCAATGGAGGAAGCGGACCCCGAGGAAGACCCTAGCAAGAGGGAACCTATGGAGGCGGAAGATCCCGAGGAGGACCCTGATGAGGACCCTAAGGAAGACCCTAGTGAGAGGGAACCTATGGAGGAGGATCCTTAGGAGGACCAGAGCGAGGGGGAACCAATGGAGGAGGAGGATCGTGAGGAGGACGCCGAGGTGAGCAAGGGACAGTTGATGGGAGGTGAAGACCAGGGAGAGGAAAGGAGGGAGTTCATTACGCTAGATGACCAAACTGGGGGACCTGAGAGCTTAGGAGTAGAGGTAGATTCTGATTCTGCAAAGAGGAGGGGTAAGTTTGTTACCTTGATGACTTGCTGCAAGCGGCGCAGATGTGGTCGGATATGTAGGGATACCTGTCCATTGGACGCCCCCGACCAGTAGCAGCTCATAGCAGTTAGAAGGCTTGTTTTTCTTTCTCATTTCATTAAGGCAGTGTTGTTAGTTATCTTTCTGATTTTGTTATCAAGCCACTGTGGCTAATAAAGTTATAAACTGTGATGTAATGGAAAGTATTAGTGTGGAACACTATGATGTTGGAACTCTTTTTATGCAATAAAATTGCTTTGAATTATCTGAATGTCAGCGTTTTTTGTTGTGAAAGATGTGAAATATGTGGACATGACGCCTGTATGATGTGAACTGCATGAGTATGTGATGTGGTGATTGTACCACATGGATGTGGTGAATGGAAATCAAACACCTGTCAAATGTTATCTGATGCACTAGTATGTATTGTGTTATTGAACCCCGGTAGTAAGTAGGAAATGAACTATTAGGAAGGGAACTAAACCCAACTTATTTCCTGAACAGGATGGCGGGAAACAACAATGAATCTCAAACCGGATCTCACCATGCTACGAGAGTCCCTGGAAATTAGGAGGTTAACATGTCGACCCTCTGGGAACGGCTAGAGGCCCTACATCCTAGCAATGGGAATGGATCTCGCCGCCAGGTGGATGAGACTAATCCGCCCACTGGAGCTGAACTCACCAACTTGTTGTTGCTGGAGAAGATATAGAAATAAGGGGAGCAGTTGCGACTCCAGAACAAGTAACCGTAGAGGCTAATGGAGGTTCGGGAGAAAAGAGTTGAGGAGGACAACTCCTATATATTTAAAAGGTTCTCAAGCCATCACCCACCCATTTACGATGGCACTCCCGTCCCTAAGACTTTTGAGGATTGGATTAGGGGCATGGAGAAACTGTTCGACATACTCCAATGCCCTGAGGAGTGGAAGGTGGGTTTCGCTGTATTTTATTTGAAGGACAAGGCTGACTTATAGTGGGTCACAGTGAGGGAAAGACAACACAAACCAGGATTTGATTGGAACAAGTCCAAGGAAATGATCAAGGATCATTTCTAACCTATCTTCCTCCAAAAGGCCAAGGAGGGCGAGTTCATGCAACTGTACCAGGGGAACATGAGCGTACTTGAGTATGCCTCTAAAGTTATGGAGCTCTCACGATTCGCCCCAGCCTTCATAGCTGGCGAAAGGCTAAACATGAACTGGTTCGAGGCCAGGTTGAATCCCACCATCAAGGAGAGGATGTCAGTATGCTTCCTACGTTGACCTATATGACATTGCGGTCAAAGTAGAGAGGGTGATGAAAGAGCAGAGTAATTATTTTAATGAGTATCGGGGAACCAAGAGGAAGGGGGATAACCGGGGCAACTTCCAACCGTAAGAGCAATATCATCGGCCTACTGGGAATCACTACTCGAACGGTATTAATCGGGGAGGCCAACACCCTAATACATGGCCAAAGATAACCTGCAACGCTTGTGGGAAGCTGGGTCACTACGCAAGAGAATGTCGCTCGGTCAAGAGGTGCTTTTGTTGTGGAAGCCCTCAGCATTAGGTTCGGGACTGCCCACTTCCTCGACCTCCTACTGGACAAGGGCAAGGCCAAGGTCAAGGGCAAGGGCAGCGACCCCAGCAACCGTATCAGAATACGGGAGGGCAGGCGGCCAACCCCAACTAGCAAAACCGGGCACCTCAGCAAGCTCAAGCGCGACCTCCTTACCAACAGCTCTGAAGCAATGGGGGCATAGTTTATGTGACGTGGAAGGAGGAAGCAGAGGATGCTCCTAATGTTGTGACAGGTACTTTCTCTCTTGTAAATCAACTAGCAGATGTTTTGTTTGATTCGGGCGCCATGCACTTGTTTATTTCTGTTAATCTGGTTGAGACATTAGGACTAATCCCTACTCGTAAATCTTCATTGCTATCTGCGACTCTACCTGATGGGAAAACTGTGACTTGTGAGGAGCTATACGAGGGTTGCCCTATTAGAATGTATGAATGTGAGTTCATAGCAGACCTATACTGGTTTGAGTTAACTGATTTTGCGGTTGTCTTGGGGATGGACTAGTTAGCTAAGTATCAGGCTCAGATAGACTGTCCAAGATGAGAAATCACCCTGAAGGGACCCAATGGGGAGAAGGTAGTGCATAGGGGCCAAAGACCTAGAATGGGAGTGAAATTGGTGTCGGTAATGAAAGCTCGCGAGTTGTTAGGCAAAAGATATGAGGGATTGCTGTGTCACGTAGTGAAAACCAAGGATGCGGAATCCTCCCTTGAGGACATCCCCGTGGTGAGGGAATTTTCAGATGTGTTTCCCAATGAAATCTTCGGCATGCCACCCCTTAGAGAGGTGGAGTTTCGTATCAACCTGACCCCTGGAGCCGCACCTATCTCCAGGGCACCTTATTAGATGGCACCGGCAGAATTGAAAGAACTAAAGACACAGTTGGAGGAGCTTTTGGAGAAGGGGTATATCCGACCTAGTACATCCCCATGGGGAGCCTCGGTTTTATTTGTGATGAAGAAGGACGTTACCCTAGGATTGTGTATAGACTACCGAGAGCTGAATAAAATAACGGTCAAGAACCATTACCCTCGACCCAGAATAGATGATCTATTTAATCAACTATGAGGCGCGGGGACCTTTTCTAAAATAGACCTTCATTCAAAGTACAATCAACTCCAAATCCGCGATGAGGATATATCCAAGACTGCCTTCTGTACCTGGTACGGACACTATAAGTTCATGGTGATGCCCTTTGGCCTCACCAACGCCTCGGCAGTGTTCATGGACCTTATGAACAGGGTCTTCAACCCTATTTGGATCAATTCATGGTGGGATTCATAGATGACATGCTAATTTACTCGAGGACCCTAGA
Source organism: Selenicereus undatus (assembly GCA_017589665.1). Lineage (NCBI taxonomy): Eukaryota > Viridiplantae > Streptophyta > Magnoliopsida > Caryophyllales > Cactaceae > Selenicereus > Selenicereus undatus. Next base: position 50,602,889 of record JACYFF010019584.1, read on the forward strand.
GGAGCATACCCACCGCCTACGGACAGCCCTGGAGGTATTGAGGATGAATGAGTTGTATGCCAAATTATCCAAGCGTGAGTTTTGGTTGAGGAAGGTATCATTCTCGGGACATGTAGTATCCAACGAGGGAGTATCGGTGGACCCCCAAAAGATAGAGGCTGTGACAAACTAGCCCAGACCTAATAACCCGATGGAAGTGAGGAGTTTCTTGGGTTTGCGGGGTACTATCGCAGATTTGTTCAAAATTTCTTAAAAATAGCCACCCCACTCACCAACTTGACCAGAAAGGTCACTAAGTATGAATGGACGGAACAATGTGAGGAAGTATTTCAGGAGCTAAAAAAGAGACTGGCGAGTGCACCGATACGGGCCTTACCTACTACTGACAAGGATTTCGTAGTGTATAGTGATGCCTTCAGGAATGGTTTCGGGTGTGTCTTAATGCAAGAGGGTTATGTTATAGCTTATGCCTTGTGGCAATTGAAGACACATGAGCGGAACTACCCGACTTATGACTTGGAATTAGCAGATGTTATGTTTGCACTTAAGATTTGGAGGCATTACCTGTACGAGGTATGCTGTGAGGTTTTCACTGATCACCAGAGTTTGAAATACCTCTTCTTACAAAAGGATTTAAACCTGAGACAAACAAGGTGGTTAGAGTTCCTGAAAGATTACAATGTTCATTTCTAGTACCATCCAGGGAAGGCTAACGTAGTGGCGGATGCGGTGAGTTGTCGTTCGTACCCAGCACTAAGCTGCTTGCTAGCACTTCCAAAGGAGTTGTGTGAAGAATTTCGAAAGATAGAACTCAACATGGTCACCCCGAAGGCAAAGCCTATACTATGCACCTTGGAAGCGCAGTCGACACTCATTGAGGAGAATTGAGTAGCTCAGGCTATGAACCACCAACTTAAGTGAATAAGGGAGGAAATATTAGTGGGAAAGGCACTCGGGTTTATAATTCATGAAGATGGCACCATTCGATTTCATAACCGAGTGTGTGCGCCAGCCGTAGAGGCACTTAAGAAGAAAATCTTAGACAATGGTCACAGTACTCCACACTCGGTACGCCCTGGGGGAAATAAGCTGTATAAGGACCTAAAGTAGACATTCTTGTGGAGTAACAGGAAATAGAAAGTGGTCGATTACGTGGTAAAGTGCCTAACTTGTCAAAGGGTGAAGATAGAACATCAACGACCAGCGGGACTCTTATAACCCCTGGATGTCTCCGAGTGGAAGTGGGACTTGGTATTTATGGATTTTGTGGTGGGTCTACCCCTGACTCAGCGGAAGAACAACGCGATCTGGGTTATTCTGGATAGGCTCACAAAAACTGCGCACGTCATAGCCATGAGAAATACTTGGACCTTGGACCAGTTAGCTCGAGCATACCTCGAGGAGATAATGCGACTACATGGGGTATCTACCTCTATTCATGTCAGATCGGGACACTAGGTTTTAGTCGGGTTTGTGATAGAAGCTACAGGAAGCATTTGGGACGTTGTTACATTTTAGTACTGTGTTCCACCCAGCTACGGATAGGCAAACTGAACGCACCATTCAAACATTAGAAGATATGCTAAGGGCTTGCGCTTTGGACTTTAAGAGTGTGTGGGATGAGTAGCTGGCACTGATCGTGTTCTTTTACAACAACAGTTGCCACACGAGCATTGGCATGGCCATGTACGAGGCACTATATGGGAGGAAATGTAGAACTCCACTCTAATGGCAGAAGATCGATGAAGCCTTGACTATTGAGCTGTAGTTAATCCAAGCCACCACGGATAAAATAAGATTGATCCAGAAATGTAAGAGAGCCGCCCAGAGCCGCCAGAAGAGCTATGCCGACCGGAGGTGTAGGCCCCTTGAGTTCCAAGTAGAAGATAAGGTATTCCTCAGAGTTTTCCCAATCAAGGGAATCGCGAGATTTGGGATGGTAGGAAAACTTAGCTCGAGGTACATCAGGCCATGCCCAGTCATACAGAGAATTGGGGAAGTAGCTTATCAACTGGAACTACCGCCCGAATTTCCCAGAGTACATAATGTATTCCATGTGTCGCAATTATGGAAATATATTCCAGATCCCTCACACATAATCGAGCTTGATCCCATACAGCTCCAGGAAGACCTGTCGTACGAGGAACAACTGGTACAGATCCTGGATCAACGGGAAAAACACCTCTGTAGGAAGATGGTGCCCCTCATGAAGGTCCTTTGGGCCAACCACGAGATGTGTGAAGCTACTTGGGAGCCGGAGTAGGAAATGCGAGACAAATACCCTCACTTGTTCCTGTAGCCAAGTATGTGTAAGTTTCGAGGACGAAACCGTTGAAGTGGGGTAGTATGTAAAGCCCCGGAAAAGTTAATGTTCGTAATGGTAGGGTGTCACCACTTAGTGAAGTTTCGGGGACGAAACTTTCTTAAGTAGGATAGTATGTAAAACCCTGGAAAATCAAATGTGGAAAATCTTGCGACATGGACCAACCCCCGTAATCCAAATCGTTCTAAAACCTCTTTCGCTACAAGTTGTGTCTTTTGAATTTTTCTAAAATATTTTTTTTTTCACCTAGAATATTTTGTTTTCCTTGGTTTAAATAATTACGCATTTTGCCTCAGAACTCAGTTACTTACTCATTTCATTTATTTTTCCCTCTTATCTATTTTATTTTGAAATTTAATTATCCCTCCCAAATTCACACAAATCAAACCCTAGAATTGTGTTTATTTCCTTCTTTTTTTCCATTTATTTTTTTACCTTTTTCCTTCTCTTCTCTTTCCTTTCTCTTTTTTTTTCTCTTTCTTTTTCCACAAAAAACGGAAATACCCCCTCCTAAACCCTACCCTAGTCGTGGAGTATTCCTCCCCCCTCACATTTATTTCTCATTCTCTTATTCTCTCTCTTCCTCTTCTCTCTTTCTCTCTCTTCCTCCACTCTCTCTCTCCCTCTCTATCTCGTTCTCAGCCACATCACGCCACCACTGGACCACCACGCCGCCCTCTCCCTTGGTGGTCAGTGGGGTGCATTCCATGCACCCCATGCATCAGTATCCCAACCCTTTGAAATTCTTTTTTTTTAAATATAGATGTATAAATCATAGTTTATGCAAATTCAAGTACGAAGCATTAAAATCTATTTTTTTAATGTTATTTTCATATTTGAAGCACAAAGAATCTGACCCCTAAATCACTTTTCTGTCGAGTCAACATCAAGGTAAGCGTGCAATGTTTTCTTGAAGTTTTGGTATCAAATTGTAGGATTCCTTCACTTAAACGACTTGGGTTAGGGGGAAGGGCCACTAGATTGTTACGAGGGTTATTCCGAGACTAAAAACGCGATTATTGGGGGAAAAGATTGGGTTTTGGATTGAGGTTTGATCGGGGGCATGCTACTGTTGAAGACAGAAAATACACGTAACTTTCAAACATTATTCCTGTCGATATTATGGCCTAAAAATTGTCAAATTTGGAGGGTAGGTAGGACGAGGTGTTCTCTACACTATGCCTTTTGAATCGATGAATTTTGAAGTGTATCGAGAGAGTTATGGTCTGTTTATAGGAGATTGTCTGGACTAGGATAGTTAGGGATAGTTTGTATATTTTAGGGTTTTTGGCCTAGGTACTGGGAGAATTAGCAAAAACACAAAACACGAAAGTTGTAGAGGATAAGCTCCTGTTTTCTGAATGGGCATGAAAAAGTGAGTTTTGGACATCAGATGTGAGCATTACGGGACTAGGAAGTGGGGCTAGGAAATCTGGGCTGGAAAATGGGTTGTAGTTACGGTCACTTTGAAAATTCACCCAGGGTGAGTCGGTGAGCCAACAATTGTCAAATTTTTATGGTGAATGCCTCAGCATGTGTTGCGTAGCCTCGTTATGGAGTTCACCTTGGATTGTCCAAACCAATACAGTCCGTCGCTAAAATATGTGAGAAAACGACCTAGGTCGGGATGGAACTGTGCGAAACCCCAAACATGAAAAGGGCAGGGGACGACTCAAAGTTTCGGGACTGGGCTAGAAAGTTTAAATTGGACATCGACTCAAGAAGTTGGGGCCTCTGGAAGGGGGCCCAGATTCTGGAAGAACCTGGACCCTAGTGTGGGCTTGAATTGGGGGTCCTAAAGGCATGGGTAAATTGTATAAAATTTTTGGAAGTAAGGAAAAAGCTAGGAGTATAATCTATTTGAGTTGAGTCTGAGTGTGGGCTATGGTTTAGCCCAGGTACGGCACAGTAAGTTCGGAATAGTAACCGAGGCCGTAACTTGTACGGTATCTAGGTGACAATCATGCCCTAACCCTTCCCCGTGTGGTTTAGAACTGTGTCTGTATTGAACATGGTAATAACTATCCTACCTACTAATTTTAAAAGAACGATAGCATGAGTTAACTGAATGTAACTACGAAGCAGAATCTGTATGACGTGATATGCTATGAAATTGAGACCTTGTCATGTTTCGTTGGAAATTCTTGCTTTACTGCTGTGGGGCTGGCATTGGGGGAAGTGGCTGAAGTTGAATGAACCTACTTATGCTAATTTGATCTCTAATAAGGAGAATGAAATCAATAACTGTAATGGATGAGTTAGGTGTGATCTAATCACTATGTTGAATGAAGGCCATTAGCCTTCCCCGACAAACTGGTGCGTGCATGTGAGCGGCCACGTGCTCTACTGAGGCGTTGGCCAGGTTAGCGGTAACCATCCGTGTTGGTGGTAGGGCAGGAAAAGGTTAAGCGGTATCCGTATGAGTAGCGACAGGCCAAGAAAGAATTAAGCGGCTGCGTTGAACTGAAGCGCAGGCCATGAGACCCAGTGGGGTCGTTAACAACAATAAAAATAAAAATAAAAATGAATGTTGTGTTTGGACCATAAATTACGAATTTACATCTCTGAGAGCTTGTAACCATGGAGGGCTGTGTTAATGAGAAATGTTTCTTGGGAGTCTTGCTGTTTTCATACCCGTTAAAATGTTTTCAAATATGAATTTGTGTGGGGTCGGGCATTACATATGGTATCAGAGCCGACCTGCGATCGCGAGCTACACCAGTGGACGGAGAGCCCATGGGCAGTCACATAGCGGGGCAAAGGTACTGGGTGTGAACCGCTGATCAAGAGGACTCGTAAGTCCGTCGGTTAGTGAGACACAACGAGGAGGTTCTACGCTTCAAGTGGGGCTGATTGCTACACCCTAAGTGTGGCTTAAAATGATCAAAATGACTACTAATATCACGAAAGTTGCACCTTTCTTCTCGGGAAGACCACGCTAAAAAACTCAACAGTTAAGCGTGCCTCTTGAGGAGCAAGCTTGGGAAGGGTGACATCCTGCGAAGTTTCCTGGGTAGCGTGTGAGTGAGGATGAAGCACGCCGGCAAGACTTGTGGTCGTTTGTTGGGTCAGTCGACAATCCTTGAAGACGTTATTAGTAAGAACCGCGACCGAGAGGGGCCAGGAGTTAGATATACATATATATACAAATATATATATATATATATATATATATATATATATATATATATATATACATACATATATATATATATATGTCTGCGTATGTGTGTCTACACACACACACACACACACACACACACACAAAAACACACACACACATATGTATATATACGTGCATAAATATATACATGCACAAATATATATATATATATATATATATATATATATATATA